>CM046331.1:31273890-31873890 GCA_025403435.1 Artocarpus heterophyllus
CTTTTATTTTGTTAACAAATTTAACTCTTCTTTTCAAAATAAAAATAAAAAAAGATTTGTTTCTTTTATTTTTAAAAATGGAGAGGGGCAAGTAAGTAATAAATGCAATTTCAGAAAATATTGCTTGATTCCTTCAAAAAAAAAGGAAAAAAAATATGGTCTTACGACATACAAATTAACTATGAAGTTAATTTGGTAATAACGTGACAATTAAGTGAGTCTTTGAGAGAAATGAGACCAGGTACAATGAGCTTACACCATTGAATTGTAATAATTTGTAAATTTTCGACTTGAGAATACATAATTAATTTATTTCTTAAAATTTATTATTTGATAATTTATAAATTTAAGACTCTATATTTAATGCATAAATATATGTATATTTACATTTTTTATGCTAGTATAATTAATTTTGTCTTATTGTAAAAAAATAGGTTCTCTGATTTTTAAATATCTTAAATGTCAATTCAAATTTAAATCATCGACACTTGTACAGCTGCAAAAATAATAAAAAAAGGTTGGGGCCGTTTGGAATTGTTTTTAAAATAGGTGAAAATGTTTATATTTTGGAAAATGAAATTTTTTTTTAGAATTATACTGAGAGTATTTTTAAAATTTTTGCCTAAAAAAACGTGCAAAAACATTTGCAAAGATTTTGAGAACAAAAACAAACAGGGCCAACTATACCCTCGAGGGTGATCTCATTTTTTTTTTTTTTTTTTTTTTTTTGCAGTTTTATAATACAAGCACCTATTACTTGATGATGAGAAAGGGGTAAACTCGGTCACAGAGATAATCATACATATAAAGTTGTCTTTTAACAAGAAAATGTATTCATGAAACCTCTACAATCATCATGGAAAGTTATGTCTAATTATCTTTTAATTTTAAAATCTCATTAATTTCATTTTGACATAATACTTGAATTGAGCACATTCTTGGTGTCGTATGTAATTAATCAAATTTCTATTAATTATCATCACAAGCTCTCAAATTTATCACTACTTGTCCACATATCCGTTCAAGAACCAAGCCTAACCACTTGAACATTAAGCCCTCCTAAGAGGTGTTTGCCTCGACAAAAATTTTCAACCACATTAAAATATTTTCTTTGGACATCTAGCTTTTCATTCTTAGAAAAAATTCTTAATAAGATTAAAAAAAAGTTCATTGTTAGTAAACTCACATCGACTCTATCTTAATGTGCAGAGTTTAATATGGTGTTTGGCATGGTGGTTAGAACCATTGGTTATAATTGTTTTTTACTATAGCATTTGAAAGCTTTACACTGTAGTAATTTTTTTTCTTTTTACTATAGCATATAAAAACTTTACACTGTTCATAACTGAGTTAGTAGTTAGAATTGCCCTGCTAAACACCTTTTAAATTTTTTCAACTCTAAGTCTAAAAAAAAGAATAAATATCCCCTTTTAAACGGTGGATGTTTATATCGTTGTAGGGTTATGGAATTTTGTCAAATTTATCCTTTTTTAATCTAATATATACATAATTCTTATGCCATCTGACATTCGTAAACGTCAACACTAGTACACATTCTTATAGCATCTGACATTTGAAGCAAGGTTTAACAAAATTCAATGAAAGAGTTCATGTTGGAGCAATTTTTTTTACCCATCATAAAATTCAAAAAGGAAAAAAAAAACACCTAGGAAATTCATTCACCTACTATAAATGCTACAAAGCCACGCGCAAAACATAGCGAGTGAACTTCATATTCAAACGTTGGATCTATTTGCTCATGTTTATAGTTTAAATAGATCGAATTTGTTGAAACGGATAGGACACGACAAGTTTTACCTCTTTTTTTTACTCGAATTCATAGAACATGTGAACGAAAAAATGTTCAAGTAACAAGCAAACCGCGTTAATAAAGAATCAAGGGACATTTCCACATGTATTACTCAAAAAACACTAGGACAAGTCCAAAAAAACACAATGCAAAAACTTGTCTTCTTATGCATGCAGCTCTCTCTCTCCTCTCTCTCTCTCTCTTCTTTTTAGCGCATACTAAACGCTACCACCAAGATCAAACCAAACCAACCCAAATATACCAAACCAAATAAATACACACACATGGTCACATGGTCACATTCCAAATCCAAAACCATAACATCTCATCGACCCCCATTAATCCCCACCTCTCCAAATGCCTCGTCTTCCCACTTCTCTCCTCATTTTCTCTCTCCTCCTCCTCTCCCTCTCTCTTTCCTCCTTAGCCCACAGCGGCCACCACGACGACGACCAAGAAAACGACGTCGTGCCCGCCTCTTCTCTGCACTCCAAGTCCCTAATACTGACCAAAATATGGTGTTTGATACTCATTTTTGTGGGCACTTTTGTAGCTGGCTTGTCGCCGTATTTCCTGACATGGGACGACAGGTTTTTGGTGTTGGGTACGCAGTTCGCGGGAGGAGTGTTTCTGGGCACGGCTCTAATGCATTTCTTGAGCGATGCAAACGAGACTTTTGAGGATTTGACGACACAGAAATATCCCTTTGCGTTTATGTTGGCTTGTTTTGGGTTTTTGCTTACTATGCTTGCGGATTGTGTCGTATCTCATGTGTTTGCCAGGCAGAAAGGTGGTGATGATCTTGGAGGTAAGATCTATTTTGTGACCTATGGTTTCGTTTTAATGATCATTGTATCTTAAAGTATTTTCTTCAAAGTTTTTGTAAAATTAAAGTATGGATATTTTCACTAATATCAATTTTCGTAAAATTGAAGTATCTATGTTTTTACTTGTACCCATTTTTTGATAGTTGATTATTTGGTTGATGATAAAAAAAATGTGGTTTCTTTTGTTTTCACTCTGTTTCATTGGAATTAAGAAGTTCGTTTTTGTGAATTTTGTGGGATAAATATACGGTGGTCAAAATTGGGTTTTTCTTCTTTTCTTCTTTTAGAAAATAATAATTATATGTTTGTTTTGATTTTACCTTTAAAAGATCTATTTAATGGGATGTATTTGTCAGAGTTTGATAAATTTGACGATTATAATGGTAAAATTAGAAATTTTCAGACTGTTTTGCTAATTCAAAAAGTTTAATTGAAAAAGTTTTAAGGGATAAGAGTGCCAAAAGCTATACCTTTTCACCTGTTTCGTCAATCTGATGAGAGAACGTAGGATTTTGATTTTCTTTGAAATGGGTTTCCTTGTAGAATTTTGATGATCAAATGTGTTTTATTTATTTATTTATTTATTTTGAACTTTGACAAACCATATGTTTCTAAAGAGCTAATACAGTTGAGAGGCAAAAAGGAAAGAAGAGTCAAATCTTTATCGCAATTTCTTATGAATTAAAGGTAAAAGAAAAAAGCCAATTAATCTCAATGTGTTTGTTGATATGTTTTTCTTTGCAGGGAGTGTTGAATTGGGCAAAGTTGGACAAAACGGTGGAACCCCACAAAGCCACTCTCAGGTGTGTAATATTTATATATTTTTTTTTCTATACGAAGTGTAATAATTCTACGGTAAATTGTAAAAAGTGTAACATGTGAACATAACAAAATAGTTTAGAGCGTCAGTTTAATGTTTCTGAGATTTTCCTTAAATGCCTCAACAGAGTTATGACACTAACCACCATGCAAATCCAGCTGCTAGTGTTGCAACTGTTGGTTCATTAGGGGACAGTGTTCTGCTGATTGTGGCTCTATGTTTTCACTCCGTTTTCGAGGGAATCGCCATCGGAGTTGCCGAGGCAAAAGCCGACGCTTGGAAAGCTTTATGGACCATTTCACTCCACAAGATATTTGCAGCCATTGCCATGGGAATTGCTCTCCTCCGGATGATTCCAAACCGTCCCCTGTTATCATGTGCAGCCTATGCTTTTGCCTTTGCCATTTCAAGTCCGATTGGTGTGGTGATCGGGATCATAATCGATGCCACGACACAGGGTCGCGTGGCTGATTGGATCTTCGCGATATCCATGGGCTTGGCTTGTGGGGTGTTCATCTATGTGTCCATAAATCATCTTCTAGCAAAGGGCTATACCCCTCAGAAGACGGTTTGTGTGGACACAACATTTCTCAAGTTTTTGGCCGTGTCGCTTGGCATTGGAGTTATTGCTGTTGTGATGATTTGGGACACTTGAAATCAACTTGAACAGGACCAATATTAGGTTGTTTTGTTAATTTGGTTTTCTGTTGGTAAAAAAAAAAAAAAAAGGAGACAAAAATAGATTAATAGTTTGTTACAGTCGTTGAGATTTGAGAGTTTGGAATTCCACAATTTGAAATTAGATATAAAATAGAATAGGGGAGGCTTTATTTTTGTTTTTTGAATAGGGGAGGTATTATTAGGTTGTGAAATGAATTTTAAATACATTTACTATACGAAATTGGCAATTATAGTCAGCATAATTAAGACATCCATACATTTTTATGGGATATTCTGTATATTTCTCCAACTTTATTGAGGGCATTTTTTGCAATGAGAGGTCAAAGATGAAAATGAAGTGAAACTATTTGCTTAAACAGGGCAACGGAAAACAAAGTGCAACAACTAAATATGTAATGGATGCTAACTGTGGGAAATCAACCGTATGCAGTTGGATAACGCTAAAAGAAACCACAATTTTTTTTTAATAAAGTTTTTTATTTTAGTTACAATTTTACATTGTGATCCAGTACTGATCTTAGTTCAATGCATTAATTACAAAATGCATTCTTTTTCCCCGTTATAGAAAATCAATTTCGAAGAAGGGAGAATACTGATAAAAAAAAAACTAACTGTCGAGTTTCTTTCCCAGAAGATAGACGACTTTAAGAAGTCAAAAAAGCAAGCACTGAGATAAATAAACAGACAGATCCAAGGGCACACAAGAAATCAAACTATCAAGAATAGAGAATTTGTTTACGGGGTTCGGCCAAATAACTGCCTACGTCCCCAGGGCTCAACATTCAGAGTCCGATCTTATTGCAAGGATTCAAACTATACAAGCAAAAGATCTTCACTAGCTCTCAGAAATCTGTGTTTCTCACTCTATTTCCTTTAGTCCCCAGTTACAACCAAAAACATCCTTCAAAGAAACTTCTATACAATGCATTATATACCGGTAAAAATTGGAAAATCTCCATGACAAGTTGAACAATCCATGATGTTGCAACTCCTATAAAGAGTCCTGCTTAAGCCAAAAATATAGCTACATGGTCAGATTGAGAGCTTAAGCAAAATCAATAATGAGATTATACAAAAAAAAAAAAAAAATCAGACTTCTTAATACTATTCTGCTAACTTTAAAGAAGAAAACACAAGTGGGCATTCCACTTGCAGCGTTATGTGTGGCATTTTGGTATGTCTGTAGACATTAATCACATTTAGATTTTAGAGTTTGTTATAAAATTATCCATTTGTTTATTAGACGATTGAAAGCAAATAATAAAAAGAAGTATAATTTGAAACATAATGAATAATCAGTTTTTCCAAATGTCTGTCTATGACAAAATCCAGCATAAAAAATTAGGTCTGCTGCATATTAGTAATAAAAGCAAGAAACAGGAAACAAAAAGAGAGAGGGTAAAAAAGGGTTAAATCTTGCAACAACACAGGGAAATTAAACACATTAAACCTTAAAAATTTTAAAATATTAAAGTGTACTACCAACCAGGAACATAGACATGACATAAAACAAAACTACGAAAATGGCGTCTTAGAAGTTTCGTCGAACAGATAATATGTAAGAAAAGGAAAACATAGGGGAGAAAAAAGGAAAAAAAAAAAAAAAAGAGAGACACAAACGAACAAAGATGAACTAGGACGTTAAATACGAATACCTTTGATCAGCCACAGCCACATTTTAATTTTGAGAAAGTCTACCTAATACACTTTCTTTTTTCTTGATTTATATACCAACTAAAACAAAATTCTGATTATTCCAACCAAAAAAAACAAATTTTGATTTATGAAACATATCCGTTTATAATTATTTGGTTTTTTCTGCATCACTAACAGATTATCTATTTTTTATATTTGTTTTTATTATGTATATATTCAAATTAATTAATCAATTTTGAAGTGAAAATATACAGAATTAGCTTGCTAATGAATTTTTAATTAGAAAAATACCAGAAGAGAAAATTGGAGCACGGTGATCAGAATGGGCTGGGAGGGACAGAAATGCGGAATGCTTAATCATATTTACATCTCATCTATATATATTTTCGGGATGTGTTGAATCTTGGGCCAATCTTCTCCTGTTTCTGTCTCGCACCGCTGATTTAGCAGAGTACAAGAATGAATTTCCAAAGAAGTAAGAGAAAGGGGCAATCCTTCTTCTGGCAAGCTCTCTAGTTCTTTGCAGTTCCAAATTTCCAATCGTTGAAGGGAAGTGAGGTGCTTAAATCCTTTTCCGTTTAGGGCTTTAAGGTTTGTAAAGTTCCAGATCCCAAGAAGAGTCAAAGTGGATGGAAGCAGCGCTTCTTCTGGAAATGAATCCACCGCTTCTTCAAATTCACATCCAACGAGCACTAAGGTTTGAAGAGAGGAGAGTCTTTGCAGATCCCAGTTCATACGCTTTGCAAAGAGCTTTCTACTATACCTGATTACAAGTTTCTGTAAACCAGAAAGAAATCCAATTCCTGAAAACGACTCCAAGTTTGGACAAAAAGACACGTCGATGGACCGAAGAGGCAGATATGCAGAGTCAATCTCTACTTGACTTGGCGTTGGAAGCACGCTCACCATTTCTTCGCAATCAGAAATGAAAATTCCTTCCAAGGATGGAAAACGACCAGCTGGTAGACCCACTTTTAGTTTCTTACTGCAACGTAAATCAATAATACTGAGACGAGGGAAAATCTCGCCTTCTCGAACAGCTCCAGTGAACGACCACTTCTCAAGCAAATTCATGGAATAAATTCTTAAGCTTTCCAAGGATGGAAACGGCTTAGTCAAGGAAGTACCGCAAAATTCATCTCCTATACTTTCTAATCCATCCATTCTCTGAATTTGAAGCTCCCTAAGGGAAGGTAGTTGCCCAAGTGGCGGTAACAAGCAACAATTACTACAGTTGTATAGATACACTTCGATCATGTCACTAAATGATTGCTGTCCTACCCAATTTGGGAATATTGTACCTCTGTAACCTTCAATTTTGAGTTTCTTCAGCTTTCTATGTGGTTCAAGTGCATTAAGTACCTCCCTTTCTTTTGTTGAATCATCAAGTAATTTATCATCCAACCATTTCACAATAAGCTCAGTAAGATGCTCTTTGTTCTTCAAATCGGCTTGTATCGCATCCCCAACGTCCACCACGTTTTCAAGCCCGGAAATACAGAGACTTCCATGCAAAAACTGTAACTCTCCCAACTCTTTAATCCTGGAGCCACCATTTTTACCCAACACAAAGTCACTTAGCGTCTGTAGATTTCTCAACTCGCACATATGCGGCGGCATATCTTTTAAAGGCGTGTCTCTAATCTTGAGATGACGCAGGTTGGTTAATCTACACATGTTTGTCGGCAATTGAGTAAGGTTTTCACAATTTGACAACAATAATGTTTGCAAATTGTACAAAGTACAAATTTGACCAGGAAGTTCTTTGATTTTTGTGTTTGACAAGTCGAGATACCTTAGATGCTTCAGATCCCCAATTAAACTAGCCAAATTCATGATGTTTGATTGAGATAAAGAGAGCACTTTCAAGCATCCTCCAACATTATCCAACAATTCAATCACCATAGCATCCGTCAATATTGAGTGAACATCATACTCAGGTCTCAATGATAGAGCTAGCAAGGTGCTCAAGCGCCTGGTTTTGGATAAACCATTTAACGCTGTCACATCTTTAGAATTTTTTCTGTACGACAAATGACGAGTCTTGCTTGTAATATCCTCTAAGTAATTGCAACCGTCAAGAACAAAACAAAATTCACCCGATATGCGCGTAGCTAAATCATGCACGAGATCATGCATAAGGAGAGTTGGTCTTCCATACCTATTACTTGATCGTTGAAAGAATGACCTTGATATTAGACCATTAAGGTAATCTTTTCCGACATCTTCCATTCTTTTTCCTCTGCTAGGTTGAACAAGTCCTTCTGCCATCCACAATAAGACTATGGTTTCTTGATCATCTTCATTGAACTCGTAGTCTTTGGGGAATATTGCACAATAAGCAAAGCATCTCTTTAGCTGCGGAGGTAAGTATTGGTAACTCAACCATAATGCAGGAAGAATCTTATTCTTCTGATTTTCTTGAAACTGCAATGCCCACACATCACTCTCTAGTATCGCTTTCCACTCCTCCAAACTTGATGAAGAACGCAAAACACCAGCAATTGATTTTACTGCCAAAGGAAGGCCCTTGCACTTTTTAACAATTTCTTTGCCCATTTCTTGCAATTCTGGATGTAACTGGAGGTCTATGTTGTCAAAGACATGGTTTGCAAACAACTTCCAGCAATCGTCGTCTGATATCAGCGTTAGATTATGAGCTGGAACAGTACCCATCTTGGATGCGACAATTTCGCTGCGTGTCGTCACAATAATCTTACTCCCATCTGCTCCAAAGATGAAAGGGCTCCTTAAAGCCTCCCAAAGTTCATAATTTTCGTTCCAAACATCGTCATGGACAAAAATAAATCTTTTCCCCATTAATTCTTTCTTTAATACATCTTGAAGTTGATACAGGTCCTGAATATCACTTTTTTTAGAAGTGACCGTTTCAAAAATTACTTTTGTAAGCTTGAAAACATCAAACTCCTCTGATCCAGTTACCCAAACCTTCAAGGAAAAATGATCTTGGACCCTGCGATCATGGTAAACAAGCTGAGCAAGAGTAGTTTTGCCAATACCGCCCATGCCCACTATAGGGATCACCGATATCTTATGACGGCTATGACCATCTGCCAACAACAACTTGACAATAGCCTCCTTCTCGCCATCCCTTCCATAAACATCGCATGCATCTATCAAAGGAGCAGGTAATCTTTGAGGCCTACTTTGATGAACACCTTCTCTTAGACCAAGCTCATCTTTTTGTCCCAAAAGAAAATCTAATCTGCCCAGGATCTCCTCTACTTTGGACTTTATAGTGCTGTCAAATGCACTATAAAACTTTGGCATAAAATTGAAGAACTTACTTGCGTTGCTTCCAGATTGGTCACCTTCTTCCACCTTGCGCCGCAAAGCCTCAGTGTTGACTTTGTCCATGACATGATCTGCCTTATAAATGACTTCTCTCAACTCGTCAAGCCACTCCCTCACGCCTTGATCGGTGAGTTGTTTTGCCTCAGCATCGTTCATCAACTTATTAGCCGACCTCAACCTGATCTTCAAATCATCAAGCAGGTTAGCAAGGACTTTCTTTCCTTGAAAGAAATTGAGGATCTCTTGAGTAGCCATCCTATCAAACAAGACATTCAAGAAGCCGGATAGAAGAGCTCCTCCAACAAGTTCAGCCATGGATTCTCTTTCTTGCAAAATAAACTGAAATAAGATTAAAGAAAGCACTTATGGGAGAGAAAATAACGAAGAAGAAAACCATGTTTATGCTACTCTTATGGTATTTTATTTTCTGGTCTCTCTCAATCTCTTTATTTTATTTTATTTTTCTATTTTCAGGTTTGGCAAAGGCAATTATTGATGGTTCCACCTTAAGAACTTGCAAGGAGGGTCCACTTATTCAGAAGACTTGATCAGAGGTAAATGCTTGTATTATACGGATGTTTGGCATATAATGATTTACATCACTAATTTAATAATAAAAATATAAAAAATTTATATATTATTAAAAAATTTTACAAAAAAAATTTATACAAAACAATAAAAATAATTCTAAATAATAATTCTTATCATCTTATCGTCGTCGCACCTTTAATTATAACTCTCTTTAATTGTCCTGCTTATTTCGTTGTCATTGTCAGTATGACAACTTTTTCTTTTTGGTAAAAGTATGTCATTGTAATTTGACAAATATGTTTTCTTTAATTCCTACGTGGCATAATCTACCGTACGATAGTTTGAATTAAAAAAAATTTAAATACTATAATATAGGGCATATTTATTTAAAAAACTCTTTAAATTTTTTAAATTTAAATTTAAATTTAAGTATTAAAAATTTTTTAAATACGTATTTGTTTATTCTAAAGTTTAAATTCTTTATTGTCCGTTTAATTCGAGTATTTAAATAGAGTATTTGAATAAAGATTTAAATTTTTATGAGAGAAAATACTGTAGCAAAATAATTCGAACCGTGATTCGAACCACGAAACAAACGGGCTATTAGGTATCAAAAATCTAAGATGATGGAAATGATTCTTTTTTCATTGTGTTCTTAATAAAAAGATGAACAGATTAAGATCCATATTGTATATTTTTTAAGATCTTTAACATTAAGATTTTATTAGATTTGTTGATAAATCAAAAATATTTTCACTACCTCTCCAAACACAAATTTTAATTTTTTTCAATACTCAAATTAAAACTTAAATTTACATCTAAACGTCAATTCAGATAACAATTCAAATCACTAACTCAAATCTTAATTCAAATCACACTAACTCAAATCAAATCACTAATTCAAATCTATTTACCAAATGGACTGTAATATATTGTAAATTATACAAATTGATAAATTTAAATTGGTGTACTATAAGTTTCCACATAGAATATAAATTTGCTATTTATTTCAAAATAGAATGGATCAAACACGTTTTGATCAATAAAACCTCAAATGAATTATTTTGAAAACCTGCCATTTATTTTAAAATTTTAAAAATCTACTGTTTGTTTTCTAATTTACAATAACCAAGATCTTGCCTAATAGCTCTAATCCATTTCATCATTGGTGCTTGGTTTTGGCCGTACCATTCAATTATTAATGTACAGCCATCCTTCACTCTCTTCTTCGATCTTTGTCACCAAGAAAAATCTATAGTAGCAAATCTTGTCACGCTGTGTCAATTGGCTTTGGTGTGATGAGACGGTCCTGAATCGTTTAAGTGTCTAAAAAGCAAAGAGCTATAAAAAGGTTTGCCCTTTATCAGCGAGAATTGGGCATCAACTTAATAAAAAGATTAAAAAGGTGTTTAAAAAAGTAGTAAAAATTATTAGTTAGAATAATTTTTATTATAATGTATGAAAATTTTATATTGTAACAATTTTTTAATTGTTATTGTAGCATATGAGAGCTTTACATTGTTTATAACTGAGTTTAATTCCCACCAGTCAGCCAAACAACTGATAAAATGATAAGAAGTGATTGTGACGGTAAATATATAAAACCATTTAGTGAATTTTATTTACAACATAGAATTATTTACGAGATAATGTTACTTTATTCTTCTTAATCAAATGATGTAGTTGAACGTAAAAATCATACCCCAAAAGAAATGATGAATACGATATTGATAAGTTTTGGGTTGCCACAGGGAAATCGTTTTGTCAATTAATTACTTTTTAAAAAAGATTTCCCAAAAGAAGATGGATAAGACCCCTAATGAATTATGGAAAGGAAGAATGCCTTCCAATAAATACTTGAAAGTGTGGGGTGCCTTGCCACAATAATAGTACCCACTCCAAAAAAGACAATAATAGGTCATAAAACTGTTGATTACATCTTCATTAGCTATGCACATAATAGTATTGTATATCGGTTCCTTGTACATGAGTCTAAAAACCTTAACATTCATAAGAACACGATAATAGAGTCTAAAAATGCATCATTTTTTGAGCATGTATTTCCTTGTAAATCCAAAGGGATGAACCAAGTTCATCAAAACGAATGCTTGAGATTATTAAGAAAGATAGTCAGGACCAAGAACAAGACAATGAGATTGAGGAGATAGAAAAGGAGTCTAGACAAAGTAATAGAGTAAGGACAGAAAAGTCTTTTGGACCAGATTTTCTGACATGTATGCTAGAGGCTGAATCTTAAACACATAAAGAAGCTATAAGCTCAACTGAGGTTCCTTTATGGAAAGAGGCCATAAAGAATGGGATTGATTTTGTTATACAAAATCATACTTGGGAGTAAGTAGATTTTCGTCTGGGAAATAAATCACTAGGTTCTAAATGGATTTTCAAACAGAAAATGAAGGGATATGAAACAATTGACAAGTATAAGGTCATGCTTGTAATAAAAGGTTACAATAAATGAGAACGTCTTAATTACTTTGACACCTTTCTTTTGTGACGAGAATATCCTCTACAAAGATGATACTAGCGATTGCCACACTGTAGAATCTTGAAGTTCATCAAATGGATGTAAAGATAATGTTTCTCAATGTAGATCTTGAAGAAGAAATCTACACGGAATAACCCAAGGGTTGTGTAGCTCCAAGACAAGAAAAGAAAATTTGTAAACTAGTGAAGTCCTTGTACAGACTTAAGCAAACACCGAAACAATGGCATGAGAAATTTGACAATGTCATGTTGACAAATGGATTTAAAATTAATTAGTCTGATAAGTGTGTAATGTCAAAAGTAAAGAAGATAGATATGTTACACTCTATCTGTATATAGATAACATGCTAATTATGGGTAGCAATGATCAAATGATCAAATGATCAAATCGACCAAAGACATCTTGAATTCAAAATTTGACATGAAAGGCATGGGAGCAGTGATGTGATTTTAGGGATCAAAATTATAAGGTCAACTGATTGTCTTTTATTGAGTAAGTCATACTATGTGGACAAGATACTTGCAAATTTACTAAAGATGATTTGGGACTTGTCAGAACTCTAATTGATCTAAGTCAACATCTGTCCAAGAATAGAGGAGGAAGTGTATCCCAAGTAGAGTATGCTAGAGTAATAGGCAGTTTAATGTACATGATGAGCCGTACAAGGCCAGACGTTGCCTACATTGTGAGTAGATTAAGTAGATTCATGAGTAATCTAAGAGTTGACCACTGGAAAGCAATTGTTAGAGTACTTAGGTACTTATGATATATTCGTGACTATGGACAGTAGTACACGAGAGATCCTGTTATTTTAGAAGGATATTAAGATGCAAGCTGGATATTTGGTATACAAGATTCTAAAGTTACCAGCGGATATGTTTTCACTTTGGGAGGTGCAGCATGTCATGAAGATTCTCTAAGTAGACAGTAATAACTAGATCTATGAAAGAATCTGAATTTGTAGCCTTAGATAAATACGACGAAGAAGTTGAATGGGAACTACATTTCTTAGAGGATATTCCCAAATGGCCAAAACCTGTGCCTGTAATATGCATACACTGATAGTCAATCGGCTATTGGAAGAGCACAAAATGCCATGTATAATGTTAAGTCAAGACACATATGTTGTCGACATAATACTGTTATACAACTAATCTCTATAAGTGGTATGACCATTGATTATGTAAGGTCAAAAGAGAATATTGCGGATCCCTTAACTAAAGGTTTAAATAGAGATTAAGTTGAGAAATCATCGAGGGGAATAGGTCTTAAACCCATAAAAGAATAGGTCGAAGCAATGGAAATCCAACCTAGTTGACTGCAAATCCTAGAATCTAGGTTCAAAAGGACAACTAAATTGTATAGACTGAGTCGGATCATTGTGGGGGTTGCCCTCTCCTATTCCTAATAGTGATACCCGTATGAGTAAGGTTAAGCGATTGCTTTTAATAATTCTTCTGATTCGAATACATTTGAAATTCAAGCAGAGTAATACGGGTTACTTTTAATTAAGAAATCACCTATGTGAGAGAGAAGTGGAGATGCTTCAACGGAAAATAGCTAGGGCTTAATTCTTTAGAAACTCTCGCAAAACTCATCAGATGTTCACGGTCAAAATGAACATAACCATGAGAACTGAAACTGTATAAGAAAGATATGATCTGTGTAAGGTATATTATCTTTTACACAAACGGCAGAATAGGTCAAGAACATCGTGTTTATTGATCAACCAGTAAAGTAAATATACTCTGACAAGAGAATGTTCAAGGGTTAACGCCACCTATCCTATGCAGGTATTAACCATAGAATTCTATCATTGCATTGAGTCCATGTTTTCCCTCGTTGTCGTTAATTTTCATTCATGTGAGGGATTGTTGGAAAAATGGTTTAATAAACCATTGTCAAGAACCATTTTGAGGCCCAACTTAGAGTAGGATGCACTTCGTATATGTGACAGGTCCTGGTAGATTTGCATTTTCTGTCGTGAAGAGATCGAAATCATATATTTATATGCGTAAAATGGTTATCTAGTGAATAAGAAATTCATCTCCCATTGGAATTGGTTTTTGTTGGAAAGAATGCTAAATATTGGAGTCCCATATTGCTTAGACATATTGCCTTGGTGGAATTTAAATGAGTTTACACTTTTGGTCTTAGGTACGAACTTATACCCAAGAAACTCTCTCAAGTGAAAGGAGATACAAACCATTCGGTTTGGTGGGTTAGGGGCTCAATGTGTGCAACCGCATGACGTGGGCGATGCAAATGACGCTTCATTGGGCTTGCCCTTGCGCGGGCTTTGTTTTGCAAAATTTTTTATTTACTTAAATTTGGTTTTATTTTGCATTCATTCTAGAATATGAATAGTCAATATTACTGTTGTATTTTCTACACATCTGTGCATGAATTTGGACAAGATGTTGGGCTATGTTAATGGCCTGTATATCAAAGGTTGTAACCTATGAATTCTCTCATTATTCTAGAATTTAACCTTCATTATTCTAGCTTTGTAACACCCCTTTCATGAACCTATATAAGGAGGCCATACTTAGAGATGTCAATTGAGTCATGCCACCCGACAAGCATGAGGACACGGCATGAAAAATTTTAGGCACGACACTATACAACACAAGGTTATATTGGGCAGGGCTAAGCACTACATGACACGACACGACAAAAAGCACGAGCATGGTAAGACATGACAAGACCTATTGAGCACGACGGGCTGACACAATGAATATAATTTTTTATTTTTTAATATATAGTTGCAATAGTAATGTTACATGTTTCTCTATTTAAAAAAATTACAATCTCCATAAACATAATTAATTGATTTCACTTTAATGTTTTTTTAGTTGATTATTGAATTTTAAGTGCAATCAAGTTCTTTTGTTTGGCACTAAAATATAAAGTCTATTTTTATTTTTTTAATGAATTTATTTTTTATTTGTACAATAGTTTTATTTGAAAAGTGTTAAAAATAATTTTTGATAATACAAACAAAAAAAAATTAAAATAGGCAAATGGTTTAATCGGCTAATTTAATAGTCTATTGTGCCAGATACGATAAAAGCACGAGCACAAGTACGACATGGCACAAGCACGAGATGTACCTAGACGGTTAGGCCGGGCCTATATTATTCAATCTTGGGCTAGTATAAGAACGGCACAAAGTTTCGATAGGCTAGGCCGGGCATGTCATAAAACACGTTTGGGCTTAACCAATTATGTGATGGGCTAGCATGGCATGACACGATTGACATCTCTAGCCAGACTTAACTCATTTGCAACACAACATATGAGATTTCCTTTCTAGTCTCTCTAGTGTTCTTAGGCGTTTAAATTCTCTTAGAGCTTTAGGTTTTTAGTGATAGAGGGAAGCATGGTTTAAGTTTGTTGGAGTAGTATTTATGGTGCCAAAGTCCTGCTCGATCGTCGTTGTATTCTAGGAGACAGATGCTTAACGTGTTCTCAACCACCTGAGGAGAAAACAAATTTGTTTTAAAGAAAGCGTATGGTTTTCATGTCTCAATGCCCAAATTTTTCATTTTGATTTGGTTGAAGGTTTTGCCATAATTGTTTTTCTTTGTTTATAGTATTTTGTTTATAGTAACTTGTTCATTTATCTCTTTATTTTTATGCAATTTTTGCTAACATATTTCCCTTATTCCCAGTCTCCCTTCACCTTTTTAGAATCTACTACTATGATCATACCAAAATTATCATATAAGATACATCTAAAACATTGTAATTAGAGGACACTAATGCAACAATCTATGGAGAATTCAAGTCCTCCTCCGCTGACAATATATTGACTGACAAGATCGTGGCTTCCACCCTAGCCTAAAATTTCAACAAGGGTAATTTGAAAATTTCACTTTTATAAAATTCAGTTTTCGTAATTTTTCTACATATAAAAGGAATGCTGAATAGGATATTTTTAGAGAGGTTAGAGGAAACATAGAGTTACAAATGGTGTATAATTATTTCTTGTAAAGTTATTCTTTATTTTTTGTAGCAGCTAATAGAAGACTAACTCTCATATTGAAAGTAAATCACTATAACTTTATGTGTTTGTTTTTTTGTCTGTTTTCTTCTCGTGATTTTTGTTCTTTATAGAATTACGGGGTCTAATTTCTAAGAGAAGGTGCAACAACGGGCCCCGCCAAATCAGTGAGCAGTTCAGCCTGTTGAAAGACACATATTTTATATACAGTTAGGGTTTAAACATAAAATAAAGGGTTAAAAGCAAATGGTCCATAAAGCATAGTAGCATTATTTTAAAAGAAAATGCATTACGATCCAGTGGCTAGCCGAAAGGAAAATAGTATGAATCATATACCGGTAAAATGAACAATTGGTAAATTCTCCAAGCATATGTTCAACTTTTTCTAAGAATTGGTGAATCTCAAGGGCAACTTGCACAATCCATAATGCTACAACTCCTAGAAAGTCTCCTTGTTAAAACCAAAAAAAAAAAAGTATGGCAAGATTGAGAAGTCGAGTTAAACCAAAAATGGGATTAAACAAATAAAATTCTTACTGTAAAGAAGAAGAACATGACTAGGCATTCCTCTTGGAGCCTACGTGTGGTTGATTCTTGTACATATGAAGGAATTCATGAATTAGAAATTGTACTCTTTTTACCATTTTTTTAATCGTTTTATGAGAAAATGGTTATCTATCTTTGATTCTTTTATAACATCGTATAAATATATCATACTTGTGGATTCGAAACATAGATGAAACTGATTATCTCAACCCAATTTTTTGTAACTATTTTTCTTATGCAATCTAAAAGGAAAAAAGAAACAAAAAGTTGCCAAAGGGACTAGGTTTTGTATGTCAAGGCTGATGAGCGATCTTACCATTTTTCTCCATCCAAATTGTCTAGAGTCGAAGGTCTTAAAGTAACACAAGCGCAAGGTTTGGAACTTAAAATTTCTGACACAGTACTTCTAAACAAATTTATTTATTTGTTTATTTATCTCAGTCTTGCAGCTAGTTTATTTATTTATTTATTCATTTCAGTCTTGCATCTAGTTTGCTAGTAATGAAGGGGCACAAGAACAACAGTTAAGGACTATGTCTAGTGGTGTACCGTTTATTTAGGCTTTGTCATTTTACAAGATATAATTCAATGCTTTAATATGGCAGACAGAATCTAGCAACTTTTACAGGTGATAAACTTGCTATTATTGACTGTTGCTGTACTTTTATATTCTCCTCCATGATTTTAGGTTTTATGTCATGCCTTGTGCACATCATCCAGCTATTTGCTCTTATTAAATTTGTAATTTTTCTTTTGATTAATCCATCTATTTAGGTATTTCTTATATAAAAAAAAAACTATATACTTACAAAAAAAATCCAGGTACTATAGGAAAATGCTTGAGATAAGATGAGTTGAGCAAGAAATTCAGAAATTTCTAACGAAGAAGTTGAAGATTTTGAAATTCTTTTGGGCAAAAATTATGATAGGACAAGTATATTTTGATCTATCAATAGGTTTTGTCATCTTAGCTATTATTGATTAACTTTTTAACGACCTGATTTATGATGAGAAACAATTAGACATTATCAGTTGTGAATTTTTAAAATATATAGTTATAAATCTAGGCGTTAAAAAGCTAATCTTCAATTAAAATAACAAAACTAATTGATAAGATCAAAATGCATGTTTTACTGTAAAGCTTCAATAGCTTAAACCTTGAAGACACCAGTTAATGGAATGGAAATCCAACAAATAAAAGGGCACAGACAAATGAATGTGCCAAGGCAGAAATCACCGACTTTGTAAAAAGTAGAAGCTGCCAAAACAGGCAACACCAGGGCCAAAAGAATATATGGACAGAGGCATAAAAAATTGTTATGGATCCCAGTTAATAAATTCCATATTTTTAAGAGGGAATAAAAATATCCTATTAGGAAGACACATTTTAGCCGTCAGACTATACTAGAATTTCATCAACTTAAAAATCTGATAATTTGATGCGATTGTCATGCGCCTGGTCAGCGTGCTCGGAAGCATACCTACGAGCCGAACAAGTCGACCAAATGCAATGGAACGGCTGTTGTGAAGGCCACGCTTATATGCTCGTCGACCAACTTATAGCCCAACCGATGAGGATTGTCTAGCCAAGCATGCCCGACACCATGTTGTCGAGCAGACCTTAACTAGGATCGTCATGTGTAATCCTCTCAGCAATCCCCGCTTATAGGAGCATGACACGTGCCATTCTCCATGCAGGCTATATACAGCCATACACTCGGCTTGGGTCCCTCTGGGTTGTAGGTTAGATCCAGTCATCACCTAGATCCAACAATACACTAAACATATTTGCATTAACTCACTCTTTATGTAATGACCAGGAAAAATTCAGTAATAAAACCTAATATTTAATTAAGTTTAATTAATAAATTTACCTTTAAAATTGTTATTTTTATAAAAATTATGACAATGTATAAATAAGCGGTATTAACTGGATATTTCACTGTGAACGTGACGCAATGTTGGATATTAATAATACAGGTTTTATGAGTTTAAATACTCAAAAATTTGTAAATAATATCCACAAAATGAATTTTATTTCACAATTAGTTGTAAAATTGTGATATACACGGATGAATAGTTACAGTATGAAAGAGATATAAAGTCCACCAAAACCCTAACTCGGTATGAAAAGAAGGCCGAAGCAGTATAAGTATACTGCTAAGTGAAAACACAGATAGGGGAAAGGTTACGTTTGGCCTCCAAAGGTAAGAAAAATATTTTATACAGTCTAAGGATATGTCTTGCACTGATTTTACCACAACAATATAAAAAAAATACTGTTTGGTGAAAAATTACACAGTGTAAAATTTTTAGGCCCACAAAGTGGACACCCATTAAATTTCTATTGGGCCACCAAGCCATGAAAGGTGGCCCAATCAAATTGTGAGACTTGGTAACCCAATGGATTACATTGTGAGTCACCCATATGGATAAGGAAGCATTTAATGTTGATTTTAGCCAAAAAAATCCCATTTTCTTCTTCCCTTCACCCACGGCAGCCATTGTTGGAGCTCCTCAAAAATTTCTCAACCCCAATCTTTGCAAAAATAACCCCTAGTAAGTTCAACAAGTTGAGTTCAAGGAATTCCCACAAGTTTTAAGGTAAAAACCTAAACTTTTTCAAGGGTTTTTAGGGTTTTTTCTTGGGAAAAAGAAAGGAAGTTAATTCATGATATTTATGCATGGAAATGATGTCTAGGAAGGAGTTTCAAGAGAGCCTTGGAAGGCTAGAAATCAAAAAGTGCTATTTGGGGTAAGTTTTGAATTTTAAAGTTTTGAAAATTTGTGATTTTTGTTTTGATTTTTATTCCTTTAAAAGTATATGGGTTCTTGAGCTAGTTTTTGGTTGAATTCCATAGAAATATGGATTATGGAATGTTCATATTGCAAAATTTAGGGTTTAAATGTTGAAAGTGGTAGTTTGTGTAAAAAGTATTATTTTTGCAATTTTAGTTTTAGTTTCTCAAAAATGATGGTTAGGCATGGAAAATGATTCAAACAAAGGTGAGAACTGCCTGTGCAGGGACAGATTTACTGTTAAAAATGGATTTTTACAAGAATATCTTAAGGACTAAATTGAAAGAAAAAGTTTTCTTTCGGCAGATTTGAAAAATGCCCAAAAAACCCCTGTACAGTGAGAATTTCAAAAAAGTTAAAACACAAAAGTTGTAGATCTCAATGAAACTGTTAGGCATTATGGATAGTTTCTCAAAAATCTCAACCGTTTGTGAGATTTTAATTTTTCAAGAATTTGTTAAAATTAAAAAAAAAATTTAAAGGGCAAAAAAGTCATTTTTTAAAATGATTTAGGGTACGGTACTTAAAGTAAAAATGATCCTTGTGAAAAATGGAAAATTATGGTTTAAAAAGATTAATTTTAGTCATAGGGTAAAATTGTCAAAATTTTCAGTTCAAGGACTAAACTGCAAAGTTTTACTGAAATAGGGAATAGAAGTGAAATTAGGAGATCTGACCCATTAGGCTATTGTTTTTAAATTAGTGCGTAGCTATTTTAGTTAGAGTAGCGAAATCGAGCTCGGGAAGCTAGTAGGCTCGCTGAGCCAAAATAGTCATTTTTTTCGAGTAGATCGAATCGCTCTAAAACTTCCCTAGATGGGGAAAAAGGAATGATTAGACAGACTTTTGCTCTTCGTTAGAGATGATAGGATAAAGTTGGATTGAAATAAGAAAACTTGGAGATGGTGGAGTTGTATATAATTATTCAACTTAATTTATTAATTTACGATCATTTCGTAATGAGATATAGAGGAAATAGTAAACTTTAGCTAATAGCTTTGTAATTGGCCAACAGGAACCTAAAAGTCTAGGAGAGAGGAAACCAAAATTTTCTATGCGCAGTACACGAATCAAGTAAGTTTCCATCCTATCTACAGTATAAAATTATAGGTATAGAACGTATAATATATATGTATACCTGTGTGTATATCAAGGTGTATACCAATGTGTATGCTATGACATGAATACCTATAAGTACATTAGTGTATACTTGTGAGTATACAGAATAAATACCTGTGTGTATATTATGTTAAGTACCTGTGTGTACATTATGTCATGTACCTGTGTGTATATTAATGTATACCTGTATGTATATAAAGTATGTATCTGTGTGTACTATATCATACAAGAGCATTTATGTTTTGTGTATAACATGTGTTTATCACTTCATGCATGGTATGATAACCATAATAAATGGACTGGTAATTATATCACCAGAAGTTAAAAAAAGTGTCAGTACCAACTCTTGACTCAAGAGGAGTTTAGGGATATAGTATGGTCTAGGTGTTACGAAGACTTAAGTACGCAATGGTACGAACACTTGGGCCCTAGTAAGAGATAAGACATGAAAAGGACAAAGAATGTTCATAAGTAAGCATAATTGGGTCATGCATTATATTGATTGTGTTTGTGGGCTATATTGAGACTTAATGGGCATAAGCTCATTAAGTGCTTCATGCTATAGGTATTCCGACAAGAATGTCAGAATAATTTCATAGATGAGTTGGCGGAGAGATAAGTAATGTGCAAAATGGGTATAGATTCCGCTGCAGTATGTTTTCGTTGTAGTATATTTTAAGTTATTTTGAAATGTAATGCTTAGTAAACAGTATTGTAAAAGAAAAGTTGCTGAAGTAAATATATATATATGTTTGTATTTCGAAAGTTGTTGAAAGCAATATATGTGAAATATTTATTTATTAAAAAAAATTTTTAAGTTTTTGCCTATAAATAAGTAAGAAAAAAATTTATCACAGTCTAAAAAAAGACTAGTTGTGACACCTTAACTTTTGGACATTCTTTAATTGTGCGCATTAGCCCTCTTTCCTCGTCACGTTGACTTAAACATTGGAGTATCATTGATAAATACTACACCAGTGTCTCTCTTATTCCGAAGGACCAAAACTTTTCCTACTTTTGCATGCTAGCCCAGGCAGAGTTGAGGGTCCGACCAGCAAAAATTGTACGATACAAATAGTGTATTTCTTCATATTCTGCCCTAAAATTTTCCATATAATAAATTTATTCTCACTACTTTTCAAGCATCTACTTCGAAAATCCTACTCAAAGTTCCTAAAATGCTTCTTCTAGTATTCTTTCTTTATTGCCATAATATATGTGAACTTACATTTCAAGTAATTCAATCAAAAATTCCTACTTGAGTTTTCCCCCCCTTTACCAAGCTCAAATTAATAATTACATTAATTACATGTATTCTAAAAAATATTCATAACTACATCAATATGCATATATAGCATATAAAATTGGATACAACTTTATATAAAATTCGAAATTTTGGTTGGGAGGATTCGAATCCATAACTAAATATTTAATTAATTAATCTCCACCCAATAATTAATCATGCTAACACATTAAAAAAGCCAAAACTTTATTAAAAAAAAGGGAAAAAAAATTATTGCCAGCAAGTCAAATCTACTTTATCTGTAATGCCCCCGTGCAACCTGACGACAAGCCTCAAAGCAATTAACGCCGTTTGCCAGCTCATCAATCCGTCCCGTTTAAGCTGCGTAAAACGACGTCGTTACAAACTTCTGTCGCCGTCTTTGTGAATGACGTCGTTTGTAAGGAGAGAAACCGTTACCCCTGGATTTCCCAGTATTTCATAGGCCCATTTCTGGCCCAAAATTCCTCTCTTGCTCTCTCTCTCTCTCTCTAGACAGTCATTTTCTTTCCCTGAAAAAAAAAAAAAAAAGTTCTTAACCTTGCACGAATTCATGTCGGTACGTGATAATCTCTTCGCTTTTCGTTCATCTAAATCGAATTAATCAGATATGTTTCCAAACATTAGCCTCCGGTAATCTTGTTTTGTTTCGATTCGATACAGCTTCTGATCGATTTATGGAGATTATTACATCATTTATTATTTGATTCTGGTTTTTTCGCGATCTTTTTTTTTTTTTTTCGAAATCCTTTTTTCTTGTTAGTTTTTGGTGCAAAATTCATGTTTTGTGATGCTTAACATGTGCAAATATCACGATTTCTGGAATCAAGATTAATTTTTTCGTGTTAATGGAATTTTGTTTCGGAGTGCATTGTTCGTTTTATTTTGTTTATGATTGTAAATATTTCTTTTCTTAATTCGTAAGACAATTCTACAGTAAGGAAGTGAAACTAGGCGTGAACCGATTTGTAGCAAATTTTGTGAATCGGATTTTTTTTTTATTTCTTACATATATGTATATATGTGTATAATTATGGTTTTACGCCAACTTGAATCAAACGCTTTGTTCAGAATCATAATGAATTGCTAAAGAGTAAGGAAAATTTGTGCCTTTTCTTCAGAAAATTTGCTTTTCGGAGAGAAATTTGGGATCAGATTTTTTCCTTTTTCCTCTCGTAATTCTGTGCTCTTTAATGCCTGTGCCTGTGTTGTGAAAATGGTCTAGTTCTGATGTCTTAATGTACTTCTCTTTCAGTGGTTGTTCAACTTGTTTTTTCTTGTTATGCAGTTAATATTTGAAAATTAATAACGATCTGTCAGTTAGTGTGATGTTAGTTTGTCAGCTCTTTTGTTTTGACTCGGATCCTTATTAAAGTGTTTTTGGAATTTTGAAATGGAATAGTGAGTTGTTGAGTTATTTGTTTGATATATAATCGGCTTGGTATTTTTCATTTTTGGAATGATTGGCTCTTTATTGGCATAAATGAAAAACTTGAGGATGCAGGGTTCTCTGAAACTGGTTTTAAGTTGGAAAAAAGAATATCATCTTCCATGTTCAAAGGGTACTATTCTCCTGGGCGTCTGGGATTTTTTTTATTCCATTAATTGTCGATGATAGAATAGAACCATGATAGCTTGGAAGATCATAATCTTTTGCTGAAAGAAAGAGAGAATATTAAGCGTGTCAATCTTTCTGATTCCACCTCCACTGGCACAGAGGGAAAACCAGGGAGTAAATTCTGGTGTGAATTCTGACTAGATGCCATGCTTGGTTATAACAATCCCTGTCTATGCAAGTTGCATGCCAGAATTTATCAGGGACAATTGAAGTGTTATCAACAATGACTGACCAACTATTGTACTTAACTCATTGATATACCAAATTACTTCGGTCCTTTTAGTTGATTGAGGCTATGTTTACTATCTAGAGCATATTGGGATGTGTTTGTTAGTTAAGGTAAATTTTATATTTGTTGTGGTCCTGAAATTCTATATATACTTTCAAAAGAACTTTTGGATTAGGAATTGAAAACATAACAATAACTTTATGTTATCTTCTTGCGTAATATCTCATTTTTAATATTCTTAAGCTGGCTGGCACTAGATTCTATTAGACCTTGGTTGTAGCATTAGCTTATGAATCTGCCCATTTTCACCTGAAATCCTTTTGTTTGATTATTTCGTACAAATATAATTTTCTTGAACATAATTATCCTTTGCCTTTCCTAGCAATTCAAAGAATAAAAATAGATTCAACTTTCTCTGCAGGAGGAAAAGGGTAGACCACTACCAAAATTTGGTGAATGGGATGTCAATGATCCTGCTTCAGCCGAGGGATTTACTGTGATCTTTAACAAGGCTAGGGATGAGAAGAAGACAGGTGGCCAACCTGAATCACCAGGGAAGGTTGATTCTAATATCAAGCCTCCAGCTGATCCTGCCAAACCTCAGTCTGTAAGCGTCTGCTCTTAATGGCTTTTGTGCTCTTTTCTTTTTCGAACTATTTAATATGTGTACGACAGGTGCAAATAGTAGATGATTGGTTCATGTGTAAGTGTAACAAAAGCTTTGGCATTTTACCGACAGCAATATCCTCAGCGGTTATTCTTGCTTTGCACAGTTCTGTTGTCTTTTTGGTCACACAAAATAAATCCTAGCTGACTTCTTATATTGAAGTGTTACAAGATGAGGGAAAAACCTAATGTTTTAGTGCAGTGCGGAAACCGGACGATTTGGTTTGTCGTCACTCGTATGTATAGTTTAAATATAAGAATTTAGGAGTTGTGGATATCTTTTCACCATTTGAAAGTGTGAGCCTGGACTGATAAAGCCTTTAAGACTTCCCATTTTCTGTGATTATTTTGAATTGGAAATATGTAATGAAGTGACTAAATGAGATATATTTGGCTGTTTCATTGATGGTTTTCGATTTTTTGTCTTCTCATATTGTTTGTTTTCTGTTTTTTGTTTTGATTCTTGAGGACACGCCCCCTTTCCTTAGTACTTTTTTCAATATCAACACAAATGTTTCCTATAAATAATTATAAATATAGACTATTTGAATGTAGTGGTCTGGTCCCTTGATTTTACAGTTAGATTTGGCCAGTTAGGTGCATTGATCATGGTTGTTTTAATCGACAAAAATTGATCATGGTTGTTTTAATCGACAAAAATTTGTAGTTTCTCATTTGCTGGGGTGGTGAAATGCTTCCCAAATACAGAACATTTTCTGGGCTAATTTTGCTTAACCATCTTCCCTTTCCCATTTGTGAATTGGTTTACTGATTTTCAGAAAAAATGGTTTTGCTGCATTCAAGACCCACCTGCAGAATCCTGAGAATGTCCTCCCCATGTAACTTGCTTTCCACGGAAGATCATATGTTGTATAACTAGCTCCACCAGATTTTTACATACAAGACAAAGATAGGAGCTTTAAGGCAGTGGATGGGGTGGTGCTGAAATTCATTCTGTGCTGTAAAATTTGAGTTGTGGTGGGAGGAGTAAAGAAGCGAGAGAAAAAAGAAAAAAAGAAAAAAAGAAACACTTGTATCTATGTATCTATATTCTGCCTGATGTGGTGGTTATATTGGGGGCAAGTCTGTTTCTATCTTCACCTTGAGTTGACTGTGCTATAATTTTCATATTTATGCTTGTGACATTCCTTTTTCTTGTCTCTCTCTTGTATTTACTAAATTGGTTTTGTTTGTGAAATGCTTTCTTTTTTCTGAAAAAGTAAATCTTAAGAGCTCTTTTTAAAATTTAAAAGAATTAGGTATTTATAGAAATTGTGCCTTCTCTTTTCGAATCAAAGGTTTAAAATATTATAGCAATTTAACTTTTGTAAGGGAAAACAAAAAAGTTAAAGGCTAAACATTATGCGTTGTAAACGAGAATGTAAATTGTTCGTGCAAAAGGGTTAATTAGGGTGTGTGGGAGAAGAGTTTGACCATGATAATTTGAACAACATATTATAGTCTGTGAAAGCTTTATACTATAATATACTTTTACTTTACATTATAATATATGAGAGCTTTACACTATAACATATGAAAGTTTCATATTTTTTGCGGTTTAAATTTTAGAGTTCAGATCACTTTTTGAAACATCGTGTATTCGTTGCTACCCTCTTTGTGTTCTCTTTGGTACTTTACCGCGTATTCAACATTTGCTACTTTGACAAACATTAGACTTTTTAAACAGTTAATCTCATGACTTATATTTTGGATAATTTGAGTGGTAAATGAGAGTAATTACATTTGTTCTTTGCTGTTTGGATTAAAAAAAAAAAAGCGGATCTTTGCTGTCATTGAGAATTCCATATGGATGCTGATGTTAAAAATTCAATTACATAACCTCCAAAAGTTACATGGACGAACTGATATGGCAAACTGTCACAAAAATATGCCCCTAAGCAAACCATAAATTACACAGGGTAATATGTGTGAACTGATTTTTTCAATGTTTTTATATTCTGTTTATGTAAATAGAAGGTAAAGTACTAAAGGGACCATAGTTTGAAAGGAGTGAAATGACCAGCCATTTTCATAAACATTATCTTTTAGGACTTATTTTTTTTATAAATATCATATATATTTAGGTATGATATGATACAATTTTTTTTGTAAATGTGGTATGAATATACACATTTGTAAAAGTGTTGCATAAGGATGTAGTTTCCTCCAAAATTAAAGGCTAAACGACATGCGTTTGTAAGAAAAGATTGAAAAGGCCATCATCACATTGTGGCTTATCCAGATGGGCTCTTAAGCCTTTAGTTATAGGTGAATTTTTCTCATCAACGTCAAACAATTGTCGGAAACCTCGAAAAAAAAAAAAAAAAAAAAAAAAAGGTTTCTCACGGTGGGTGATAAGTTATAGGGGTGCACAAAAACCGCCCCGCAACCGCCGGCCGCCCGTCCAAAAAAAAGACTATACGGGTTCAACCGCCATTGACGGGTCCCGCCCTACATATGTTGGCGGGCAGGTACGGTTTTAAATTTTAGGGGGCGGGTTCAACCCGAACCCGCCCGCCTAATTCTTAAAAAAAAAAAAAAAATCTTAATCTAAATCTCTCCCACTCCTCATTCTTTAAAAAGAAAAAGAACATTTGACTTTGTTCATCATTTCATCTGTAGTATCCTGTTATTTTCGAACCCAATGAACAGGTTTTATGGAAGAACAAGAATTCTTGACTTTGTTCATCACTTCATATATAGTTGATGTTTCTTGTTGCAATGAATGATTATGTTTCTTAATTTGTTGTGAATATGGTTATTGTCTTTAGGCGTCAAACTTGGTTGTTGTTGAGAATGCTTCATACATTATCGTCTTATATTTTCTACAAATTTTCTTCACTTTTTTTTAATAAAAAAGAGCTCAAAAAATTATATTGTACATTAGTGTAGACCCAACCCGCTCAACCCGCCCGCACCCGCCCGCCCCTAAACCGAAACCATCCGCCACTCCATAGACAGTTTGTGGATTGGTTAATCGTCAACCCGCCACTTAAAAAAACCGCCCCGCACTCATCTAAAAACCACAAATCCGTCCGTTGTTCACCCCTGATAAGTTATCAAAGAAGTTCCAATGGCCTATCATATTAATCGAATAATTTTATAATATTGATCTGGTTTTTCCTCTCTGACCCAAAAAAGAATCAGACAGCTGCGAGAGGAAAAAAAACTACCAAGGTAAGTTCTTTGTTCTAAGGAAATTCGCTTTTTGTTTTGATTAGTTTTGTCTGGTTCGATTCGTCTTATGTTTCAATTTGGATGCCGAGAAAATCCCAATGAATACAGAGGGAAAAATTTTGAATTTTGGGATTGAGATCTCTTTTATCTCTCTTTGCCCTTTTCCCAGGAAATAAACGGGAAGCGAATGATTTCTGTAGTTGGGAAGTATTGTTTTTTTTGGAACAAAATTTGTTTGCTTTTTAAAGGGTCTAAGATGGGTTCATGATATATGTTTCAAATAATGTTTCTTTTGGGTGGAAAATAGTTTCTGGGAAATTTTCATTTCGAAGAAGATGGATTTTCCCAAAGTTCCCTTTTTTATTATTGACGAATTGATGACCTTTTTTTAAGGGGAAAACGATGATGTTTCTTTCTTTGTTTGTTTGATATTGTGTTTAGAATGATCGCTATGGCTCTGTCATTCTATTTTCTTAATTTCTTTTGAAAGAAACCAAATTTACTTATTTTTTCTTATAAAAAGAAAAAGGAACAACTTATCTTTGCATTGTCCAACTCTAAGATAGATTTATGAGGGAAGATAATACCGAAAACCTCCTATGTGTTTTATCAAAAAGATCGGCTTTATATTTTCAAGGATGTTGCACCTAACTTGGGTTGTGGAAATTGTGTTAAATCTATTCCCTACATTGTATGTAAATTATATTAAAAATCTCTTAAACAAATCTTTAAGAGGTTTCTAACACATTTTGTGAAACGAAGGGGATAAGTGCAACAATCCTGAAAACATAGGTGGAATGCAGCATTTTGATTATAGGGAGGATTTTTGTTGTTATCCCTTTTTAATATATGCTTTACTGGGTTCTTTATTTTTGGAAAATAGTTTATGGGAAATTTTATTTGAACAAGATTAGTTTTTGTTGGGAGGTATTTACTTTTACTTTAGCTAACCAATTGATAAACTTGTATTCTCACGGGGAAAAAGATTTGACATTTCTTTGATTGGTATTGAGTTAGAATGTTTTTGTTTTGTATTTCGAAATATGCAGATGAGAAGTGGGCTGCCTAAAAACGGTGCTGTCATTTTGTTGTCGTTTTTGTTGAGCTTACAAGTTGTGTTTGGGATCAGATTTGTGATTGACCGAGAAGAATGCTTCTCTCATGACGTGAAATATGAAGGGGATACAGTCCATGTCTCCTTCGTGGTAATCAAGGTTGATTCTTCTTGGCATTATAGTCAAGAGGGTGTTGATCTTGTGGTAAGTTTGCTCTTTGATTCTTTTAAACATCTGTTGCTCTTGTGCTGATTCAATTGCACAATTTAAAAAAAAAAAAAAATTATCTGTCTTTGTGATTGTTTGGTTGGCAAAACTCGGGAAAAAAAAAAAAAAACCAATTGTGTATCGTTGTTAGTTGTGTAAGTTTAAATTGAGGACTAGGGTCATGTTGATTGAACATTTGGAGGATTTGGAGTGTTTTGATGTGGCTTCTCTTGTGTGCTTGTTTCCTTTCATGAAGATATATATATATATTTTTGTTTTCATATGAAACCAAAATTTACTAATATTGAAAACAATGCAAAAGCGAAAGAGGACAAGATGTCCTCTAAGCAAAGAGACAAAATATGATAACCACAACAAACTTAACTCTCCATTACTTTTTACCTTTCCAACTAAAAGTAAATACAGTCAAAGAGAAAGGAAAATGGTTGAAGACCTTCTCAGTAGAAGCCCACAAAGAAGCTAAGTATTTGACTTTTCTGAAAAGCGGAAGAATGTCCAGCTCCTTGGATGGATAGACTGGTTAGGTAAAGTAGGAAGTAGGATGGTTTTTATTTATTTATTTATTTAGAATGGTTTTCGCCTTTGTTGAAAAAGGATTGTGATATGTGTGGGGAATGGGAATTTCTTCTCCTGATAGGTTCATTCTTCTTAAAGTGAAAATGTGTGGATGGAAGCGGACTGAGTGTGCTTTTTCCTCAGCAAGAAACTATTTTGAGACCTTTTTTTTTTTCCTTTATAATTCCCCCCACCCTGGGCCATTTGAATAGTAAACTGTTTTTGATCTTTCAAAAGTTGTAAACGTGTGTCCGGTATTTTGTCCAGTCATCGTCAGAGCCATAAAAAGATGTCATGTAAAGTATTCATGCAGCAGGGGATTGAATAGGTTTCTTAAGATATGCTATGCACTATTTTTGAACATGGAAAATTTTGAGCTATTGGGGTGTGTGTGTGTGTGTTTTGTTTTTTTTTTTTAAATTTTGTTTTTTTAAGCATGGCATGAAAAATTCTCTATTTTTATATTCTTTTTCTTCAAATCTCTTGATATATTACACTGCAAAACTTATAAATTTTCAGGTGAAAGGACCCACTGGGGATCAGATTCATGATTTTCGTGACAAGACAAGCGAAAAATTCGAGTTTTTCGCTCATCGAAAAGGAGTTCACCGTTTCTGCTTCACTAACCAGTCACCTTATCATGAAACCATAGATTTTGACGTGCATGTTAGCCATTTTTCATACTATGACCAGCATGCAAAAGATGGTATGTTTTGTCTTTCTTGTTTTCATCTTCCAATCCTCTAGAAGAAGAACTCAGACCTTTTTTATTTTTTTTAATTTATATTATTACTTTTTAGAACACTTGGAGCCTTTATATGAACAAATATCAAAGTTAGAGGAATCTCTTTACAACATCCAGTTTGAACAGCACTGGCTTGAAGCTCAGACTGAACGACAGGCAATAGGTATCTATTTTTAATGCTTTCTTGATGGCAATATTAGGCATACTAGAATCAAGGCCCATACGAATGATTGTCATTTTGCTTGTGATTCCTTTTAGTCTACACTAATCACCTAATTTAGCTTTCATACTTGTTCTTAGGCCTAACGAGGCATCAGTATGGATGTATCTTCTTTTGATTGTTGAAAACTTTCAACAACTTTTGAGTTTTTTTAACGTCATTTAGAGCTTTACGTAACCTCCGTTTACTCAGCGTTGCATTAACGGACTCTTTACCATTTAGCATTTATGATGAAAATGCGTCTAATTTTTGCCATGGTTTTCAATTTTCCCCCAATCTAAGTGTTTTTTCATCTCTTAATGCAGTGAATGAGGCAATGAGCAGGAGGGCAGTTCAGAAGTCTTTCTTCGAGTCAGCAGCGCTGATAGGTGCCAGTGTTCTCCAGGTTTATCTTCTCCGACGCCTATTTGAACGGAAGCTTGGGATGTCTAGGGTCTAGGGTTTAGTCCACCATCTGTTCATTCTGCTTGGTTATTCATTGTTTTTGTTATCCTTTCTTACTCTCGAGAGGATTGGTTTATACTTCATAATTTTTGAAAAGGATTAGTAAGTTAATACTGTTACAAGTCTCTGGATCAATAACTTTGAAGTCATAGAGGCTAGAGCTAGAGAATTTTTCATGTTACCAAAAAAAATATAAGCAAATTTATTGACTGTATTCACTTACAGACATACACAATACACATTTTTCATAGCCAAAAGGTTTACAACACCATAGTAAAACAAGTACAAGTACATAAAGCAAATGAAACTGATTTATTCGCTAGGGAGCTTGGAATCTTGCTTTGTCTCTTAGAAAAAAAGCCCTTCGTACAATGGAAAGTCTATTAAGAAGAAAACCTCATGGAACAATATTTACATTAAATCGTCTCATAATGTTTGACAATTGATAACACTTTCTCCCGTGCCGGCTTCCTTTACTTGCGGTCCTTGTCATGCTCAATCTCCATTACTTTTATTCGACATTGCCTTCCTTTACTGAGCATGGCAAAGCTCTCATTGGAGAGGTTCATAATATCTTTGGAGCATGGCAAGTAGGGCAGGTATGGTAAAATCGTTGAACTAAGTGAAACGAAAACAGTTAAAAGCATGAAGATTAATGCAAGATTTGATGAGGTTCATAACACCAGGTCATTCTTTTTAACACGTGTCATTCTATAAATAAAAGATATAAGGTAACATATGGGATCGAACTTACAACCCCTTCCATGTGCCTTCCCAACCCCCTTACCGTAACCGAAGTGTTGGCGTAACACCAGATTAATTCATACATCATTCAATACATGAATACAAAACAAGTACAAGCAAATAGTGCAAATACAACTGATTTGACTGCTGCGGAGCTTGGCCTATTTCCTTTATCCTTCCTCAGAAAAAGGCCTTGGTACAATGGTAAATTTATCAATACCAAAACCCCACAAAGCAGAATCTGCGCTAGCATTGTCTGAAAAATTTTGACCACACCCTCCTCTCCCATGACTGCTTCCTTCATTGCCACCCCAACAAAGCAATAGAGATTTATCATTGGGAGAGGAACTCCCAAACTCCATAATCTCTTTCCCCTATCTTTTGGAAACATCTTCGACAGCTACTTTGGCAGTGATGACAAATGCCGACTTGGCGAATCCAAGCGAGTTTAGAATGGCATCGATGAAGGCAAAGAGGTAGGAGCTTGCCCTTTTGTAAAGCCACATCCTTTGCTCATTCCACCATCCCAAGATCGTTCCACCACACTAAAGAAATTCTGCTAAGCTGTAGGTGTACTTGGCAATAACCACATATGCAAATGGTAAAAGCCATGGGCTTGAGATCTGAGGCCATTATAATTACAAAACTTGGTTAATGTTGTTCGTTCAATAATATTTTTTCAATGAAAGAAAGAGAGATCAATGATCGATTATAGTCAATAACAAAAATCACCTAGTGTTTAATCAAAATGGGGGAATCTACTATGCATGTTCAAAAATTGAAATCATTCCCTGTATTTTTGTAAGCAGTCAGAATCTACTTTTGCATTTAATCAAAATTTAATCCGCAAAAAAATGCTATTACCCTTCATAAAATAATTGATGGTTCTCTGTTAGCTTTGGTCTTTTATTTTTTTCCAAAATCTGAGATCAATCAACTACAATGGTTTTGAACATTTGTTTTTTTTTTTTTTATATATATATATATATATCAACTTAACATTGTTGTTATCCCTTAAAAATTAAACACGATGTTTGTTTTTTTAAACAAGGATTAAAGTCTTTCCACATAATTAATTTTGACTAAATATGACATTAAGGATTTTTATTTTTAATTTTTAATTTTTTTTAATATCCCTTTGACAAATTATGTCAGCAAAATGCACAAAAAAGCAATAAAGAAATTTTGAGTTCATACTACACATATATATACACACTTACTTGTGGAAACAATGGAATGCCTCTGAGGAAGCAAAGTGAAGGGACAAATGAATAATATAGAGTTGGCAAGCAATTAGGAGCCCAAAGGCAATAGCGGCGGTATCCAAGTTGCAGACCCGGGCTAATCTTGTTATGGGCATCACGATTAAGGACTGTACTTGGACAATTAAATTTGGAAATCACCTAGTTACCATCTCTTATGTTGGACCAATGTCTGAAGCAGTGTGGTCGGAGCCACTCCTATGAAAGCTGGGCTTGCGGGATTGAAACACACTGATTTCCATCCTTGGGTTTGGATCAACAGCTCTGTTATGACATCTTCAACTGGGCACCCATGTCTCAAACCCATCTGAAAGTTATGAAGAATTATTAAAGATCAAAAGTTCAACTATGAGATAAGTGATAAGTGTGTGTCAAGAAATCAACTACATGCATGGCAGAGCCAAGTACAGATAAGTTTGGACAGCTGTCCTGTCCTCCAACCATTTTTTTCCTTATAATTTTATACATGAATTTTATAAAAATTATATTCCGTTCTTCTAAAATTGTATTTCGTCCCCTTAAAATTAATTTTTTCTTTCACCTCATTAATTTAGTCATACCTCCACCCTCTCACTATTTTTTTGGCTCAAGTGTAATATGATAAGTGCAATTATCAATTTAAGGTATTTATAAGCTTTAGTTCAAACTCATGAATTTTGAACTTAAACAGTGTAAAACTTCTAAATACTATAATGTAAGGTAAAAATACGAGATATAGTAAAGCTCTCACATGTAATAATGTTTGAACTCATGAGTTTAAATCAAAATTACCAAAAATCTTTTACTGTCTTCTAAATCTAGGAGGTTTGTTAAAATTTTCATTATTTTAAGATTAAAAACAAGGGTTTCATATCACATGCACAATTTTGTTGTTCAAAATGGTGTCTAACAAACCATATCTTGACATATTTTTAAAAAATTTAACTTACATTTTTCATGTTTTGATATTCGAGTTCCATAAATGAAATCATAAAATGTGATTAGTTACACACAACATGAGACACTAAAAATATAATAGGACCATATGAGACACTAAGCTGTAAGCGTACGTACTTGGCAATAAGCACAAATGCAAATGGTATATCATATGCACACATATAAACAAACACAAAAAATATAATAGGACCAACCTCCTTTCCCCATTGAGTGTTTTCCTCTTAAGTACAACTTGCTAGGCCTTTCACTTTCTCTTCCAAATTGCTCATACTTAAGTCCCTTAGGTTAATTTCGCTCTTTTCTTCGTCGTTTTCTCTACCGAATTTTGTTCCGGAGAGAATATCTCTCCGGTGAAAGCAGCTGCTTCCGATATAAAAAGGGCCTCCGTAACCATCCATGCCAGTGAATTCCACCTTCAAAAGAACAAGTACGGAGATCCCTAACCAAATACAAACTTGATCAACATTAACAAGCTTAAATGAGTACATTGGAGTTCATCATTCACCTTGTAATCTACTAGACGACCGTTTGCATACAAATAATTCTTCGTAACGTTTTCAAAAATCATGGCCATTTTGTTGATCCATCACGAAGCAAAGTGCTTCTCTTATGGTCTGAGAGATGTTTGAACACATATCACATTCCACGTTAAGAATTATCTGTCCATTGCTAATCTTTGAAGTTCAGCAGGGTCCTATAAAAAAAATTGGAGATAATTTTCTATTACATGGGGACACACTAATAATTATATTTTTAATAAAACAAGGGAATAATTAAATATTTAAAAATTTACTTTAAAAAATACGACTTTATAAAATTTGAGAGTGCATCCACTTAGCATATGGTAGCTAGCTTCGCCATTGTTTGCGTTATTGAGTAGGTATACCCAAATCCTTTTACCCCTTCTAACAAAAATGTCTACAAATGTTTCTTTTTTTGATTTATTTTGTTGATTTTACTCAAGTAAATTACCAATTTTCTCATTTTTATTTAGGGAAACTATCAAGTTTCCATAGAAAATTGACTATTTTCAGTATAAAAAAGGAAAAAAGGGAAGATCCAAGGATTTTTTTTTTTTTTTTGGGTAAGAGAGTAAAGCAAATTAATCGGACGTTCATTGTAATTATTTTATACTAAACTACATAGAAAAAGTATAAATAATTTTCTTCCGAGTGAAAATGCTTGCACTTTATTATTAAGAGAGGACAAGATAATGGATGCATGGGAGTATATAAGAATTCTCAATCCTATATGATTGGCATGATAATCACATTTTAATTAAATACTTCTCTTTCTTGGAGAATTGTTTGACAAATTTAATCACTTGTTTGGAATTACAACCTAAACCCTAACATATAAGAGCAATAGTGTGGTAAACAAAAACAATAAATAGAGCGTTATTTAAATTTATAGCGATTTATTCTCAATGTAAAGGTACTATTTTTCAGCTGTCGATTTTGTGTTTTCACTGCTTCAGAGAAACATACAAAATGACCTTATACCTCTAGTCAATTTGTGTTACCGAACGCCTCCCTCTTGTTGATCTCCAGTTTCTCAAAGCGATTGCCCTAAGAAACTATTGTTGTAACCTAAAGATTAGGGTAGACAAGTTGTAGGTTGAACCCTGGTCAGTAAGGAAAAGGTGTACAATATAATTGGGCTCCATACAACTCAATAATTAATACTAAAAAATGCGAAAGAATTACATAATAAATTACAGATTTCTTGATGATCCCCTACGAAGTTTTCTTTTCTTTTTCTTTTTTCCTAGAAGTTTCAACCTTGTTTATTATGACAACAATCACGACTCTCTTTTTTCCTCTTTAGAAAAGAACAAAAAATTTATTCTCATTTCATTAAATATTAAAGAGTAAATATATACTAAAATTCAGATGTTGTCTTGAATTTCTTGTCCCAACACTGGTCAAATTATCTAAATCTAAAAATTTAGCTATATTCTTTCAAAAAAAAAAAGTTATAAATAAGTGACAAATTAATGCAATATTTAAGTAATTAAATGAGTAGCTAAAATAACTGGAAATTAAGATAGTAGATGTGTTGACTCTCTCAGAATACATGTGTACGTGAAGAATGGAGTCATGGTCACGCCGAGACATATAGGATTCCCATTGAGAGAATCCTATATGTTTTGATTTTTCTTCTTCTGGGATTTTGCACAACTTGGTTGCATTTTCAATTCGATTTTCCATATCCTCGTACAATTTCTAAAATAAACAAGAGAGTAACTAGTATATAATTAAGTAAAGGATTCAATAATGCTTACCAAAATGAGCAATGCTATATTATATATTAACTTATTAATTTTTAACTGATTTTTTTTAAAAAATACATAGGTACTTTTTCAATAGAAATTCTACTAAATGGTGTACATTTTAAAATCGTTAGATTTACTCGAAAATCTTTTTTTTTTTTTTTAATATTTAACGGCTAAAAAAGCCATCGATGACCATCATTTGCGGTCCCACTAAAGAGAATTATATCAATATAACATTTTTCTATTAAATGTCTTTGAATGCAAAATAATCTTACAATAGTCTTTTGTCACATCATCGACACCTCACTTATATCACTCTTTCAGTCTCACAATGACGATCCGAAAACAAGTGCCTCATGGATGACTCAATTAGTGCTTTTAATATTAAAAATCCTCCGTTTTTCAAGTATTTCTACTATTTTTGTCTTTATATTGTTCACTTTTAGACATCATACTATGTCACAATGAAATAATTTTACAAAAAAAATATATGCATTTAAAAAAGTTGATGAAAATCTCATATTCCTAGAGTATTCTTCCAACCCTCCTATATAATAATGTATTGGGATAACTAACTGGTATCCAAATAATTGATATTAATTTTGAGCACCTCAAGATAACCTTTGGAAAGACATGAATATTAATTGCATATAAATAATAAATTTGTTTTTAAAGAACAATGCTAGAGGACTCTGCAAGTCACCGAGTCTAGGGTGAAGGTCCCCACATTGTGAACAAGCTAAGATATCATACCAAAAAATTAGAGCTACATTGCCTCGTGATGTCAAGTCATGCATGTTATATTTGTTTTTTTGTTCTTCTTGTGTTTGAAAGGAAAAAAATGCTACATGATCTCTGTGGGCCCTCATGATCGCCGGAGTTTGTGGCTCCCACACCCTTTCTTGCGAGAATAGGGGCCCGCGGCGTCCCTGGGATTACTCTAGAAAAGATTATATGTGTAGAGGTTGGTACACTCAATATAAACCAAAAGGTTAGACATTAACCTCTGCTCTTTATGGTACAAGGATTAAAGTTTCACCATTTAGAGCATCTCTATGCCAAATCAGTGTGTCAATGTTGAATTTTAGTATTTGAGTAAAAAAATCACTTTCTAATGTAATGTTATTCATAGTGTCAAATTTGACATAAGCTATGTACTTGATAGCAAAACTATATTTTGTACTTTGACAATATTTTCAAATAAAAAGTTGCAATTAATTACCTTGTTTGTGAAAAACTTATTAATGGCATGGTCAGCATCTCTTAACAGCTGGAGGCAATAAAGACAAATTGGTTCTTGAATAAGCAGAAGGTGACCTTGGCTCCACATCAAACTCTTTGCAATATGAAATCCAATGCTTGGCAAATTTAGAAGCCTCCAAAACAGCATAGAAAGTAAGATCTGAACCCCCATGATCAGGGGAAAAAAAACCAAGCTTATTTGGTGGGCAGTCATAGGCCATCACTGATAGAACTGTGTTGATCACCATTATTGGCGGCTGAATTGTTGGGTCTGCTGTCCGCACAAATACATCGACACCCAGCAACTCATCATTCGTATATCTGTCATGTAATACAATAGTGGCTCGTTTAGTTGATTGGTTTGAACATAAAGTTTGAGCAGTAATTCGAATTTGTTTAAATTTTTGTGAAAAAATGCTCTAATAAAATAAGTGCTTGGAGCTATGGACCGAAAAACAAAACAAAAATGTGATGGAATCATGAGGTGATCATCCTGACAAAGTGGAATAGAGAGAGAGAGAGAGAGATAGGAAATTACCTTTGAGAGAGCCTGTCCTTGAAGGTGATTCTATGCACTCGGTTCCACCGGAGGGCTTGAGTGAGAATCCAGTATAAACCGAACCAAAGCTCGGAAACAAGCAAACCAATCCACGCCCATCTTCTGGCTGCAGCATCTTGGCCTGCTGGTTTTGGTAGGTGACTCAATCTACAAACCCAAATCAGGCATATGCCCGCAAATATTGAAGCAGCAAATAGCCTATATATGGCCCTTCCTTTAGCTCTCTTGGTCTCAAATAATGGCAGCTCATGCCCTTCACTTCTCATCCCTCTCTGCTCTCTCCTTTCCTGTATTAAATGATTATTTTAGAAAATGTTTTGTATGGCCATCTCTTACCCTTCCAATCACCGATCTCTCCCTTTCTTTATCTGTCCTCTTTGTCAGTAAATGATAACATAACAAAAAAAGGAAATGTGTTTTGGTTTTAAATTTTTTTAGTTCCTATGGTGAGGAATGAAAGATAAATTCTCTGCAAGTTCGGTACATTGCTAACCTATCAAATCGTACTAAAATTATATCAAATTAAGAAAAAAATGCACGTCACGATTTAACAAAACTTGATGGAGACATGGCAAATTAAAACTATACCTTACTAGTAGTGTTTTTTTTTTATATCATATCATTGTTATTTTTTACAACAGTAGATGGATGGAAGAAAGATTCAGGATAGAGTAGTAAACTGTCATATAATATCGGATTAAAAAGGTAAAAGCAGTGTAACAAAACTCGATTGATTTGATAGTTTAAAACTTTGTATGCTACCACTTAATTCTTCTATTTTAAAGTCACATACAAAAAATAAGAGAAAAGATGGCATTCTTGTGTGTGCGCGTGAATTATATCAGAATTACTAAATAAACAATTTAACAATATTTTATTAAAGATATAATGGTTTAAAACCGAGTCTACATGTGGGGTATATTTTCATATCCTATCACAGAATACTACTATGTTTTGAGTTATGCAAGAAAGATTTGAAGAATCAAATACTTTTGGGAGAGCCAAAAAAGAGTAATAATTGTAAATCAATCATTTTATGAATATGATCATTGATGGTGAGTGATCTGTGGTTCTGAAAGAAAGATAAAAAATGAATCTTCTATATTGAAAGAAAGAGTAGTTCAAACTAATTGTTTAAACTGTAAATAGTGTAAAGCTCTTACATATTACAATAAAAAGTTATAGTATAAAACTCTTACATGTTACAGTTCTTAAACCTAAATCGATGGTTTGGACCACTCTATCAACACCCTATAGAGCATTAAAGTGGGCACAGCCTATACATGATACCGTTTGTCTAGGGACAATCTCTAATTTCTGCATCTCATTGGCTTTTCTAGACATTTTGTCAATTTGCAACGTCATGGAAAGTTACCAATTTCGTCACCAACTTCCCTACCAGGAAAGAAACAAGTGTATGATGACCGGTCATGGCGTTTTCTACCGATGATAAGCCATTAAAAGTTACCATGCATTGAAGAGACAACATGATGGTGAGATATCAACACCAGAAAGAGTTGTAAAATACAACAAAATAATGCAATTATTTCTATTTATTTGTTGGAGAATTCTAGGTAGGGACAAAAAAAAAAAAAAAAACCTGTATAGTAAGACATATATAGTTCTAAATTGTCAAATCACATTATTATAATTATACCATACTAATGAAAAATATGATAAATTGATAGAAAATAAATATTTAAGAGTTAAAAACCTTGTCCTATCAATTTAGTGTTTTTTCATACTCTACCACAAAATTCTTTTTTTTTTTAATATAAACTGATGCAAATCTATTGAATGTCACTTTATTGGTACACAATAAAAATTAAGAGAAATTAAAAAAAAGAGACAAAATACAGAAGATATTTCCACCCTATAGGTTTTCATAAATCAAAGAAAGAATGTGAAACAAAACAAGCAAATAGAGCAAATGCAGCTGATTTAACTGCTAGGGAGCTTGGGATCTTGCCCTTGTCCTTCCTCAGAAATAGGGCTTGGTAAAGTGGCAAGTTGATCAAAACCAATGCCCCACATAGCAGGATTTGCAGAAACATTTCCTCAAAAACACTTGCAACACTTTTTTCCCTGATTGCTTCCATTACCACCCCCAAAAAGCAGAAGAAATTGAGCAATGCAAGGGCTGCTAGGATAGTGAACATCGACGAGGAAGTTCCAAACTCCATGATCTCGTTCTCGTACCTTTGAGAAACGTCATCTTCGGCTACCTTGGCAGTTATTATGAATCCCAAGTTAGAAAATCCAAGTTTGTTCAAAATGGTGTCAATGAAGGCAAAGAGGTAAGAGCTTGCTCTCTTGTAAAGCCACATCCTTTGGTCATTCCACCATCCTAAGACTGAGCCACCGGACCATAGAAACTCGCCTAAGCTGTAAGTGTACTTAGCAATGATCACATATGCAAATGGTATGAGCCACGGGCTTGATATCTGGTTAATTCACAAAACAAGAGTCATTTTTCATTGATTTTTGAGTTAAAGAGTGCGTGCATGTGTGTGTGTGTGTATATATATATACTTGCTAAATATATATAAATAGCAGCTGGCATCAAAGAACTTTAGCACGTCCCCACAAATTGTTGACATGACCACTCTAAGTTCTCATCATACGCCAAGATCCTACTCAGTTTATTTTTTTTAATAAAAAAATTACAAAATCAAATAAAAAGAAAGTGAACAAGTCCAAAGGGCAACGTGGAAGAAACAGACCGAAAGGGCCATAAATGAGACAAACTTAAATGAAAAGCCTAAAATGGTTGAATAGGCTGTTTAGCAGCCTCAGTTGGAAATGCAGTTTAGGGTTCCAACCACTATTTCAACAGTGTTTTCGGTTCAAACTCTCAATTCTAACTCATTTCTCAAACAGCCTAGAAGCTCTTGAGATAAAGAATGAAAAGCATAAACTGGTTGAAGCTTCTGAGATAAAGTATGAAAAAGAATAAACTATTTGAATTATCAACTTTGAGAGTATATAATTGTTATAACCACAAAGAAAATATGAGAAGTGAAAGAGATCATCATGTCCACTCTACCTTTGGAAACAATGGAATCCCTTTGAGGAGATAAAGTGAAGGAACTATTGAGTAATACAGAATTGCCAGACAATTAGGAGCCCAAAGGCAATAAGTGCAGTATCCAAGTTGAAGGCCTAAGCTGATCTTTTTATATGCATACCAAGCAGGACTATACTTGGAAAGCAAGATTTGGAAATCTCCTTCAGACCATCTCTTGTGTTGCACTAGTGTTTGAGGCAGTGTGTTTGGAGCAACTCCCAAGAAGGCTTTCCTTGTAGGATTAAAATACACTGATTTCCATCCTTGAGATTGAATTGATAACCCTGTTATAACATCCTCAACTGGGCATCCATATTTCAAACCCATCTGCAAATTTTGAACACGAATCAATTGCTCAACTGTGAAATGCACAAATAAACGCACAAATAAATTAATAAAGGAAAAAGACCAACAACCTCTTTTCCCCATTGAGTGTTTTCCTCATAAGTACAGCTTGCAAGAGGTTTTGAAAATTCTTCCAAATCACAAACACTTGCTTCTTTTATGTCTTCCGGCTTTTCGTCTGTCTCATGCTCCATACCAAATTTCCTCCCTGAAAGAATGTCTCTTCTGTGAAAGCAGCCACTTCCAACATAGAGAGGACCTCCATAACCATCCAAACCATGGAATTCCACCTTGAAAGTGCCTCACATAAAAGTCTGTCAATTATATGTAAAAAAAAATATGCTAAAAAACAGCACAAATCTAAAGCGGATGATTATAAATCCTCTCACGTATTATTAAAATGTTGCCTTCCACCTTATTTTTCCAGGAATGTTGTACCTATCACATACATTATACAAATCATCTGGGAGTTTTTTAACAAGATTTCTACAACATAGAGGATAGATTTAACACGTTTGTAAAATGTAAAGGATATCTGCAGCATTCCTGAAAACATTGGATGTAAGGCGGCTTTTCATTGAAACACAATGAAGATCTTCGCTTATCGTCACTGACTAAAACCAATATGGCATCCACTCACCTCACTGATTACTCGCAGAGAAGCGCCATATAATTCATTTTTTGTGATGTTTTCAGAGTTCTGTGAAAATTGCACGTAAGCAATATCATGGCCTTTCTCTTCATCCAACAAGAAGCAAAGGGCATCTCTAATGGACTTAGAGTTGTTTGAATACATATCACAGTCCACATTAAGAATTATCTCTCCATTGCTGATCTTTGAAGACACTCTAATCTGCAACAAAGAACCACAAAACAAACATTGAGCAAGACATTTCATAATATTTATTTAACATATGAAGATGACATATTATATAAAACATTATCAAATTTAGAACTAGATAAACTTTCAGAATTACCAAAAGGCCTATGTATTTGAGTTGCTTTACATGCACTACTGCAATATATACTTAAGAGTTTGTTCTGATCTTGATTTAATCTCTTACCAATGCGTTCATCGCTCCCGCTTTGAAGTTATGGAAATGCTGGGGTCTCTTCTCTCTAGCCAAATACACCAGAGTTGGCAGGGTACAACCAGCATCATCTGTGACTTTTGGGTCTTTTCCGTCAAGTAAGATCTAGGAAAACACAACAAAAGATGAATAAGAACTACAATTTTACTTGTACTAAGTTTAATCAATGACTTGTACTTTAAGTTTATGAGTGTAACTAACTTGTACTACTTCCATTTCCAAGGGGAAAAAAATAAAATAAGAAGATCAATAAGAATTATATTTTTACTTGTACTAAGTTTAATCAATGATTTGCACTTTGAGTTTATGAGTGTAACTAACTAGCACTGCTTCCATTTCCAAGGGGAAAAAAGAGGTAAATAAGATTTACATGTCCTTTTCCGATAGGGGAAAAAAAAACCTAAAAGGTGATTGAAAAGCATACTTGAAGAATGGTGTCATGGTCATGGCGAGAAGAATATGAATCCCATTGAGAGAATCCTTTGTGTTTTGACCTTTCTTCTTTCGGTATTCGTCCTAGCTTCGTTGCATTTTCAATGCGATTCTCCATGTTCTCATATAATTTCTGAAACAGGAAAACAGAGATCTTGTCACGAAAATCCCAACAACAATTAAGAAGTTCATGACTTACTATTATGTCTTTAAAATTAAGAAGTACATGCCTTGATGATGGGCAAATAATTGGCCAGATTAGAATCCTCTTGATCAGGAAGTGAAGACCTGAAATAAGCAGCTGGTGACCGTGGTTCCACGTCGAATTTCTTGCAGTACGGAATCCAGTACTTAGCAAATTCAGAAGCCTCCAAGAGAGCATAGAATGTAAGATCTGATCCTCCATCATCTGAGAGATAAACACTAAGCTTCTGCTGTGGGTAGTCATAGGCCATCACTGACAGAACTGTGTTGATCACCATCAATGGCGGCTCTATTGTGGGGTCCGCTGTGCACACGAATATGTCCACCCCCGGCAACTTATTCTCGTATCTGTTTCATACAATACTTGGCCTTAGTATTTATACATAGGGAAGATAATAGAAAACAATCAGAGAGATGTTGCAGTTAATGCAGATTAGACAAAAGTTACCTAAGAAAAAAAAATTCAGTTTTCTTGTTTCCCAAGAAATAAATCAGTTGAGTTCCATGTATGCCCATTTAATGATAATTGGGAATATATATCTCATCATTAGTACTAACATCAGCAATATTTTCAGTTTCTTGCCAAAAGAAGAATGGATATAGGTACAGATATGGATACAGATGTGGGCATATATGCATATATGAAAAACCCAGATGTTTTCATGTATATCCATGTGTTATAGAAGCACATATAGACTTACCATTCATGCTCTGTTATGTGTGTGCATGATAATATTGGGACACCAACTCTAATAATTTTAACTTTTTTTTAATCAAATCCTTGAGTTGTCATTGGTATGCAGAACCTCTTACTATTAATTGTTTTGGAATTCTTTTAAAGGTCTATCTAGTACCAAAGTCAGAGATTAGAGTTGATGTCTATAGTATATAACGAAAAAAAAAAAGATATTACCTCTTAGAGAGCCGGTCCTTGAAGGTCCGTCTATAGACCCGGTTCCACCGGAGGGCTTGAGTGAGAAGCCAGTAAAAACCGAACCACAGCTCAGCACCAAGCAAACCAATCCAAGCCCATCTTCCATTTTCTCCTTGTTTTGGAATGTGACTAACTCTATACACCCAAATCAAACAAATGCCCACAAGTATTGTCACTGCAAACAACCTATATATGAATCTCCCCTTGTACCTCTTCGTCTCAAACAATGGCAAATTTCCTCCTCTTTCCATATTTTCTATGTAATTACTCTCTTAACCGTAGGATTATGTCCCAAAGGTGCATTTATGCTATTGACTAGAAAAGAAATACACACGGAATCTTCATCTCTTCCTTAATAAACGACAAAATTATTGCACAATTATTAATTGGTCAAGAAAGTCGCCACCCATGTAAAATTCATAGAAAATTGTATACCCCAATGATGACGGCATGCTTTGAGAAGCCAAGTGTCAAACAACTCTTGGTGGCTGTAACAAGCACTAGGCAACAAATGCAAATATTGGATTTATATTGACAAATGATAAAAGGTGGATTCCTTTCACACTTGAAAAAAAGATTTATCCATAATTTGTGTAGCGGAGGAGTAGGTTGGAGTGGGCAACTCCTTATCCTCCTTTGTCGACGAAGTGAAAAAAAGAACAGGAAGATGGAGACAAAATAGGAGAAAGAAAAAGTGCAAAGAAAGAGAAAAGAGAAAGTCAAAATGCGGTTTTAATGCGTACATTGAAAAGGGAACTCGTTTTGTAAATTGAGTCTCCCTTCTTTTTCTCAATCAACCTATCTCATTCTTTGAATTTCTTTGTTAAAGTCTTTTTTTTTTTATTTTTAATTTTTTGGTATTTTTTTTGTTTTAAAAAAAATAATTATGGGGTGTTTCTTTAATTTTCTTAGAAGAGAGGTTTTATTGTTCTATTTTTGTCATTTAAAGAGTATATTTTTTCACATTTTAATAGTAAAATTCTTTTAAACTTGCCACATAAACGTAATCAATTTTGAGTAAATCATGTTAAATATTTGTGTCAGTTTTATTTTTATTTCATTTATTTTTTGTTTTTATTGTCCCAACAGATTGCACGTATTGACTTGTTTATTTGCTATTTAACTAATCATCACTTTCAGTCTATTATATTTTCCACAAACATATCCCTTAAAGGCACTAGTTTAGTAGTTTAGGAAGCTAGTTAACAGAACTGTGTACAATCACGTAGATTAGATTCAGAGGACATACGCATATAAACGCAAACAGCTTGTTTGACGTTATTACTTCTTTGTATTGCTGTCGTTTTCCCATTCAGATTACATGTCGCTTTCATATTGATGTCGTTTTTAGAGCTTTATTGTCGTTTTATTCTTGTGTGTGTACTTTTTAAATTCATCTTGCCTTCTGAGGTTAATTAAATGTCGTTGTTTATATTGTTATGGTTTTTCCGGTTGGTTCTGTTACTGCATCTAATGTCGTTTTTAACAACCTTGTTATTTGTAGTCGATGTCGCTCTTGTCCAACTTTTATAGATGTGCTAGTCGAAGTACACGTGTCCGCGTGCAAATAAAACATGTTAAAAAAATAAAAAGAAAAAATAAAAAATAAAAAAATAAAAAACGTTTCAGAATAAAAAGAAGAAAAAAACATTTTGAGAGTAAAAAACACGTTTCAGGCGCTTAAAAAAAGATTTCAACAAGCTGAAAAAAAAATGTTTAACAAAAAAAAACAACGGAAAGTTTTTGAGTTTCTATTGTCCAAAGTGCATCATTTAAAACTTAGGACCCGTTTGTTTAGAGAACTCTTTAAATTTTTTAGACTTAAATTTAGATTCGAGTATTAAGAATCATTTAGATTCGTGTTTGTCTCATCCAAAATCTGAATCCTTTAAGTATTAAGAATCCAAGTTTTTAGAGTTTTGACTCCCCTTAAACTTTTGATGTTTGGATATCTTTGCTATAGTAAAAACTAAAATTCTCTCTCCTATGTTTGAGGAAAAAAATTATAATTTATTCATTTGTTATCCAATTGAGATGATTCTTTTTTCATTATGTTTCTAGTGAAAGAGAGGAATAAATTGAGATCTATATTGCATATTTTTTAGGATTATTATCATTAAGATTTATTAGATTTGTTGATAAATCAAAAATACTTTCACTACTTCTCCAAATGTAAATTCTAATTTTATCCCATATTTAAATTAAAACTTAAATGCACATTCAAACATCAATTCAGATAACAATTCAAATCACTAACTTAAATTCTAATTCAAATCACACTAGCTCAAATCAAATCACTAATTCGAATCCATTTATCAAACGAACCGATATTACTTTTTTTTTATGTTTATGTTAAAAGATATCTCAAATCTCTGAAGCCAGCTGTCCCATTATGGTAGTTATGGAGACACTAATACAATATAATCTCCAGCCACGTCACTAACATAGATTCTATCACATACACTAAAAAATACACCTTTCTACAAACAAATTCACCAGTTTGAAAAATGGCAGTTTAGTAGCACGCAAACTCTATAAAACTGATTCATCATCTCAATACAAAACTTCATCAAATGACCCAAATTACGTGTCTTTCTTCCATATCTTCTCAAAACACACCAGATGGAGAATTTACTAATCCTTTTCATGCCTTTTCTCCTCTTCATGTTTATGATACTGAAATTAGCATTTGGGAAGAAATCTAGGGCAATAACTGTCTCTAAATTTGCCTCCAGGTCCTTGGAGACTTCTTGTGATAGGAAATCTGCACCTTCCGACCGATTGAGATATATAAACACCAAAAAAAAAAAAAAGAAGGAAAAAGACAATAAACAATGCAATTATTTCTATTATTGAATATAGCAGACACAATTTTGAATAGTCATAACAAATTAGAATTACATTACACTAAAAAAATGATTAATTAAGAGAGAGTAAATGAAGATATCACTGTCTTATAAGGAGGTGTTTTTTCATATTTTATTACAGAATCCTTCTTCATTGTGTAATCGACTAAGGGAAAATCTATTATAATATCACTTATTCACTTTATTGGTATACGACAGAAATTAGGAGAAACAAAAAAACGAAAAAGGGAAAAATTTCAGAAGATATTTGCCTCCCTATGTAGTTGCATGAATTAATGAAAGATTGTGAAACAATTACAAGAAAATAGAGAAATTGTAGTTGATCTAACTGCTAGGGAGCTTGGCAACTTGCCCTTGTCCTTCCTCGAGAATAGTACTTGATAAAGTGGCAAGTTGATCAAAACCAAAACCCCACATAGCATAATTTGCATAAGCATTGTCTCATGAACTCTTGCAACACTTTTTAGCATGACTGCTTCCATTACCATCCAAAAAAGCAGTAGAAATTGAGCAGTGCAAGGGCTGCTAGTATGGTGAACATCAGTGAGGAAAATCCAAACCCCATGTGTAACGACTCTCCTTACGTGGCCGTTACGTAACTTCGTAAACATACTTTTAATTAAATTACTAAATTTTACGGAACATTTTTTTATATCCTTTAAAAGTTAACTTTGCCGATTCTATCTTAAAACTATATATATATTTTACTTTTTTTTACAACTAATTAATTAGTAAAATAGCGGTGATTTCAAAATATATGTATAGTAGCGAAATTTTAAAGTTATATACAAGGCTCATGAGTCCTAGTCATCGAAACAGTCATCATCAAAACATACATCAAAATAGTCATTAAAACATAAGCGGAAATCTAAGCGTGCGGTATCCATTTCCCATATCTCCACTTTGATCGTCCGCGGCTTCACCACCATCCATTAGGCCTTACTGATAGGTTGTTTACCTACAATATGAATATTCTTGGATGAGCTTTCGCTCAGCAAGTAGGAATAGTAACTCGCAAAACGTTTAAAGCAACACGTAATTGTATGTATAACTAATAAAATGCATGAATCGTATTCTGCTCAGTTATGAACTTGTCTTGTTATTAATCAGGCCCAAGTAGTTGTATTGGTTGCATGCGATTAACGGGATGTTAGGGTTTGTAAGGTCCCAACAACACCGTGACCAATTATAATTTATTACTTGAACATGGAGCCTCCCCATGGGTCGAAAGGTTGGTACGACTCTCTTGGTTAATTCTTCATTTAATTTTCACTAGTTATTTTAGTGAACATGAAATATGACATGGCATATCGTACTTAAAGCTTAACATGCTTGTAACATATTGAAAACCTTTATTTTAAACTATTCACACTGTAGGCAAGATTCCTACTTACATGTATCAATGAAGTAGACTCTCCTATCAATTTTGAGTTCCTCTTTCTCTACTGAATAAATATGTATAAACACCCATTATGAGTGTGTAAGACTTTCCCATTTTAGGCTATTAAATTTTAACATAACCACAAGAATTTGATCATTTTGTTAGATCACGAATTCCTTTACCAACTAGTCATGAGTTTCCCCATTTCTATTATAAGGATTAATTTTTACTAAATCCTCATAATATTCAAACTTTTTCTTAATTGCCATATGTTCATATCTACGTTGACAATTAATTAATTTCACAATAATTAATTAATTATCTATCATCATTTAAATCGTGAGGCATCAATCTACTAAATTAGTCACTCTTAAATTCATGATTCTTACCTTAAGTCCTAATTGCATTTATTTTAAATTAGTTTCATGGGTTCGTAATTGTTTTTAAGCCTGTAAGCCCAAAAATGACATCATAACGTCATACATTCTACGAATAGGTTGTGTTCCACATGGCATTTTAGATTGAAAATGGCGTTGGACCCGTGCCTAACATCATGGCATTAAAGCTCTATCGTATCGGGTTTTTATGCTTGCAAATTTAACATTCAATTGAAAACGATTAAAGTCCATCCTTGAAATTCTTACCCGTTTAGCTTGGAATTTCAAATAAAAATCGCTCCATAAAATAATACCTAGAATTGTTAATCCACTAAATCTAGGGCCTATATAACCTTTCAAAAGTACTGTAATTTCTTGGTTTAGTGAAAAATCAAATTTTAAAGTCACACGATCTTTGTTTGCAAAAACTGGTACTGGTGGAGTAATTTTGGAAGATTTTTATGAAATCGTTTATCAAACACAAATTTTCTTTTAAAGTTTTTCCTCGTAAAAGTCACTTGTTTTTGAATATGTGGTTTAATAATTTTTCTTGTTTGTTCTAAAGTCCCGGTTACCATTTTGTTTTGACAAAATTGCTTTCAGGTTAAAACTTTGATATTTTTACCAATTAAAAGGTTTTGACTGTTCTTATATATCAAATTTTAAGTCCAATTTAGAAATGGATTTTAACAAAATTTCATCATGAAAGTTCTTCATTTTACTACAAACTAAAACTATTATGTTTAGTAAAAGTTGCAGTTCAACCTCGAAACGACCCGAAACTTTAAAACAGTTTTATGCACAAAAATGTAGTTTTTAGACTGTTTTGATGAACTGTATATAACTATATCTTAGAGGCAGATTTTGAAAAAACTTTCTTCACAAAAGTTGTTTGTCTCCTCTAAATCTAAAACTTTTATGTTCAGTAAAATGTAAAATTCAAACTCAAAATGGTCCGAAAATGGCAGAACATTTCCAGCATTGCTGGAACTGTTTTGGGCAGTTTCAATAAACTGCATTAGGCAGTTTTTGGGCTGCCTTTTGGTAGTTTTTAGGACTGTTTTAGGCAGTCCATAAAAACTATTCGGTAGGCCTATTTAGGGTCAAAACTGTGTTTTTTTGCAATCATGGGATTGTGTACAAAACGATGAAAACTAAGAGTCCCGTGTTCGGTAAAGTTTTAAAAATCGATCCTAAGGCCTCCATTTACACGTTCAAAGTTTGTGGAAAATTTTTCCACAAACCACAATTTGCACAAACATAATCCTAACATGCCATGACTAACTTTTTACATCACATACAAGCTCAAATCATACTCATCACATATAAATAATTATTACAACATATTTCCTCACCCAATCATTAATTCTCCCATAAAGTTATAAACTTTATCCTTAAGAAAATTTATGGAAAAGCTTAGATCACTTAACCTTGATGACAACTCTTAGATGGGTGATTTTAAATCTTCTAGCTCCACTCTTTCTTCTTCTTGGTTCAACACTAAAACAAAACTTAATCATATAAAAATCTAGTTTGTTTTGGCCTTCATAAAAATGCTATCTTAATAAAATGTTTTCTTTTTCTTTGCTAGGGAAAATAGAAGGAAGAAAAGGTACAGATATTACTTTGGACAATGCTCTTCACCACCCCCTTTTTCTTCTACTTTTTCTTTGTGCACTCTTAATTTCGTGATTTGCAAGTGGTGGAGATTAGTTTGGAATTTGGACATATATATATATATATATGTATATATATATTGGCTTGGTGAATCCGTGGAAAAGCTTGGAAACAAGTGGAGAGAAAAAAAAACTCTTTCTTTGAAACTTTAAGCTCACTCGGTGGAAGAACAAAAGTAGTGGAATTTCTTTTTTTTTTTTTTTTGTTTTGTGGCTTTTTCCTTCTCTAGGAGGAATGGTTATTCGGTGGCGAAGTTGGAAGTAAATGGTAGAAATTTTGTTTTCTCTTCTCTTGGAATGCATGGGTGAGAGTGGGAAGAAGGAAAGAAAAGTGAAAAAAAAAATTTATGTGTAATGGCTTGAGTTCTTTATTTATAGCCTTAGTTTAATCTTGTGTTTCTCTCTAAATCATGGTTAATTAACCAATAAGTGTCTTGACTAGGATTAATTTTGGCTTAAACTAAGCTTAATATTCCCCCAAAGTTGGCACCATGATGGGATATGATGGAGTGTTAGGTCAAACTAGTTGATTACGTAAGGTACAATGATTGTAATGGAAGCAAAATTTAAGGGTACCTTTGGCCTTTCTTATAAGTAACGTTTAAGCATGTAAATTTTATATTGTCAATATTAATTAATATAGCTGACAAAAAATTTTATTACTTGACTAATCCTTTCATATTTTTTCAAATACTGTGACACGCCAATCACAGTATGAACTGATATCGATTAAAGTTTAATCGTATATCAATTTTTTGATTGCATTAAGTCTTGAAATTTATTTTAGACTTAATAAAAATGTGGACTTGACTTTTTTATTATCATTATTTAGACTTAATAATGACATAGTTTTTAATAATGTCACTATCCGAGCTTGCATAGTAGTTTCTGTTGATAAGGCTACTTGTGTAACTCCATTTTGACTAATTTGGCAATTAAGGATCTAATTCGCGTTAGAGTGTCTCTTAGTACACTGCTAACTTAATATTGCATCTGGAAATTCTTATAAATAAATTTCTTAAGTTCTTTACAGATAAATTTCTTTTGCATCAGTTGCACTGGAATTTATAAATCTCTTTATTAAATTACAATAGTTAATTAATTAACTATAGAATTTTTTTTTTGGAATAGTTATATGTTAATTCCATAAATTCTTCAAGCACGCATTTCATATACAGTGTTTTCAGAAAAATCCTTGACTTAAATAGACGAATTATGTTATTTAAATTTTAGACCACTCTATCAACACCCTATAGAGTATTAAAGTGGGCACACCCTATGTATGATATCGTTTATCTAGGGACAATCTCTAATTTCTGTATCTCATTGGCTTTTCTAGACATTTTGTCAATTTGCAACGTCATGGAAAGTTACTAATTTCGTCACCACTTCCCCACCAAGAAAGAAACAAGTGTATGATGACCGGTCATGGCGTTTTCTACCGACGATAAGCCATTAAAAAATACCATGCATTGAAGAGACAACAAGATAGTGAGATATCAATACCAGAAAGAGTTGTAAAATACAACAAAATAATGCAATTATTTCTATTTATTTGTTGGAGAATTCTAGGTAGGGACAAAAAAAAAAAAAAAAAAAACACCAGTATAGTAAGCATATATAGCTCTAAATTGTCAAATCACATTATTATAATTATACCATACTAATGAAAAATATGATAAATTGATAGAAAATAAATATTTAAGAGTTAAAAACCTTGTAGTTGCATAAATTAATGAAAGATCGTGAAACAATTACAACAAAATAGAGAAATTGCAGTTGATCTAACTGCTAGGGAGCTTCGCAACTTGCTCTTGTCCTTCCTCGAGAATAGTACTTGCCAAAGCGGCAAGTTGATCAAAACCAATACCCCACATAGCATAATTTGCATAAACATTGTCTCATGAACTCTTGCAACACTTTTTAGCATGACTGCTTCCATTATCGCCCCAAAAAAGCATTAGAAATTGAGCAGTGCAAGGGCTGCTAGTATAGTGAACATTGGTGAGGAAAATCCAAACTCCATGATCTCCTTCTCATACCTTTGCGAAACGTCGTCATCTGCCACCTTGGCAGTTATTATCAATGCCAAGTTAGAAAATCCAAGTTTGTTCAGGATGGTGTCAATGAAGGCAAAGAGCTAAGAGCTTGCTCTCTTGTAAAGCCATATCCTTTGATCATTCCACCACCCTCAGACCAAGCCACCGGACCACAGAAGCTCCCCTAGGCTGTAAGTGTACTTAGTAATAATCACATATGCAAATGGTATGAGCCATGGGCTTGATACCTGGTTTATTCACAGAACATGAGTCACTTTGAGAGTAAATATGTTGTTGCGATCATAAAGCAAATATGAGAAGAGAAAGAGATCATCATGACCGCTCTACCTGTGAAACAATGGAATTCCTCTTAGGAGATAAAGTGAAGGAACTACTGAGTACTAGAGACCTGCCAGACAATTAGCAGCCCAAAGGCAACTTGCGCAGCATCCAAGTTGAAGGCCAAAGCTGATCTTTTTATATGCATACCAAGCAGGACTATACTTGGAAAACAAAATATGGAAATCTCATTCAGACCATCTCTTTTGCTGAACTAGTGCCTGATGCAATGTGTTTGGAGAAACTCCCAAAGAAAGCTTTCCTTGATGGGTTGAAATGCACAGATTTCCACCCTTGGGAATGGATTGATAACCCTGTTATAAAATCCTCAACTGGGTATCCATATTTCAAACCCATCTGCAAATTTTGGAACTTCAATCAATAGCTCAACTATGAAATGCACATATAAACACGCAATATATATAAAGAATAATGCCAGAGATATAGATTATTATCTCAATTGTTGTACCAACACGTTATGAGCTGTCATTTATTTAGTAACATAAATGATAAGAGATTGCATTCATCGATCAAAAGATAAAAGCTCAAAGTTAGTGTAAAAATTAGGATTATAGTCAGTGTCCCTGACACTATTCTAGAAAAAAGACCAGCCTCTTTTCCCCATTGAGTATGTTTCTCATAAGCACAGTTTGCAAGAGATTTATTCGTCGTGTTTTTATCAGCTTATCGTTAGATATTTGCCTGTTATATATGTCGTTTTTCTTAACTTTTCGTTATCACTAGAACGTGCCACGTGCGTATATTTTTTTTATATTTTTTATACAAAGATCTGAAAGTTTTTCTAAAATTTTTTTATACAAAGATCTAAAGCGTGAAAATACAAATAAGAAGAAAGGAAGACGAAAAAAAAGAAAACAAAAGAGGAAAAAAAAAGAGAAAGTAGAGGAGAAAAGCCAAAAAAAAAAAAAAGATGAAAAAGAAGTAAAGAATATAAAACCAAAAAATAGAAGAGAAAAGGAGAAACCAAAAAAAGTTTTAAAAAGATTATAGTACACGTGTCAATCAAATAAAATTGTCTATTGGCTGTTTTAAGATAATATAGATTATATTAGAGAGCTATAAATACTTTCATTAGCTATTATATTATAACATGGAGGACTTAGATATTGATTATAAAATTTGAGTACTGTTCTTCGGTAACAGAACCAGCGCCAAGGAAGTTCATTTTTATATATAATTACTTCTCCTTTTATCAAGATTATATATAACACACAGTGAAGTTGTATATGTATGAAATACTTGCTCTAGAATACCCTTAATTAAGTAGTAATGCACTGTCATTGAGAATCAATATAAAGATTTAGAATAAGAGACTTAATATATCAAAAAAAAAAAAAAAAGGAATAAGAGACTTAATTTCATGAAAAAAAAGATTAAGAAAACTAATATATTATTCTATTTCATTCTCTTTGTTATAGTGATATGATATGTATAATTCTAGAGAAATTGAACTTGAAGTACATATTTTTTTTGAAACTTAAAAAAGTATATTGCATATATAATATTTATGGCATATAGTATATTTACACTGTAAATACTCTCCTATTTATAGTGTAAATATTTTATTTATCTCAAATATTTTAAAATAATTTTTTTCTTTTAAAATATATATTTAAAAAAATGCTAAATGATTCCCTCTCTATATATTCTTCTTTCATTCTCTGTGATAGTGACACATATATCAATGATACTTCATTTATTTACCGTTGGATCAAAAAGCACAAATCAATCTCTTAATTTCTAGTAAATCTCATCCATCCATATGGTTTGGTGCATAAATTTTGAGCCACTGGATTTCTTAAAAGAAAATGACATTCCGTGGCTTCCGTTCATCATGACCAATAGAGTGCTTCAAATTGTCTTGCTTATTGTCTATTACCCAAAAAAAAAAAAGTCTTCATCATACTCTTAAGAATCCATCTTAGCTTTCATCCTGGTTGTAAATATGAACCATTGGATCTTGTACTCATGCAAGACAAGTGAATCATAGCCCTCCTTAATGGTTTTTGTACTTGTTTCACTAAGAATCTTCCCCTTTTCTTCTCAAAGTACCAAAACTTTGCACGTTTGTTTGTTCTTTGTTTTTAACATGTCTATAATAACGACGACAGCAGGGGGCCAAATGAAATTTAATTGCAAGCAGGACAATTTTTCAGGGGAAACATAAAACTAATCTGTCGACAAGTATCTGCCTATACTTTTGATTTTAGTGCTCGAAACCACAAGGGTATTAACTAACTAAATCAAATTCTAACAACGGTACACGCGCGTGTCACGCGATTTTTTGCATCCACATTCTGATGAAAATGTAAGAGCAGGACCATTCCTGTCAAATTTTATAACGATAGGGTGGTAAACTAAAACTTCTAAAATTGTTTAATATGGGAGATAAGTGAGATAACTTGAATTCCTCGATCCTTTGAAGGCCTATATCGCATATACCCCAAAAATGAAAAAGAAGGGGAACCAGAAATTAAACAACTAAAAGCTCACTTAAAATATTTCTATTATTGTTCTTGAACTTTTTTTTTTCTTAGGGAGAAATATATTCCATAAAATAAAAAGGTGTTAGAGGCACCAATTTACACCCATGCAACCTTCTACAAGGAAAGAAACTGATTCTACCTATAAATTCGAATGGAAGGCTTAAGGAAAATTAATAGCGTGTCCTCGACGTCACAAACAAATAACCAAAAAATACACTAAATATCAAACACATACATGACTCTTTAATGGATCTCTACACTCTATAGAAATATTGGATTAATGGCTGAAACAACAAGAAAAAGTCGAGCCGAGCACTGGATGAGAGGAGAAGTACCATTGAAGAGAAGCACGAGCATTGAATGTGCAGCTTAATGCAACCGCCGAACATGACACTCATGACACCATCAGCAACCGCATTCCCTCTCAAATTCAGCCCTGTTGCCTCACAACAACAAACACAGGTCTCACCATCATCTCGATCTCATCGTTGAGAGCTCATGGACAAAATAATAAGGACGGTCCAGTGGTACTACCAAAGCTTCAAACAAATCGTTTCAGTTCGTTCTTTTCCCTCCATGTCTCTCTCACACTTCTAGGGCCGGCTTAGATTATTCATGTTTAGTTAGTTTGTTTGTTTTTTTTCTCACACGATTATCTTTTGCCTATTAACTGTTTCAGATATAATAATGCTATTCTTCGTCAGCCATACTGTGAAATTAATTTAATCAAATAATTATCTGAGCATTTAAGGGGAACAAGTTTCTATATCCAGGAGAATCAAGACAACAAGAATGGTTAAAGAAAGTCAAGCAGTTCTTGGAATTTAAAGTTACCAATCAAGATTTCCTACAAAGTGAGTGACCAATGAGTTGCTAATTTTAAAATAGTAAAATACAACTTTCTACAAACAGACATGCAACTTCTATAAATCTGATTGATCATATCAATATGAAACATCATCAAATGACCCAAAAACCACACCAGATGGAGAATTTACTTGTCCTTTTCATGCCTTTTCTCCTCTTCATGTTTATGATTTTCAAATTGGCATTTGGGAAGAGATCTAGGACAGATAATTTAAGCCTAAATTTGCCTCCTGGCCCATGGAGACTTCCTGTTATAGGAAATCTGCACCTTCTTATCAATTCTCTCCCGCATCGTCGTCTAAGAGAGCTGGCACAAAAATATGGACCCCTCATGCATCTCCAGCTCGGAGAACTTTCTAGCATTGTTGTTTCCTCGCCCGAGATCGCACAAGAGATGATGAAGACTCATAATGTTAACTTTTCTCAAAGGCCATTTCTCGTTGCTGCAAGGATCTATGGTTCTATAGATATCGCCTTTGCGCCTTATGGAGACTATTGGAGACGTCTTAGGCTAATTTGCGCACAAGAATTGTTGAGTCCTGGTCGCGTTAAATCCTTCGAGGCAATTAGGGAAGAAGAGGTGTCCAATCTACTCAGGTATTTGTATTCAAGCGCAAGCTCACAAATCAATCTTAGCAAGCAAATATTTTCGTTCACATATGGCATCACAGAGAAGGCGGCTTTTGGTCAGAAATGCAAGGATCAAGAGGCATTCATATCGTCTGTTAAAGAAGGTAAGAAGATCTCTGCAGGTTTTAGTATTTCTGAGGTTTTCCCTTCCCAAAAATGGCTTCACAGGATAAGTGGCGCGGGACTTAAAATGGAGAAAATATTCAACAAAACAAATGACATACTTGAAAGAATTGTAGAAGAATGCCGAGAAGACAGGGCCGCAAGGACTGATAAGGGTCAAGCAAAGAGTCTATTAGATGTCCTTTTCGATCTTCAAGAAAATGGATACTTTGCAAATCCCTTTGACAACAGAAACATCAAAGCAATTATCTTGGTTAGTAATATCTCTTTACTAAGTTTGTTTTTTTTTTCTTTGAAAATTTGATACATGACTAGTAGCTCCATAAAGTTTTTTTTTTTTTCTTTGCTTTTTTTTTTTTTGGGTTAATTTGGCATCAGAGTGTTGAATTTTAACTCTAACACCTTGAATAAGAGTCAGGTATGGAATTGTCGTTAAATTATACCTATAACCACCTACGAAACAATTTTACCTAAAGAGCCATGCTATTTTTTTAGGACATATTCATTGCTGGCAGTGACACATCGTCGACAACCATGGAATGGGCAATGTTGGAGATGTTGAAAAACCCAAGAGTGATGAAAAAAGCACAAGCTGAGGTGAGACAGGTATTTGGAAGAGAAGGAAAAGTTTATGAAACACGTCTCCATGAGCTTAGGTACTTAAAGTTGATTATCAAAGAGACTTTGAGATTACACCCTCCCGGCCCTCTTCTTGTTCCACGAGAATCAAGAGAAAACTGTGTGATAACCGGATACAATATACCCGCAAAAACTAAAATCATAGTCAATGCTTGGGCAATAGGAAGAGATTCCAGGTACTGGACTGAAGCCAAGCAATTTTACCCGGAGAGGTTCGTCGACAGTTCGGTCGACTTCAAGGGGACTAATTTTGAGTTCATCCCATTTGGTGCTGGTCGGAGGATGTGTCCTGGAATACCATTTGCAGTAGCTGTTATTGAGCTTACTCTTGCAGCGTTGTTGTTCCATTTTGATTGGAAACTTCCCAATGGGATCACACATGACAATCTACCGATGACCGAGAGTTACGGGATCGGTGTGAGAAGGAAAGGGGATCTCTACTTAATACCAGTTCCATTTAGTTCTTCCCCTATTTTGGCTTAGTTGTTCATTACAATCCAACGTGAGAACTAACTCGAAATTGAGTATCTCCTGAGAAGCCAGCCTATCAAAGAGGACATCAACAAAACCGGAGAGAAGAGTAATACTACTTCCATGAGTATTACTTTAATATTTTGTTAAATCAAATCTCAAGCCTATTTAATATTAGATATTGTCCCCTTTCTAGCTTCACAAATTTCTGTGATGAACTAATAGAATTTTCTTGGACATTCTTCAGTCTCCGGAGGCTGTAAAAATTGCTCAGTGATGGGGTTTGCGTATACTATTAGCGCCTAGAACGCTAGGTGGTGCAATTCTTTTTATAACACTAATAAATATGTGTCACATTTATTCTATTTGATAATATTGATTACAAATATCAATTACGCATAATTATTATGCAGAAAATAATTTTTTTTAATTTTAATTATTAAATAAAATAAACAATTATGATAAGTATGGAAAGATATTTATTTTCAAGTTTTTTCCTGTCTCCTTCTTCATTTCCCCAAGTTCTTCCTCTATTACAAGATGGATTGCCGTTCGTAGAAATCATTGGCGTTTTATGAAACCTTTATTTTAGGGTGATTTTTATAATAAGACCCACTAAAAGGTCTTATTGACAAGACCCTTTTTTTTAGCCATGGGATTAAATCCAACGATTTAAAACATTCAACTTCACCAATAATAATAGATTTCCCTTAAAATTAAAATTAAAATTAAAAATTTAATGAATTAATCGGAAAAAAACAAAATGAAAAAAAAAAGAACCCCCCATGGTGGAGAGTTGTAACTGGGCAACCTGGCGGCTCACGACCTTCATTGGGATTCTTCATGACTGTTAAGGACAAAATCGCAGCAGGACAACTCGATGGCTCACGACCCTCCGTTGCGATGGGGTCGCAAAGAATCGTGACGATTCCAAACCTCTGGTGCTATCTAAGCTCACCGGGTGCAAAGATTGCAACGGACCATCGTGTTCCAAGCTCGTTGGTGTCCCATCTCTAGTAGATCCACTTGTGAAGCTCCTCCAACAAATCGACTTGCAAAGCTCCTCGAGCAGATCGACCTGTGAAGGTCGAGAAGCTCGATAGAATCACAACAAAGAGACAGTACATCACCATGATTCGTAGCGATCTAGGGTCATCGGCCACCCAGACATTAGTCGTCGACAGCCATGGCATTTTCTTCATTTTTCAACGTTTTGTTTTTTTTTTTTTAGTTTTTGGTTTTATTTCATTTTTTTGCTTTTTGAGAAAAAGCTTGGTGTGCTTGAACTCATTAAATAAATTGTGAGCTTCTTCGTTTCTAACCATTGATTCAAATCTAGTAGACCAAAAAAGGTCTCATTAATAGGACTTTTTGGAGGGTCTTATCATAATATTATCCATATTTTATTTGTTTTGAAAGATTTGCCAACTTCCTGGCCAAGTTCTGTTCCCTGTATCGTTATAGCTATGACTTCAATTCCCCACCGCATATGTTTATGACTTGTCTCTTTATACACTTAGGGGGTGTTTGGAAGGTGGTGGGAACCGATAGTGTGAACCACTTTTACTGTAGCATGTGAAAGCTTTACACTGTAGCAATTTTTTAAATTGTTACTGTAGCATGTGAGAGCTTTACACTGTTTATAACTGAGTTTGTGGTGGGAACCGTGGTTCCCACCACAATGCCAAACAGGGGGTTAATTACGTTGCTCGTCCAGATTATACATGGACAAGTATTAATTGTGTGTCCACAATCAAGTGTGGTGGCTTAGCAGTGATGGAATAAATGTGAAGGCTTGTTTCATGTTATTCTACCACTTGAGTGAAAGTGTGTGAGATTACTCCTCACATACTCTTATCGATAACACATTTAGTGCGACTGAAGACTGGAGTAACACGCTTTTCATCTAAGAGATAGAGCTCGGCTATAGGACCTTTAGCAAATAATATTGTTAGCATTTGAGGCGGCCCTTATGCTAACACGGGCCACTGTTGTCTTGGAGCTTATTTTCATTTTAAAAAAAAAGTAATTGCCTTGTCCACACATGGTATTAGATGCTATATATGATGCCCACATATTCGTCCGTATATAAATAGACAAAGTTCTTTGCGACGTTTGTTTAACCAGAATCTACTTATTCTTGACCAGCTTAACACATTCCGGAAAGCCATTGCCATATTAAACAAAAGGCATATCGGGTTTCTAAGCTGGGCTTAAATTAACACCTGTCGCTAATGATGAGTTCCGTCGATCAAATAATTTAATAAATAGATAGCGCATTTGAAGAATTAGTGTAAAAATATTACCCTCAGACGCAACCACAGGTCTTGGGATTTCAGCAGAGCAAGAACGCTTCTTTGACTCCACAAGCATATGCAAGCCAATGTGGGCCGGCTTCTTTGGGTGCTGACAATAGCCAGGGGCATCCTGCTCCGTACAAAAATCCATTAGTCGGTGAGAAACACCAGTTACAGGGTCAATATTCCCTAGGTAGCAGTAGTAATTCCAATGAGGCAAGTGCGTTGTCTGATTGCAGGCTACTCCAACCGAACGTTTGCTATATTCGTCGACAGACAGGCCACCTGAAACGAAATTGCCAATACGGGTAGCAGAATTTGCCGGCTTCCTTGCCTTCACTCTTGTGCTCTTGGTTTACGGAATAAATACAATTTCAAGGCTTTCAAAATTGTCTTCGAATCACACTAGCTTTCAAAAAAAAAAAAAAAAAAAAAAATCTCCTTTATTTCGTTATGGTGTATGCTTTAGATGAATAAAAAAAATACAACAGCACTCCTCCAAAAACCTGATCAAGCCAAGAATGTGTAACTAGCTGAGACGATCGTACCAACTACCTTAGAGCATTAGGTCCAACAGACCAATTTGTAATTCATTTCAATCTGGATAAAAATTTTGTTATTTATGTGAGCATAGTTTCTTTCTGAGGCATGTTGTTTGTTATTGTATATTAATATTGTATTTCTTTCGTTTTATACATATTGTCATTAACTCAGACTGCCCATCACTTTCGTAGTTAATGTGAATGTTTTGGTTTGTTGTCGTTTATATGCTGATGTCGTTTTAATTTTTTGTTCCTTCATAGGGGTGACTGCCATTTATACTTTAAAAAAATGTTGTTCATCCAGTTGATGGTTTTTAGATGATATCAGTTTTAGGATATTGTTGTTTCCAAATTCATGTCTTTTTGGTTGTTGTCGTTTCTTTTTGTTGCTTTCCTTTTTCTTTTTCTTTTTCTCTTTTTTTTTTTTCCTTCTGTTGTGCTCGGGTTCTCTTCCTCTGTAAATAGTCCATCTGGTGCAATTAGACGACATGGACCCGAATATCAAAGCCCTTTCTTTCTTTTTTTTTTTTTTAAGATTAGGCTGAACTTTGTAAAGTCGAATTTTATTGAATTTACAGAATAATTCAAATTAATGGGGGTGATGGATTCAATTAAATGTTATGAAATAGTCAACTTAAAAAAAAAAAAGGCGATGCTTTCGGACTTGAACCTGGGACTCGATAAATTGAAAACAATTCAAACACCACTAAACACCGATTAAGCTAATTATTAGACGGTTACTTTGCTTCCATATCTTGTACCTAAAACGAAGAATAAACAAACAAAAAAAAAAAAGTGGTAGAGGAGAACATTCTAATTAATTAACTAAGTTGGCACTTAAACTAAAATTGTAGACAATTAAATCATTAATTAAATGATGCTCCGCTGCATCCTCTAAGAAAAAAGAACACAAATAATTCCAATTCACGGCAAGAGCTAAAAAAAAAAAAGGGAAATTAAAACTTAATAGTAAAAAAAAAAAGACGAGGAAAATAATAATAATAAAGGATTAACTGAAATTTGAGTATTATTTGGTCAATAGTGGTGCTCTGGTAGTGGTGCTCTGGCAATAGGGGTCCCTTTATCCCCATACAGTCTCTAAATTTTCTTTTACTACAACGAAGAAATGGTCTAATATCATTTGTTTTCCGATAGTGTTTAACGAAGTTCTTTACAAGCTTGACGTGCCCACTTTTTGCAAAGGTTGCTTCTTTGTTGTGGAAGAGGTAGCCAGGAGATTTGATTGTCGTTTTTTGAGCAGGATGTAGGAGATGGAGAAATAGGGGTGGGTAGTTTTGGCATGTAGCAAATAAGGGAAGAAAGGCATAATTGAAATAATCATCAATACTACAAGGATTCTTCTTATCATGTGTTTGTCTGTCATGACTTCCTGCTCTCTTCTTTATTTTGATTTGTTCGTTTGTTGCAGTTTAAGATAAATAACAATTTATTCTCAACCAAACGTTTTTCTTGCAAGGTCGTAGAGGGTATTTTCTTTCTATCTTTTTTTTTTTTTTGGATTGACGAACCAAAAGAGAGAGAGAGAGAAGAGGGGATTAATTACTTTTGTTTCTTCTAAGCAAGTATATCATAGCTTATTTCATCATATACATGTGCATAAGAAAAAGAGTGACGGTTTGGTTTTTAATAAGAGGTAGTGTGTGATTATTTATTACGTTTTGGGATGAAGTTTTCTAACAAATTTATGGAAGATTTATATATATGTACATATGTACGTATGTATTTATGTAAATATATGCAGTTCGTCATATGTTTGCCAAATACAGCGGAATTTTTATAAAAACCGTATTTTGATGCTTGCTTTTTTTATAAAGACTACATATATTTAAGCATGAAATAATTTAGTCATATACAATTTTTTTAAATATGGCATAACATGTAATTTTTCTTATACAAAACCAATGTCGTTTTTATTGTGGAAAATGATAAGTTAACCTTTGCCTCCCTAGCCACTTTTTCAGTATTTTCTGTAACTTCACGATCTCTCTCCTTTTGCTTTGTTTTGTGTATTTTTTTTTTAGTTACACTTCCTTATCTTCATATAATTTTGCATTGAAAAGAAAAATGTAGAGTAGTCTTTTCTTTGTAATCCAATTTTGGAAACAGGGTTGGAGTGGAGAAGGAAATAGAACATGGAAAACACACGCAAAAGGTAGTCTAATAAAATGTTTGGCAAGCATGGTTAAAACCAACTTTTTGATTAGGGAATAGTGTAAAGCTCTCACATACTATAAAAAGTTACGACAGTACAAGCTCTCATATGATATAATGTTTTAAATCAAAAAGTTGATTTGAACGATGATTACCAAACACCGTATAATTCTATGGTCATTTTATAGTTTTTTGTCCTTGCAATGATAAATAAACTTTATTTTCAATTTAAAAAAGAAGACTTTAAGGGTATATTGATTGAAAAATTGGTAGGTATATCAAGTTAAAAATGTATAGAATGTATATTGGTTAAAAATTTGAGAAGTATATCTAATTAAAATGTATAGAATGCATTGTTGGATGGTGGTAAATGGAGTAAATTTTGATTTATTAAATTAATTATAAGGTAAATTTGATCAATTTAAATAAATCTTAAATTGATCAAATTTATTTTTGGAATAAATTTAATAGCTCTTGAATTTATTAATTTTAGTTGATAAGATTGAGTCAGAGTAGATCATAAAAATTCATGTTGAGTTTACTTTTATTGCTTAATTTACAAAAAAAAAAAAAAATCCATTAATTTGTGTTCTTTAAAAAAGTGTTAATGTTATCTATAAATTTGGACTTATTTACAATTTGAATTATTTTAAAATAATTTTATTTTGACTTATCTATTAAAATATTTTAAATTTATTTTTTTTAAGTAGAAAATTTGTACGTTTTTTCTTAACAAGATTAATTTGAGTTTTAGCATTATTAAGATTAAGATTTTGATTGGTGTTAAAATTTGTGTTAAAAATAGAGTTTGTATTTATGTGTCCATAAATATTTCTTTAAATATACCATATAAAATAATATTTCTTTAATATTATTCTCTATTCTCCCTAATCCCTAATTTTCCAATCTTGACAAAACACAAATCCCTAACCCTACAATCGAACAAAATCCCCAAATTAAACCCCTTTTCATCAGACCCGAAAACCTCGACTTCAATTTCATTACTTCGCATCGAAATCACTAGCAATTTCTTGAGAGCTTTGATCGAACTGCGTAAAATTCCATCTCAAGGTACTTCATGACTCTCTCTCCTTTTCTTTTGCTTGATTACAGATTAATCCATTTGGTTTTTGACCTAATTGTTGTTGTGCTCTGAAAATCATTGGCTTTCTTAACTTTTTTGGGTTTCGGTTTCTGTCGTTTAATTTTTCTTCATGGGTGAAGTTTGTTCTGATTGGTATGTGTTGGACTTTGTGGGAATTAACAATTTGTAGGTTTTCTAGTTAAATGGTGCTCGTTGACTGGATTTGGGTTTGCTTAAAAACCTTACCTTGATTTGTCTCATGGTTTTTCTTGAGTTGCTCTATATTCTGTAAATGCACATTCCCTTGAATTCTCTATTTCTTGAGGTGGGTTTGTTTATTTCATCTGTTTCATTCTTGATTGACTTTTAATTGTTGAGGATAATAATTATGAACAGTAGGTTTTCATTCTGATTTTTTTAAAAAAAATTTTATACATATATTTTTTAATTTTTATGATAGAAATAAGGGTTATAGGAATGTTTAGTGTTGTGAAACTTTCATGCTTGAGAGAGACCTACTGCTTATTATCTTTCAGGCTTTGGTTGTTTTATTTACTTCTTTTCTTTTTGAGTGAAATTGTGATAATTGCAACTTCTTAACATTTTTTTTTATCATCAATTGGTGCCATTATTTCGCTTTTGTGAAAATAGATCAGGCTCTTTAGCTTTTGACTGCATCTTTTTTTTTTTTAATAAATTTGACAATCGCTGGGGATTTTTCGGAAGAAAGAGAATGCCCCCACAACTTTTATTCTTGTTGAAAGTATATGATTTCATGGTTGGTCTATGGTATTACCTTCACGTGATGCGTCCATAAATTGTGTTTTGGTGAATCACTAATCCCGTTTGGATAAACAGGAATTGTGTAGGACAGTCACCTGTAACAGAAAAATCAATTCAAGAGCTCGGTTTGTGAGTTGTGGTGCATATGGATCCTATTATCTGATTTTTTTTAAATGAAATCTGGAAAGCAGTTATATGTTTACTGTTGTTATATATAATCTATTACATGCAAACCTATTGCTTCTGATATGGCATGTTAGTTATTGTGAAATTAAACCTGCATGAATTTTGTTTGGAAATATAATATGCCCTGGAGTGTGTGTTAAGACTAAGTATGCATTCTTGCCTTCATGCGGAATCACACCTTTGCGCGGCATATTATGCCTTTGTGCGGAATCACGCCCTTTGTCTGGAAGACATGGTGCAATGTTGCACGCTGAGTCCCTAAATTACTATGCAAGAATGTTGCATTGGGGGAGTGGGTGGCGATCTTAGTTGTACACTCAGTTTCGAAGTTGTCGTGTTGCTAGTTTAAGCTGACAACCTTCAAGCTGGCTACAGTTTGGAGTCTTGACTTGCCCATACTCCCTGGCCTTATGTGCTGGATTATTGATCATGTTTAATTCTGTACGTAAACTTAGGCATCTATATCCACATGATGAGACATACTAAGCATACTATTGTTATGGAAAGCTAACGAGGCAGGGCATTTTAATATGTTTTTAAAACTGATGCTTTTTGTTGGAAATTTTGCTTGATTTATGTGGGTGTAAGATATTTTAGGAAAGTGTTAGCTGTATAATTTGGTACTGATTATAGGCAGATTTAGGTGCTATATTAACAGAAAGCTGACTTAGGTTTTGTCTCTATTTTTGGCTAGGATTGTTTTACTTTATTTCCTTTATTTTTCTATTGATTTTGTTATGATTGTATTCAGCCTATAAAGGACAGGCTACTCTGTATTGTAAGTGTGTTCTTTCCCAATTTCTCTGATAGTTTTTAATCATTTATGTATAGTCATTCTCAACATTTTGTTGTGTTTTTTTTTTTTTTTGGGTATTGTTTTTGTTTTCATTTTGTTTTGTTTTGTTTTGTTTTTTTCTTTTCTTTTCATGCAACAATTCTTGCTTTAAGTAGCTTGTGCAGGAAAAAAATAAGGCCAACATTGAGCTGAAAATTATTAAACTTAGAGTGGCATTGCAACAAACATTACAACAAATAACTGCCTTGATCAAGTGACTTTATACACAATTTCATGTTATAGCAATCACATGGAGCAATTTCAATAAGTTGAAATTGGAAAACAAAAAGATTAGCAAATTCTCAGAAGTAATAAAAAACAATACTGTAGCATGCAGTAGCCGATTAAATGATAAGAAGTTTAGAATTGTTGAAAATTATTTGTTCACAATTATTTATTTATTTATTTATTTATTGGCAGCAAACGCTTTGCTTTTCTAGCTCTATTTTCTTGACCATGAACATGCAAAAGATTATTAGAGTACACACACACACACATAACAAGTACTGAAACAATAATGTAAGAGTGGTATCTGAATTGAAGAAGTCTTTTTGGACATTGTTTTCTACAATCTGCAAGCTGCTTCACAACATCCTTAGGGTGATAGCATTTTTGTTGAGAGGTTGCATGTTTTATGATTGTTTGGATGCTTGTTTTATTTATTTGTGCTGTATGATATGTATGAAAACTTGTTTTTGAATTTTTTATGTCTCCACATGATGAGTCAGACATTGAGCATGAGTGTTTATTTATTTACTCTTTATGAAAAGCTAAGTGTGGAGGAATATTATCAGCAGTACCACTTTCTTGTTTTTGAATTGTTTTAAATTTATGCAGTCTAAGAGATCATCTGCCAGGACAAAATTCTTGACCGGAATCACCAGTGACTTGATATGGAATAGTTGGATGCGATGTTCCAAACCTTCCAAGGTGCACCGGGGGCCACAGAAAGACGAGACCCTGAAGCCCACCGAACAAACGCCTTAATGGCATTCATGAAGTCGAAACCCCCAGTGTTCGAAGGGTCATCAGAACATGTAGTCGCTGAGACTTGGTTGAAAGCAATCAAAGAGAAGTTTGATACATTGGTGGTTCCACAAGAATACCGAGTTGGATTTGCCACGTATCTGTTCGCGGGGTCAGTGGAGGATTGGTGGGACTTGCGTATGGATGGTTATGACATGTCAAATCTCTCCTGGATGAGTTTGAGACTGTATTTCGAGAGAAATATATCCCTGGGACCTATAGTGGGAAACTGGTTCAAGGTAACATGACAGTCGCGCAATATCATGCTCAATTTGTTTAGTTGTCTACTTGTGACCAGACCATTGTGGCCAACCCTATTTTGAAGTGCATGAAGTTCAGAGAAGGGCTGAAGGCCAAGATTGGATCACAGTTGGCTCGATTGCCTCTGATTGACTTTTCAGTGTTGGTTGTGGCTGCTCTACTCACAGAAGATGATTTCATCAAGAACTTTGGAGGCAACAAAGGATCCACTGGCTACAGCAAAAAGGTCGGCAAGAAAGAAAAGTTACAGGTTCGCAACAAAAAGATAAGCAAGAAAAACCAGTCACAGGTTTTCAAAAAAAGGAGGGGCAAGAAAGACCAGGTACTGGTTCGCAACAAAAAGAAAAACAAGAAAGACCAGTCACGGGTTCACAACAAAAAGATGGGCAAGAAAGACCAGTTACTGGTTCGCAACAAAAATAAAAACAAGAAAGACCGGTCACGGGTTCGAAACAAAAAGAGGGGCAAGAAAGACCAGTTACCGGTTCACAACAAAAAGATCTGCAAAAAGACAAGTTGTGGAGTGGCAACAAAAAAATGAGCAAGAAAGGATGGTTGCAGGGTCGCAGCAATAATCTAAATGCTGGTTATATTTGTCAACAGACGGGCCACATAAAACGGAATTGCCCACTTAACCAACAAAAGTCCCCTCTTTCCTCTAAGGGGCAACAGAGCAGCCAACTGAGTTCAGCTTTTGCGGGTGCTCACAATTGCCTGGCACAACCTGCTCCGGACCTGAATTTGTCAGGTGGAGAGAAAAATCGGACACAGGATGAAAGCTTCGAAGGCAGTGGTACCGATGCGGCTCGTGGATCGTCTGGCAACCCGAATGTGTGTAGTTGTTAACAGATAGGCCACATAAAACAAAAGTGCCCAGATAGGAAGCAACTATCCCCTCTTGCCTCTGGGGCACATTTGAAGAGCCAATTCAATCCAGCTTCTTTGTTTGCTTACAATAGTCAGACACAGCCTGCTCCAGATATGAATTCGTCAGGTGGCGAGAAAGACCATATACAGGGTCAATGTTCCCATGGCAGCAATGCCAATGAGAACGAGGAAGCAGGCCTTCAGTGTCATTATTGTCAAAATATAGGCCACATAAAACAAAATTGCCCAGATTGGAAGCAACAATTCCCACTTGCCTCCGGGGTAAGAGCCAATTTGACCCACCTTCGAGTGGTCACAATAGCCAGACACAGCCTTCTCCATGCAAGGATTTGTCAACTTCGTTTACATCCACTTCACAGCCTTTTGGGATCCTACCTCAGTATTACCCTCAGATGCGACCACACGTCTCGGGATTTCAGCACAGCAAGACTGCTCCTTTGACTCAGACTAACCAGACACAACCTGCTCTGTATAATAATTCATCAGCTTCATTCACATCTGCCTCACGGCCTTATCTCAATATAACCGTCAGATGCAATCACAGGTCTCAGGATTTCAGGGGAGCATGAATGCTCAAATAACTCCGCAAGCATCTTGGAGCTAATTTGGTCTAACTTATGCAGGCGGCTACAATAGCCTGGTGCAACTTGCTCCGTTCAAGAATACATCAGTGGGAGAAGAATACCAGTTAGGTTCGAATTTTCCAAGGTAGTGATGCTGGTGGGAGCAATCAATCTTCCAGTAGAATGCGACCCCAACCGAAAGTTTGTTATATTTGTCGACAGATAGGCCACCTGAAATGGAATTGCCCATATTCGCTGCAACAATCCCCCTTGCCCGTTTGCCACCTGGAAATGGAATACCAGTTACAGGTTCGAATTTTCCAAGGTAGTGATATTGGTGGGAGCAAGAAATCTTCCGGTAGAATGCCACTTCAACCGAATGTTATATTTGTCGACAGATAGGCCACCTGAAATGGAATTGCCCATATACGCCGCAACAATCCCCCTTGCCTATAGGGGGCAACAGAGGAGCCAATTTGGTTCAGCTTCTTAGTGTGCTAAAATGAAGGGGCAACTTCAACTTTTTAAATTCTTTTTTGTGTTAAAAAGAAAAAAAAGAGGCCCCCTTGTCTCTTTGTTTGTACAGTTTATTTATTTATTTTTTTCCGCTGACACAAATAACTGCAATAATATCAAAATTCAATGAGGCATATCTTTTACTTGAATGAAAAAAAAAAAAAAAAAAAACCCAGCAGATGGGGGAATTCATTTATTTATTTATTTCTTTTTTTAATAATTGAGGTGCTTAATTGGAGATAAATCTAAACTCTACAACTTTGTACATCATTGAACTTACAGAATTTGTTTAAATCTAGTGGACATTATAAATGTAATGTATCAACGAATATTTGTCTCCAACCTTTTTCAGTGCTTTTTTCGGTAAAGGTGGTGATGAAAAAAATAAACAGGCATTAAAAATTGAAAGAGAAATCATTCCACTCAAAAAAACAAAAGAAGAGAGAAATCCTGTGTAACAAGGATAAGCATGAATAGTGTATTAGTTAGACTTCTTTCTACGTTCAGGATCAGAATTGAAGCATTGGTTAAAATTATAAAGTTGTGGGTGAGTGGAACTTGGAGTTTGCTAACATAGGCTATGACCTTAATACAGATAAATAAGTCTAGTGTTTTAGTAGAGCTATTTAGTTGTAAACATCCCCACGTCATACTCCCCAAATTATGGGGTAGCAGTGTTTATTGAAATCATTGTCGTTTTTGATATCATATTTTTTTTGTTCGTTTCAATAGTTCTTCAGTGAATGTTGTTGCCATATATTCATGTCACGTCGCTTTTGTCTTGTGGCTTTTCTTTAGATGTGCTTTATATTTTGCAAAAAAAAATATATACTGCTAAATTATTGTGGTGAAATTGAAATTTTACACAAAATTTTAGCATATTTTAAATATAATCATAATTACATTGTAATTATAATATGATATTATATTTTGTAGTGTTTTTAAAGTAGAGACAAAAAGTGGGGGAACGGAGAGCAAAGAAAAAGGAGGGAGGACAAAAAGGCAGGCAGAGGCAAAATGCAAAGAAAAAAAAAGACAACATTTCTTCCATTGACGATATCAATTATCATTGCAATTATGTCGTATTTTGTACTGTTGTCAAAGAAGAGACACATAATGTGGGTGGAACAGAGAGCAAAGAAAAAGGAGGGAGGACAAAAAGACGGAGGCAAAATGCAAAGACAAAAAAGGACAAAACATTTCTTCCTTTGACGAGATCAATTATAGTGTTTGAAAACTTAGTTGCAACTATAAGTTAAAATTAAAACTTTATAGCATATAAAAGTTTTTTATTATAGTAAATTTTTATTTTTCATGATAGTAGTTAGAATTTATAAGTTCCAATTAGGTTATCAAACGAAACTTTAAAGATTATTCATATGGGCATATCACAGAATGTATATATTTGAGAGGTTTCAAGGATAAAGTTGTAATGATTGGAAAAAATCCAATCATTAATAAGCAAAATTAATGAAGGATTTTTCCATAACCATGATTTATAATAACAAATTTTCCTAATTGATGCACATTTAAGAAGTCTTAATAACTATAAGACTTTAGTGATAGATAATGTTATAATTATGTTATTTTATGTGCTTCATGTATGAAACATGTAATAAATGTGATGTTATAATAGTACACTTAGATAATTAAAAATAATTATTTAGTGTACTAAACTAAAATCTTATGATTTAATAATCTATGTACGGGTCAAAGTAGTAGCCTTTATAAGAATCCCAATTAAAAAACTTAAATTGAGATAAATTGATAAAAAAGAGAGGAATTTCCAACTTATTATGATTGTGTAGAATTCCTATATGATATTAGTTTAGTGAGAGAAATCTAGATCAATAGTGATCAACAGCTCAACACCATAAATAGAAAATGGTGAGCATAAATTTTTGTATGTAAGATCTATTTCAATTTTCATGAGATCAGAACGCATGACAAGAATTTTTTAAAGAAATTTAGAAATTCAAGAATTCACGATATCTTATACATTCATAGTTAGTTATTTACTGGTGTAAATAACTATGTGCAATTAATATTAATAATAATAATAATTATTATTATTACAAAAACATTAATGAAGTCCACACACATTACACGAGCCTTTAAGGCGAAAGCAAAATCACAAACAAATAAATTTCAATTCGTAAAGTGATTATGAAAAGTTTAAAAAGTATCCATAGATTGAAGGTGGACCCATAAATTGGTTTTTACGATAAACAGTTCCAGTTATACCCATAAAGCATGAATTGCATTAAGTGCAGATTTAAATTAAATAGACTTATAGGTAATCAATTTAATTTACAAAAAAATTGAGGTCAATATAATTTAAGAGAATCTTTATAAAATTTTGATTATTATTTTTATGATAAAATTAGAGGGCTATGATATGAAAATTTTAATGAAAAAGATATTTTTTTTATTTATTAGTTAGCATTTTAAAAGTTTTAGAATTTACAAAATGTTATTTTGATCAAGAAAATGAATTTTAAGTTATGATCAAAGTATTAAATCCAAAATACTATTCTTAGAATATATATGTATACAAATATATATATGTAGTTGTGAAAATAGTTAATCACCAATTTTGGAAACAAAGTCATCAAAGTTTTACATTTCTGTGTAAAATTATGTAAAACTATGAAATTAAAAAAATAAGTTTAGAATCATGAAAATGATTTTATGTTAGTATAGAGATATTAGTAAGTTCAGAATGCAGTTAGAAATTATTATTTAATTTCAGAAGGACTAAGAATATTACAATTTTTTAAAAGTACAATTATGATTATAGAATTTTCAAAGTTCGTAGATCAAAAATATGATCAACCCGACCACGACACATGTTAAAATTTGTGGACCCATGACAGTGTCTATGCATATACGTGGACACAAAAAAAAAAAAAAAATCAAAATAAGTTCCACTCTCTCTCTCTCTACTGTTTCTTTCTAACTCATCCATGGCCAAAAAAACCCAACTAGAGATTTCAACCTTCGTTTTCAACATAATCGACGACAATGGATAGATCGCGATGAGCTGAGTCTAACAACATGTTGTGTCGGCCACAACTCTAGTGGAGCAACCCACAATCGCCGTTCATAGGGGTAGACCTACTTTTTTCTGGCACAATTACTCTGTTGTTTGAGCTTCGGTTGACATGATTTCGATCTCTATAGACTTAGAATGACGAGAAGAAGAGAACTACATCATTTTCCTAACCAATTTCAGGTGGAATGGTCTCATCAAAACCACCCATTTCCAGCCGTCGCACCGTCGTTGGATCTGCCATTTTCGATAGTGGTGTGGCACACTACTAGTGCCAAAAAACTAGAGGGCGATGCCAGGCAAGACAACCCAACCAATTTCTAGAAACGGCTGCGACCTGTTTGAAGACCAAAGGTGCTCATGGTTGCCTTTATAGGTTAGCTCGTTTTTGCCGTTGTTGGTGGTTTCAAGTCAAATTAAAGACACCAACATATTCAGAGGACCACAAGGATAAAAATCCCCTACTTATTACATGGCCTAGCCATATATCACCGAAATCCAAAGAAACCTACCATAGGCTGTCGTGGAAGTTTCAATATCCCCGTTTCCACCACCGTAGAGTCAAATCGAGGGCGCCAACATGTCCAGAGGGATAATGGAGCAAAACCCTTGTGAAATATAGGCCGAGTAAGCATGGTGTGGCAAGAGATTTACTATCTCTATCGTGCACCACTATGTGGGGGTTGGGTCCACCAATTTTGATGGCGGTGAGACTCATCGCCTGTACCAAAATGATCAAAAGGCTTTGCTTGTTGAAATGCCCAAGTCAATTTCATGGTACCTTCACCAGAAAGCCATGATTAAAGTTCTCCTTTTTGTCACGCTCCTTAACTTCGATATGAACAATTAGAGGCCGTTTTCGTTCAAATTGATCACACCATCGAACTCAAGGGGTCAAGATCTACTAGGAGTCGAAACCACACAACCAGCTAACGACCAGAGTCCTCACACTCGCCACCGAGGTTTGAACTTTGGGTTTTGAGATCTAGACGTCTAATCAGTGATTCAAGACTAGTTCTCAAGTGGTTTTGAAGTTTCGAATACGATGGTACCCTTTGTTTGAGCTAATTCCACTCCGTTAGAAATTGTCTGATACTGGCTGCAAGTAGATCGAGGCAATGTGAGATACAACTAGACCCGCTTAGCTCAGAATCTAGGTAAGTAGGAATCTCGTCTACAGTATCAACAGTTTCAAATAAATTGTTTTACATATTCATAGAAATTATGAAATGCATTTCAGTGATATGTTATGCTATGTTGTGCATGATATGTTTTATTTTGTTAAGTCACGTCATGATATGCTATGCTATGAGTCATGCGATATATGTTATATTATGATTATGTCAAGTGCAGTAAGTGAGGTATATTATATTAAATTGTACTGCTTACTCACTTGCAGTTAAACATGTTTACGATTTACGATTTCGTGATGTTATGTAGTAATATGTCATACTGCATACACACAATAAGTTAAGTGAAACAAATGAGACAATATAAGTTAAGGGTGTTGTATCGACCTCTTGACCTATAGAGGTATTATTTTCAATATAGTTTAAGACCTTGGAGTCGTTGGGGACCTCGCAAACCTAACCTCCCCAGGATTGCACGCAACTGGTGCAAATACACGGGCTCGTTTAGTAAGATAAGTTAAATGTTAAATAATTAAGCATAAAATAAGTTGGTAGGCAATCATAAAATGTTCGTGCATGTTTTCATGAAATGTTTTTCAAATATGTTTTGCAAGTCTAATTTCCTACTTGTTGAGCGAAAGCTCATTTAAGAATATTCATGCTGTAGGTAAAGAACTGTTTAGCGACATTTGATGGACAGTGGTGAGCGTCGAATGAATGGTGGAGATGGGAATAGACATTGCTTATGCATAAGTAATATATTTTCGTGTTTTAAGTTTATGATATTTTATGTATTTTAGTTTACAAAATTTTACGCATTTTAATTCACGAAATTTTTTGCATTTTATTTTACGAAATTGTGTTTGTATTAATAAGTAAATGAAAGTACGTAAGTATGGTTTAAAAACCAAGGTCGTAGTCATACAACCTTAGTTTAAAGAAATTTTAATATTTTAAAAATATACAAAAATTTCTAGTAAAACATTACAACGTTTAATTTTGAAATTGTTTTAGAAAGTTTATTTTAATTTTAGAAAAATGTTTTAAAAGAAATAGTTTTTAATAATTATCTTATGTCTTAAAAAGAAAATGTTTTAATTTAGAAACGGTTCTTAATTTAAATTAAGAAATATATTAGAAAGAAAAGTTTTAAGAAATTATTAGTATGTTAGCATTTAAGAAATAAGTCTAAAGAAATAATTATTATGTTCAAACATAATGATTATTACTACACTATTATTACGTTTTAAGGAAATCGGTATTTCTTTAAAAGAAATATTTTATAACACCATTATTATGAGTATGTTTAAGTTTACGATTATGTGGTTAAGTAATGGCCATATAAGTAGGGTCGTTACAAAAGTTTAGATAGGGACATTTATAAGAAGAAATTAGGCAAAAAAAAAAGTATTTATAAATGTTACATTTAGCAAAAGAGGAAAAAGAAAAAATGTATAGGAAAAAATGCAAGATAAAAAAAAAGGTGGGAAGATAGAAATAGAGACGGGAAGAAATTTTTGGATTTTAAGGAGTTAGAATATTCTTTGGGTGTAAAAATAAATCTACAAAAATTTCAAACGACATAAAGAAGAAGATCGGTTCTGTGATGCCTTGGGGAGGGGGTCAGTAAGTTTTGGGTAAAGAAGATGCAATTAAGGCAAATAAAGAAAATTAAATGAAGTAGATAAAGATAGACTGAATAAATAAATGTAGAAAGTAAAAAAATATCATCGGCAGTCACCATCACCTGAATGTCACAAAGGTGGACACGGGATCTTATTCTCATTCACCATCACGTAATCGCTTACCACGAAGGTAGGTAGGAAAATAAAATACCAATATCAAGAATAATAATAATAGAATACTGAATATCATTGTCGCTAAAATAAATTAAATACATACTATTGTGAGAGATGAAAACTTCATCAACACTGGGACAAGTCGTACAGTACACGCACCATATCACAGTTCTAAAAAAAATACCATATCTACTCATAGAACTAGGTTTCGATCCTAGGATCATCCTTTCTCTTCAACCTGGAAGAGGGATTTTTAAAAAACAGAAAAACGTGAGCGGAAGGCTCAGTAAGATAATTAGTTAAAACAAGTTATTTAAAAAAAAATTATCACATATATGCAACCAAATCTCAAGATCTTGACAAAAATCGATAAACACCTACTTGTAAGAAATTTGATAAAGAATCACCGTACGGGTTTTGGAATCAGAAAGAATATCAAAGTACAATTTTTCAAAATCAAAGACAAAAATTATTTTCATCAATCATTCAAAAGGTCAAGCATTTAGCCAAAACAATTTAAAAAGGGCTACCAAGGAAAGGGATAGAAATACCCTACCTCAATTGAAATTCCAATAACGTAAGCTCCACATAAAATTTAACGTATGCTCCTTATACGTTCAAAACCTTGAGAACTGCATTTAAAATCAGAAATCACTTTTAACAAATATCATTATGTTAATTTAATTAACAGTGTGCCTTTTGACTCAAAATAGTCATACCACAAAATCTTAATTCTTTTTGAAACATTTTAGAATCATTAAACATTGAAAATCGAAAGAAAAATAGAATTTTCTAAGTCCACAATTCGGCCTTCCGAACGTCTAGACTGGCCTGCCGAACTACTATAGTTTGGCCTGCCGATGATATAAATCTGGCCTGCCAAATTGGCAAAATCTGGAGAGCCAAGACTTCGAGTCTTGATCTTTCCAAGCTCAAAAATTTAAATTAAAACTTGTTTTCTCAATCCCAGAGCATAAAAATCACATAAAAAGCATAGAAAATCATAATAGAACAAATTTAAACCATTTTCCTCAAATTTAAACTCAATTTCACAATGGATTTGAATATCTAAGAAAGATGCCAAAACTTGATTAAACCAATTTTTGTTCAAATAAAGCTTAGATTCGTTGTGTTTAGGGTTCCACAAACTCAAAGTAAGGGTTATTTAAACTTAAACAAGCTCAAATTGCAAAATACATCAAAGATTCAAAACGAAAATAAAAAATTTTGGAGAAAAAGGGTTAACCTTTAATTGGACATTTTTGAAGTAAAACTTGATGAATTGAGCTCGTTTCCATCTTCAAATAAGTGGAAAGAAAGCTTTGAAATTGAAATTTTTCAAAGAAAATGAGAGAGAGAGGGCTGGCGTGAGAAAGAGAGAGAAGAGAGAAAGAAAGAGCGTGAAGAGTGAAAGAAAGAGAAAAGCGAGGGAAAAGAAAAAGAAAATGCTTAAGGGCATTTTTGTAAATATGAGAAAAAAATGTGGTATAAAAATATCATTTAGTATTTTAAAGCCAAAAATCAAATTTTCAAACATACCAAATGCAACAAAATTTTAAATAACTAAAATTAACATACAAAATCACATTGGTATATTTAATAATTAAACTTAACATAATTAATCATACTTTAAAATTCAGGGGTGTTACAGGAATATCGATTTTAGTAACGGTAAGATTTATTGTGTATTTGGTACAAATTTTCGCGAAATGTTGAGGAGATATAGAGAAGTATCGTGAATGTTACTAGTTAGAGAAACCTTTCTCATTTGGTACATGCCACTATGTATATTGTACATTGGTACAACTTGCTTGCATTACACGTTACACACAGCTCATCAAACAGGAGAATGCCAATCTTATTTTACCACTTTAATCTTTCACACACACACCAAAAAATAAAAAAGGAAGACAAACATGTAAATGATCACCAGGAATGCTTCAATATTCAATCAATTGCTCCTCACTGACATTGCTGGTGACACAGCTAATGGAAATATCTTGAAAATGATGTCATCGACACGTTTGTAGTTCCATATCCTCCATCTCCGAGAATACACTAGTGGTGAGACAAGAAGTCCAAACCCAGTTAAGAGTTCGATTTCAACACTTACAGTTAGAATTCAATCGATCTTTCCCCCTGAACTTGAATGGATGTTGTTTGTTTCATTTGGAAATAAAGTCCCGGATGCCACTTTGTTTGAGCAATTCTTTTTCAAAGGGAACCCACATAATCTCTCATTCCCTGCGAAGGAATCTTCGGAGAATGTTTGAAGTTGATTGCCCGTTGGGATCATTCTAACCAGTTGATTGAATAAGAGGTTCAGAAATTGGAAGAAATTGAGGGTTTGCATTGGAATTGTTCCACTGAGTTTGTTCCGCAAGAGGTCCAAGGACTCCAAATATCGCAAGTTCCCTAAAGAAGAAGGGATATGGCCTGTCAGAGCATTATGGGACAAGTTATGGATGTAAAGTGCATGGAGTTCTCTCAATTCTGATGGTATTTGTCCATGGAAATTGTTTCTTGAAAGATCAATACAAGTAAAGATATCTAGGATCTTCAACAGCTCCATCTCTAACCCTTTAAAGGTCACTGTCCCTGTCACTTTGTACTCATAAAATAGGGAAAGGGGGAAAGATATTCATGATGGGGTTTTAAGCCTTGAACTTCTAAATGGGCATTATCATTTTCAGCCACCATTCCCTGCAATTTTGTTAACCATCGTCTTGGTAGTTCTCCACTAAAGTTGTTGTGAGCTACATCAAATATTTGAAGCCTACGCCAGCTTCCATTAGCATTTGGACACTCAATGCTACCATACAACTTGTTGGATCGGAGAATAAGGACACAAAAAGTGGATATATTCTTCAACATGAAGGGGAATTCGCCAATCAGTTCATTGTGTCCTGGGACCACATTGGGAATTGAACCTTCGAAGTTGCTCTTGTGTAGATTTAGCTCTTCATGTGAATCACTAGTTTCAATCAAACATGATGGTATTCTACCACTTAAATTGTTATGAGACAAATCAAGAACCAAAATGTATTTAGCATTACATATGCGTTCTGGTAGAACTCCTGTAAGGCTAATGTTTGAGAGGGAGAAGAAATCAATTATCGAACTGTTATCAAAATTATTGTGTGGAAGGGAAGTGAAATTATTGTTGGACAAATCTAGATAAACAAGATATCGTGGAAGAACAGGGATGTTTTCCTTCAAGAAGCTGGTTAAAGTTTAAGTCAAGGGATAGGAGTCTTTCAGGAAAAACAAAAGGTTGTTGTATGTCTACCAAGTAATTACATGAAAGATTTAGATGTGTAAGGCTCCCATTTCCAACTTCCCAAATCCACTTTGGTATCACTCCTGAAATCTGGTTATTGGAAAGACTCAAAGTACTTAACTCTGATAGGTTCTTTAAATCAGGAAATCTTCGTAGGTTGTTATATGAAAGATCAAGAGCAAAAAGATTGCTATAGCATTGAAATATTTGCTGGTGTATGGTGCCATTGATCTTGTTATAAGAGAGATATGAGGATGTTAGATTTCCATGTTTGAAGATAGATGTTGGGATTGGAGATGCCAAATGGGCTGGCCCGGCCCAGCCTAGTCTATATAATTTAGCCCAAGCGTGCCTCGTGCTATGCATGGGCCTACCCATTTATTTATCGTGCCATGCTAAGCCCGGTCCAGTTAATTTTTGTAGCATCAAGTCCAGCCCATGACCCATTTGTTAATGGGCTATGCCCATAAAGTGCTAGGTCTATGCTCGTGCCTATTGATGTTCGTGTTTTTTGTTGTACTTTTAGCTTTTAATATGTTTTTCTCTTACCTAATGTTAAATTTACCCAAAAAAATAAAAACACAAAATCGTAACAAAAGAAAGTGCATTATTAATGAAAAAAATCTTTTCTAAGGACAACAACATTATAAAATCTTGTGGGTGTGGTTTCCATTACTTAGTTTTTCATGTAAATCAAAAAGGGTAAGTATATATTGGCAATTAACAATTTACCAATAACAAAGAATCTATTTAATATTTTTTCTTTTTTAATCAAGTCAATTAGAAATTTAGAACTTTTTTTATAAAAAAATATTTATAAAAGTATAAAAATATCTTGATAGAATTAGATTTAAATTGCATATTTTAATCGTGATTATAATTAGACCACATCGTGCTTTTAACATACTTGTGCTCGTGCTCATACCTGACCCTTCAACTGCAAGACGATTCAGTCTCCATTTGGTCACATCATTTAAAGGATGAAAATTTCGAGGAAATGTGGGGGAATTGCAAATTCGTAACACTAAAACCAGTTATAACCCACGCCAATTATACATACATAACATATCTCAAGAAAAAGTTTTATTGTGCTATGATCAAAGGTATCAAGAGCACCATTGACCTGCCTAATGTTTAGTACTTTTCTTAAGATATTGACAATTTACAGATACCTTCACCAGTAATCGGTTACATCTGAACCACTATGCAATAACAACAACAATAATAATAATAATAATTTCAAAACCCTTGAAATTGTTGATGGAATTCTTGTCTAGACAGAGATAGAAATGGACTAGTCAGTCAAGTCGAGTTACACAAGTAGTTAGTAATTAGTACACGAAAGCAGATTTTTTACAAAGACTTTTCCTTTATTTCAAGCGGGTCAAAATGGCTTAAATTCATCAGTACCCACTCAAATAATTTAGCATATGTTTGGCAAAAGTGGTTCAAATTGTTTTCTACAGTTTCAACCACTTTTGGTATATTGTTTTCTCTCATAAAATTTAAACAAAAAAATAGTTTAAACCATAAAAATCGGCTCCAACGCTTTTCCAAAAGGATGCTAAGCATTTCTACAGTTAGTTCTAATGAGGAATATTCAACAAGATTGATAATTTTAATAAAGTAAAGCACATCGGAAATTTCAGGGAAAGAAAGAAAGAAAGAAATTGCAAGATCAAGACAAAAAAGAGCATGTCTGTATCAACCTATTTGTTTTTGCTATGGCTCAAAAGTCTTTATACGCTTTCACACTTTGAATCAAGGGAGATTTGCAAGACAATTCAATTCATAATATATACAACAACGACTTCATTGAAAATTGCGGAAAGAGCAGGATAACTCTATGGCTTGTTTGAACTTTTAAGCAAGGATGCTTGTTTTCAAAAGAAGCTACCAGTTTCGATATACTCATGTTTTCAAAAGAAACAGACCATCAGTGGCTCGTAGAATTTGCAGTGAGGGACCAGTTATTTCGTGTGCCCGACTAGAGGTAAAAAGGAGTACTACCTAATAATCATGGTTATTTCGTAATTGTTGGGATATAATTCGGTCAGGCCTAAATTGCCCGCAGGTCCAGAACGATGGCCTACTGTTACAAATAGAACTAGTTGAGTGGAGAAAAGCGGCCCAAGATCTGTCTTTGAAGCGTAAATCGAGCCGGCGCTTCGTCTTATTCAATCGGTTCAATCCTGCATGATCTTTATGTGTATAAAGGATGTGGTTTTGTTTAATGACGATTATGTGAAACCTCAGGAATTTGAGCCTTTAAAGGAAATAGAACCTCAAGATGAAGAACAAGAACCCTTTGAAGTTGTGTTAGCTCAACCATTTGCTGAGTTGGGATCTTGCTCGGTCAACAATGATTTACACTTGCTAAATCAAAAGGAGTCTATCCAAAACTATAACTTTTATGAAGACGAAATCACAAGCATGCTAATGGATAGCCAAAAGGAAACGAAAGAGCAAATAGAAGGGTTGTTAGAGGAATTTCTATATGAGGAGAAACCACGGGTCGTTGGAGGATATAGAAGCTCATAAGACTGTTGATTTGAGCTCATTGATGGTTCCAACATATAGAACACTAACCGATTCGTGTTGGCCATGTACATCACCACCGTCACATCTCATCATGTTCAAGCTTGAGCCAATAATGAAGCTCCCATCCAAAACACATTGTTTAAAGACATGTGTTGTTGGTGCAACATGCGAACCACTTCTAAATCTCGCCAAGCTTGAGGGCATCTATAACTAAGACCCATATGTGGTGTTGTTTGACACTTACCATGGGCAAAAGCCACTAGCACACTCCGAAAACCACAATTGAAGAGGCTGAAACAACTCCTCAGGCCACCTTGCAGATGGAAGCCCTTACAGCAGAAGTGGAATCCCTGAAGAAAATGCTCCAAGAATAGATAACCCATTCCTAAGAACGTAACGGAAGGTTGGAGCATCTCAGCTATGAGAATTCAACCTTGAGGAGCCAAAATAGCTACCAGAACTCGCAGATGGCCTCATTGTCATATTATCACCTGTACTATGAGTATTTGCCATACTCGGTATCAACAACGGCATAGTAGTAGTTTCAAACACTACAGCAAGGTAGACAGCAATCCTCCTACAGCCCAATCAGGAGGATGCAGCTATTGTACACTCCCTCAACACCAAAACCAGTAACAACTCCAGCAACAACTACCACAACGCCTTCAACAGCCACAGCAACGCCTGCTATGACAACAGCTACAGTGATAGCAAGCATTCGTGCGAAATTGAACTGACAAGATGATGCAACAGAAGAACCCAAAACAACAGTCGAACCAACCGTTTGATTTGAAGAAGTTCCAACACAGACACTGTTAACTCCAGAGTCGATTTAGCAGATGATGAAAGAAATGCTCAAGCAGAACACTAAGCTCGTGGAAGAAAAGATCGACCAGAAGGTTTCAAAAGCAATGAGCAAGACCCCAACATTGGATGAAATCTTGAAGAACATTCGAAAACCCCATTTACAAGGAGAATTACTTTGGTCATCCCACCAAATTATGGTAACCTAGTGTTCGCTCGCTTTGACGGTATGTCCAACCAGAAGGATCACTTATTGCAGTATAAAAATGTGGTCAGTGCGACGAGCATACTGGACTTGATTTTGGATGACATGATGTGCAAGTTGTTTGCACAATCTCTTAAAGAACCAACGCTTTGATGGTTCAACAACCTACCTACCGGATCGATCAATATCTTTGAGGACCTTGCGGACTCGTTCGTTAAGGCTTACTCAGTGCACGTTAAGATTGACAAGATGACCAAAGATCTGTGGTTGGTCATACAGAATCTAGGTGAATCTCTGTGAGCGTATATCAAGAGATTCAGTAAGGCATTTTTTGAGGTTTTGGATTTGGAAGATGGAACAGCTCGAGAGGCACTGAAGAAAGGACTCCTACACAAGTCATTCTTCAAGAGTAGTATATGCTCCGACTAAACTCAGACTCCACAGGAAGCACTAAGCAAAGCAAAGGGATGGATCGATCTGGAAGAAGAGAATGAGAGATGCAAGCCAAAACTTGCTAGAAGTCATGATCAGATTAGATGGGGCGAGAGACAACAAAAACCCTACAAAAACCAAAGGGGATGAACCAGGACGCCTTTGAAGAGGGAATGGAGAAGGAAGGAAGAGAAACGAAAGCTGAATAGTAGAACACTGTCTTCACCAAAGTACACCTTGAGCATATCCCCAACGAAACTTGTCACACAGCTCAAGGGAAAAGATTACGTCAAATGGCCAAGCAAGATGGCGCCAAGCCGTTTACGCGACCAGTCAAAGTATTGTGAGTTCCATTGAGATACGGGGCATTTGACGGTCGACTACAAGGCGTTATGGTCAGAAATTGTAGAACTAATTAAAAAGGGACATCTGAAGGAGTATTTGTCCAAAAGAGGAAGCAAAGTCTACGGGCTCGATAGAGAAAGGGGACGATAGAAGGATCATCGAGCCAAGACAAGACACCATCACCAACACCAATCAAGAAGATCATCGGAGCCATTTGTGGAGGCTCTGTTCTTAGTGGTGATTCAGCAAAATAGATGAAGGCTCACCAACGAAGAGTGAGCCAAGCTACTATCAGCTTGATAACAGATGAATACGGTGAGGACATTATTTCATTTCGAAGTGATGAGGCATTCAGGCTCGACACTCTACGTGACAATGCTTTGATTGTTAAGCTCAACATCATGCATTGCAAAATTGGTAGAATATTGGTTGACAATGGAAGTTCTACCAACATCTTATTCCTCCCGACATTGAAGGAGGTGGATCGAGAAATCTACTACATCATTGGTAGGTCTCAATGGTGAAGCGACAATAGCCATTGGGAAAATTAAACTCCCGATTTATGCAGCCGTGAAAACAAGATGACGAGTTTTCTTGTTATGGATTGCCCCTTAGGGTATAACATCATTCTTGGGTGGCCTTGGATACATGCCATGAGGGTCGTCCCGTCAACATACCACCAGATGATCAGGTTCCCAACGAAGTGAGGGATCAAAGAGATTCGAGGAAGCTAGGAGGCAATGAGGAGCTATTATGTCACAGCTATGAAGCAAAAGAAAGCTTTATAGCAATTACAGATGAGTTAACAGAACAGATCAGGTAATCAGGATTGTGTCGAATTGATATTGGAGCAGCTTGTTGAAGTTTAAATTGATCCAAAAGGTGAAAGATGTACTGTGAAGATCGGGTCACAAATCGACCCTGGGGTAAAGTCGCAAATAATTGATTTTCTTAAAGCTAATAATGATTGTTTCACTTGGTCTCATGTAGACATGCTAGGAATCGGTCCTTGCATAATCTCACATTGGCTCAATAATGATCCAAACCACAGACCTATGTGGCAGAAGAGAAGAAAACTTGGAATCAAGCGAAACAACATCGTGAAAGATGAAGTGCGAAGACTACTAGAAGATAGGTTTATTCATCCCGTACAATATCCAGATTGGTTTGCCAACGTGGTGATTGTGAAGAAGAAAAATGGGAAGTGGCAGATGTGCATGGATTTCAAGGATTTGAACAAAGCTTGTCTTAAGGATAGTTATCCATTGCCACATATCGATCGCCTCGTCGACGCGATAGTTAGCCATGAGATTTTGAGCTTTCGCGACGCTTTTTCTAGATACAACTAGATTCTCCTACACCCGGAGGACCAAGAGAAACCACATTTATCACTGAGTAGGGGATTTTTTGTTTCAAAGTTATGCCCTTTGGATTGAAGAATATGCAAGAGCTACTTATTAGAGGCTGGTCAACATGATGTTCGACCATTAAATCGATAAGAACATGAAAGTTTACATTGATGACATGTTGGTCAAGTCTTTGCAGGCCCACCTCCATGTTCAACATCTGCAAGAATGCTTCGACATTTTCCAAAAATATACTATGAAGTTGAATCTAGAGAAGTGCACATTTGGGGTGGCGAGCAGTATGTTCTTGGGTTACCTAGTGACGAAACATGGAATCAAAGCAAACCCAGACTGGATTAAAGCCTTCCAATTGATGCCATCGCTGAGAACCAAGTGCGAGATACGAAAACTGATTGGTTGAGTCGCCGCACTCAGTCCATTCATAGCCTGGTCCGTGGACAAATGCCTTTCATTTTTCCAGTTGCTCAAGAAAAGTACAAAGTTTGAATGGAATAAACGATGAGAAGAAGCGTTCCAAGAATTAAAGAGATACTTGACCACTTCACTGATCCTCTGGAAGCCTAAAAATGGAGAGCCACTCTTTCTATACTTGGCGGTTTTGGAAACTATAGTGAATTCAGCCCTAGGCTGAGAGGAAGATACAATCCAAAAATCAGTTTTCTTCGTAAGCTACACCATGCTGAATACCAAAATAGGGTACTCTGTTTTTGAAAAGCTTATCCTTGCGCTTGTCACGTCAGCTCGAAAGCTCTGTCTGTACTTTCAAGGCCATATTATTGTGGTGTTGTCGTCTCATGAAAGTTATCTTGTACAAATCGAATGTCTTCGGAAGACTGACAAAATGGACCGTTGAGTTGATAGAGTTCAACATCGAATACAGACGTCGGACGGCACTAAAAGCTCAAGTACTCGCAGATTTTGTTGCCGAATTGACGTACAGGCTGGACAAGCAAGGATCGAAGTGATGGACCATGCAAGTCAATGGATTCAACAATGAACAAGGATCAGGACTAGGAGTGCTACTAAAGTCACCAATTAGCAAGGAAATCGAGCAGAGTTTTCAACTGGGATTCAAAGCCACAAAAAATAAGCCGAATATGAGGCTATGGTTGCTGGTATAAGGCTTGCTACCATGCTGGGGGCTTTTGAACTTATTGTGGAAAGTGACTCCACAATGATAGTTAACCAGATAAACGTAGATTATGAAGCCTAAGATGAGAAGATGCTTTTATATGTAAAGCTTGTTAGCAAGCTCAAGGCACAGTTTGATCATTTCAAAGTGAAGTACATCCCATGAGTGTAGAGCTTTAGAGCTGATGCACTTGCTAGTTTAGGATCTTTAGCCGAAGTCAGTGAGAGAAGAATAATTCCCTTGGAATCGATTGACAATCCAAACATTGAGTTGGCTGAGGAAACAAATTATGTGGACCCAAGGGATGATTGGAGGATGCCCATTGAGATGTACATACCTGATGGATGGTTACCTGAAGACAAGTAGCCAACGAGAAAGATTAAAGTTCAAGCTGCACAATATTGCTTGATCGATGAGAAGCTCTATAGGCGTTCCTTCACAGGTCCCTATCTTCGTTGTTTAGAAGAAGACGAGGTCGAGAGGGTTATTTGGGAGGTACATGAAGGTTTATGTGGCAACCACTCAGGGAAAAGATAATTGTGTAAAAAGTTAAGAGGCAAGGATTCTACTGGCCAACCATGCAAAGCAATTGTGAGAACTTTGCTAAGAAGCGTGACAGTTGCCAGAGACATGCCCTTAGCATTCATCAGCCTATTGAGGAACTTTCTTCAGTCAGTTTACTATACCCGTTCATGAAGCACTAATGGATGTGGTCAGACCATTTTCTCCTACACCTGGGCAAGTCACGTACCTTCTCGTCCTTACAGATTATTTCTCTAAGTGGTTCGAAGCGAAAGCATTTGCGGATGTTAAAGAGCGAGATGTTGAAAGATTCATTTGGAGGAATATCATCTATTGGTTTGGTGTGCCAAGGGAGATCGTCACCAATAGTGGCTCCAAATTTATTTTCTTGTCCTTCAAGAAGTTTGCCATGACTAGGACATTATTTTAAGCTTCTCCACATTGAGGTACCCACAAGAAAACGGGCAGGCAGAAGTGACGAATAAGATAATCATGAAGAACCTGAAGAAGAAACTGGAGGCTAAGAAAGGCCGTTGGGTCAAAGAGTTTACCATGGTGCTTTGGGCCTATCGAACGACTCCGAAAAGGGTGACTAATGGGTCACCTTTTTCTATCATATACGGAACAGAAGCTATAATCCCTGCAGAAGTAGTCGCTCGCGACCTTTGGGTCAATTATTCACTCCTAAATGAAGCGAAGAATGACGAAATGATGTAGGATTCATTGGAATTAATAGAGGAAAAGAGGGATAATGCTTTCTATCTCCTTGGATGTTACCAGCAAGCAGTCGCCAGGTATACATCTAGAAGGTCAAAGTCAGGAAGTTCCAGGAACGTAAACTCGCACTCCAAAAAGTTTTTCAGAAAACGAAGAAGCTTATGTCCGTAAATTGGCAGCTAACTGAGAAGGTTCTTATCGAATTTGGTTTGTCTTTTGAGATAGGGTCTATAAGTTAAAGAAGCTTGATGGATCGACCATTACCAAAAGCTGAAGCTCACATCACCTAAAGAAGTACTATGTCTAACACTCTAGATTTTTATCGAGTTCCTATTCTACTTTGTACAATTGAACTACATTCTACTTGATCCCCACACATGGTTATGTAGGTAGCTCATGAACTATATAAACGAATGCAGCCACTTTATTAATTCAAATTTTATTTTCCTTGGATTACCAACAAGCTGTTTTTGGGTCAAGTCACTATGATTTCTGCTTAACATCTTCATGGCTCAACTTTAGACTCGACCAGCTCGATTCGAACACAATCTTGCAATGCCATCTTCATGGCTTAACTTTAGACTCAACTAGCTTGATTCAAACACAATCTTGCAATGCCATTTTCATGGCTAAACTTCAGACCGGACCAGCTCGATCCGAACACAATCTTGCAATGCCATCTTCATGGCTCAACTTCGGACTCAACCAACTTGATCCGAACACAATCTTGCAATGCCATCTTCATGGCCTAACTTCAGACTCGATCAACTCGTTTTGAATTCCTGAGAAGCCATCTTTATGGCTTAAGTTCGGACTCGATCAACTTGATCTGAATTCACTTATGTAACGCCATCTTCATGGATTAAGTTTAGACTCGATCAAATCGATCCAACTTTATATACATAACAACAGAGCTGTGTTTTGGACTCGATCAATTCGATCCAAACTTGCCCTCATCGAAAAAACTTATGCCATCATGGCTCAACACCAATGCCGATTCGATCAACTATCCTAGAATTTGATCTCACATCGCCATCTTCATGGCTAATTGGATTCAATCGACTCTCCTAGAATTCGATCTCACATAGCCATCTTTATGGCTCAATCTAACATTGAATTCAATCAAATCTCTTAAAGTTCCATCTTCATTGCCATCTATTTGGTTTAGGCCAACCCATGGCTCGAACAACTTGTTAAGGGTTTTGATATACATTGATCCTTTTGGATCCAATTGAGTACTATCACCATGATTTGCCATCCTCATGGCATTTCCCTAGCACACTAATCAATCCATCATGTATTTGTGTGATAGTTTGAATTCTTCATCAATTTCTATCAAGTACTTGATAGCTAATTATATTTTATGAATTATGAGATAGTTGAAGTTTAGACTCATGCAAAGTTAAATTTTGTTTGGGAGAATAAAGCTGTTCGATACAATTCATTCAAATAAAGGTACAAATTGTTTGAACATGGAGAAATAAAAAACATAATGAAATAAATTTTTCTACGATGTTTCCCCCTTAGTAAATTGGATGTTTCCACCATTGGTGGATTCGACAATCGGGGGCTCGACAAGTTGCTTGCCTGATGATGACACCTTGACTCTAGAGTCTTGAGTAGCAGGCTCAGTCGTCACTTCCTCACGGACCGACTCGCTTTCATCGATGACGTAAACATTGGAGTCGTCTGAAGGTAGCAGCTCCCTCAGTTCCTTGATTTCCTCGCCGATTACCTCGACACTGAGTTTGCTTGATTGAACTCCATTAAAGCCTTAAGTCGTGCCTTGAAGGAGGAAGTGCCGTGGACTTCAAGTAGTTGCTCCTTGATGTCTTCAATCTCTTTATCTTTTGCCTTCACCGATTTTGTTAAAGTGATGACCTTTTCCTCTTCTAGACAAAGCCCGCTGCCCAAGTTTATTAATCTCTCATTTGACCTAGCAAAGGTAGTGACCGCATTGTGGATTTCTTTTTTCCTGTCATCTCTCTCAGACCAAACCTTCCTAAGCTCTTTTCCAAGCTCCTTATTTTTCAATAGCTCTTGCTCGTACTTGTGAGATGCTTTGTTTGCAAAGATATTGTGAAGTAGAAGGGCCTGTATGACAGAGAAGTTTAGTATGAATCAACTTAAACGAACTCAAACCATATGAAAATGATTTTATAATTTACCTGTCCCATAGTCACAGTCGATTCATTATATAGCCAAGAAAAAAGCTTCCCACCTAAAAGTTCTTTGTCTTTGTTGAAGTAAAAATTTATAGTTGCTCTTGTCGTCGCCTCTTTGTCTTGGGTGATGCTAACATCCTCTGGGACATCAAGGGTTATCTCGGGAACCCTTGTTTCGACGTCTTTGGCTGAAGTAGAAGGCTTAGTCCCTTTCCTTTTCTTCGACGCTGGGGGCTGTATGTCGAAAGGAAGAGGTGGAGGAATATTGGATGAATTGATTGGAAGGGTTGCCTTTTTTAAAATCAAAGGCTCACCAAGGTCATTCTTCTTTTTCTTCGTTGCTTTATCCGTAGCTTTCTTCCTTCTTATCTCACCAATTGAAGGCAATGTTACCTTCATTTTTGATGCCGGGGCTTCTGAGAGAAGAACGTCTTCGTCAGATAAGGGTGTAATATATTTTGACGGACTATACAGCCACTGAAGTGCACCACGACAAACAAAAACCCAATTGATTCATTTTGGAAATCGATTAGGAATATCTATTGGGATTTCTTTGAAATGCTTCCAAATTGACTACCTTCCGAGTCAATCAAGGTGAGAGATTTCAGCCCAAGTCTACCCTTTCAGTGCAAGCAATGCGTCCAACCTCGCTTGGAACTCTTTGCCAATGGGTGCTTGATGGTTCAGCTTGTAATCTACAAAAATATAATGGTAAGGATTGGTTGGAATTACTGTTTGAAATAAACTTAGGTGTTAGTCCTTGCCAATATGACCAAATGCAAATGGGAAGGGGAATCGAGTAGTTAGTTCAAAAGAATCGCGGTTGATTGACATGAAGAAGTATCTCTCTTCCTAATGTTTGTCCACATTAACAAATTCTATAATGAGTTGCTTCGACTGCCGGAATACAAAGCAAAAGCAGCCTGGGTTTTTATTGTTCGACTTCAAATAATAGCACCAGAGAAAGTCGTATATATCGAAGTCAATGCTAGCCTCCTCTATTAGTACCATAAGAGCTATAAGTAGTCGAACCCCCATTTGGCATAAGTTGAGTCAAGGAGATGTCGAAGTTGCCGATGATTTCTATCATAAACTCTGGAATTGGCAATCAAAGACCAAGCTCGAACCACTTTGTGTATACACAAAACCAGTTGTCGTTTTGTGTATCTACTAGTTCCTTCGGATAAGGCAAACACATTTTAACTGAGGATGGGACTCTATACTTTGACCTAATCATCAGCAAATCCCCCTCAATCAAGATAGACTCTGGATTCTTCGTAAAAAAGGATACTCCTTTAGTGGGAGAAATATACTTCTTCTTTTTTCGAGTGATTTGATTTGGTTGACTCTTTTTGAAGGACCTGCTAGTTGGTTTCACTCTTCCCCTGGGTTCATTGCCTCTCGGCTAGTCCCAACGCCACCAACTCTGAACTTGATTCGATTATGGACTATTGATGAATCATTTTGTCAACTCCTCTTTTGTCGCTACTTAACTAGGGATCCTCGCTACTACTTATGCTCGAATCGATCACAATTACATTTGACAATATTATAGAAACAAGTTTTTCAAAGGAAGTCTGGGGCTTTGAAGATCTAAGGTCTAAGAGGATCCTAGAATATGAAGAATCTCAGCAGTTCATAAAGTTCTAAACTCGTGATAGACAAACAGGCCAGGGAATCGCTGGTTTTCTCAAAAAATGGCATGGAAATGGTATCAAAAAGCTCAAAATTGAAAGAGAAACAAGGTTATGGAAAGAAATTGCAAGAAAATCAAAAGAAAAGAGAGAAATCTTGCTTGGAAATTGCTACAAAACTTTGAGAAAATGAAAGAAAATCACCTTGAGTTTGAAGAAGAAGAAGCAAAATGAAGAGGAGAGAGAAAATGTATGTTATATACTGCCTGAAGGAGTCTGATTGAGGGTTGAGATCAATTCAAAACAAGTTGATCCAAGGGCTAGGGTTTTGCGTCTTTTCAAATTCTTGCTCAAATCGAGGCGGTGTCCTTTCAAATCAGATGCATACATTAGTGCTGCAGAGATATTTTGGAGCTTTCCAATTGCGTTATGACACATGTTATAGGTAGTTAAGTATCACAATTTTTTGAGGAAGGGTAATGATTCAAGTACGGACGCAAAATCTCAATCAAGGCGACGTGCTGTCAGACTAAAGTTTGATCTATGATAACTTTTGTAGTCAATTATATCAACTAAGGAAGGGAGCTAACTATTGGGGTACAATTCGGTCAGGCCCAAATTTCCCGCAGGCCTAGAATGATGGCCCATTGTTACAAATAAAACTAGTCGACTAGAGCAAAGCGACCCAAGATCTGTCTTCGAAGAGTAAATCGAGCCAAGGCTTTGTCTTATTCAATCGGTTCAATCCTGTATGATCTTCATGTGCACAGACTTTGTTGAGGGAAATCTTTACGATGAGAAAACCGTCTAAAGTTCATACCCTCTTAAAACTGAGCACCTGAACAGGTTGGCTGAAATGTCTAATCCGACCAAGACAGGACCTGTCCGACCAGGACAGGATCTGCCCGACCAGAGATCTATCTGACTAGGACAGGATCTGTCGAACCAGGGACCTGTCCGACCAGGACAGGATCTGCCCGATCAAGGATTTGTCCAACTAGTGATCCGTCCGACCAGGACAGTATCTGTCCGACCAAAGACCTGCCCGACCAGGGACCCGTCCGACTAGGACAGGATCTATCCCACCAGGACCCGTCTGAGCAAGATCTGTCCGACTTACCCAAAGACCACCACGTGGCACCATCTCAACCCTCCGTTGGGCAATCCTCCTTCTCCGGAGATCGTGACACCTGTCACTGGACACCTGGGTTATGGGCCAAACCGGTCCATACTCGAATCCAAGCTAAACTCTATAAATAGGAGTATCAACTCCACCACAAAGGTACGAGCATTCTTTCCTTGCCTACTCTGCCTCTCCCTTAGCTCTTCCCGGTCAGAACACTAATTTGAGCGTCAGAGTGTCCTTGGTAGGCACCAAACTGGTGTCCCCTTACTCCGAGGCCTTCTCTCCTCTTGCAGATCCGACCAGACTAGGCCGAGCCAAGCAGAATAGGAGGCAAAATAGGGAACCTGACCACCATACATCCCCGCATGCGGTGTTGTGCTGAACTCAGGCATCAATATTTTGGCGCTAGAAGGAGGGCCCCGCGCCTTTCCAACAGCCTCAGCTCTTCCCCCCAGACATTCCTTGGACTACTAACCGAGACCCAAGGTCCAAGACGAAGAGTCTGACTAGGTCGGAGAAGGTTACGGCCGACCAGAGAAGGCCAGGTCCAGGCTATGGCTGACCAGGTCTAGGATGAAGAGTCCAACCATGCTACAACCGAGACCCAAGGTCCAGGACGAAGAGTCTGACCAGGTCCGAGAAGGTTACGGCTGACCAGAGAGGCCAGGTCCAGGCTACGGCCGACCAGGTCCAGGATGAAGAGTCCAACCAGGCTACGACCGAGACCCAAGGTCCAGGACGAAGAGTCTGACTAGGTCCGAGAAGGTTACGGCCGACCAGAGAAGGCCAGTCCAGGCTACAGCCGACCAGGTCTAGGACGAAGAGTCCAACCAGGTTACGACCGAGACCCAAGGTCTAGGACGAAGAGTCCGACCAGGTCCGAGAAGGTTACGGCTGACCAGAGAGGCCAGGTCCAGGCTACGGCTGACCAGGTCCAGGACGAAGAGTCCAACCAGGCTACGACCGAGACCCAAGGTCTAGGACAAAGAGTCTGACTAGGTCCGAGAAGGTTACGGCCGACCAGAGAAGGCCAGGTCCAGGCTACGGTCGACCAGGTCCAAGACGAAGAGTCCAACCAGGCTACGACCAAGACCCAAGGTCTAGGACAAAGAGTCTGACCAGGTCCGACAAGGTTACAGCCGACCAGAGAGGCCAGGTCTAGGCTACGGCCGACCAGGTCCAGGACGAAGAGTCCAACCAGGCTACGACCGAGACCCAAGGTCCAGGACGAGAGTCCGACCAGGTCCGAGAAGGTTACGACTGACCAAAGAGGCCAGGTCCAGGCTACGGCCGACCAGGTCTAGGACGAAGAGTCCAACCAGGCTACGACCGAGACCCAAGGTCTAAGACGAAGAGTCCGACTAGGTCTGAGAAGGTTATGGCCGACCAGAGAAGGCCAGGTCTAGGCTACGACCGACCAGGTCCAGGACGAAGAGTCCAACCAGGCTACGACCGAGACCCAAGGTCCAGGACGAAGAGTCTGACTAGGTCCGAGAAGGTTATGGCTGACCAGAGAAGCCAGGTCTAGGCTACGACCGACCAGGTCCAGGACGAAGAGTCCAACCAGGCTACGACCGAGACCCAAGGTCTAGGATGAAGAGTCTGACCAGGTTCGAGAAGGTTACGGCTGACCAGAGAGGCCAGGTCCAGGCTACGGCCAACCAGGTCCAGGACAAAGAGTCCAACCAGGCTATGACCGAGACCCAAGGTCCAGGACAAAGAGTCCGAGAAGGTTACGGCCGACCAGAGAAGGCCAGGTCCAGGCTACGGTCGACCAGGTCCAGGACGAAGAGTCCAACCAGTCTACGACCGAGACCCAAGGTCCAGGACAAAGAGTCTGACCAGGTCCGAGAAGGTTACGGCCGACCAGAGAGGCCAGGTCTAAGCTACGGCCAACCAGGTCTAGGACGAAGAGTCCAACCAGGCTACGACCGAGACCCAAGGTCCAGGACGAAGAGTCCGACCAGGTCCGACAAGGTTACGGCCGACCAAAGAGGCCAGGTCCAGGCTACGGCCGACCAGGTCTAGGACGAAGAGTCCAACCAAGCTACGACCGAGACCCAAGGTCTTGGACGAAGAGTCCGACCAGGTCTAAGAAGGTTACGATCGACTAGATAAGACCAGGTCTAGGCTACAACCGACCAGGTCTAGGGCGAAGAGTCCCGGCAGGATATGCTCACAAAAAATATTTCCCAACCACATCAAGACTTCGATGCTGATGACCTCCACCACCAAAGTCTTAGGGGGCTACTGTTGAGGAAAATCTTTATGATGAGAAAACCGTCTAAAGTTCATACCTTCTTAAAATCGAGCACCCGAATAGGTTGGCTGAAATGTCTAATCCAACCAGGACAGGATCTGTCTGACCAGGACAGGATCTGCCCGACCAAGGACCCATCCGACCAGGATAGGATCTGCATGATCAGGGATATGTCCGACCAGTGATCCGTCCGACCAGGACAGTATCTATCCAACCAAGGACCTGCCCGATCAGGGACCCATCTAATCAGGACCCGTTCGACCAGGACAGGATCTATTTGACCAGGACCCGTCCAAGCAGGATCTGTCCGACTTACCCAAAGACCACCATGTGGCACCATCTCAACCTTCCGTTGGGCAATCCTCCTTCTCCGGAGATCATGACACCTGTCACTGGACACCTGGGTTACGGGCCAAACTGGTCCATACCTGAATCCAAGCTAAACTCTATAAATAGGAGCATCAACTCCACCACAAAGGTACGGGCATTCTTCCCTTGCCTACTCTGCCTCTCCCTTAGCTTTTCCCAGTCATAACACTGACTTGAGCGTCGGAGTGTCCTTGGCAGGCACCAAACTGGTGTCCCCTTACTCTGAGGCCTTCCTTCCTCTTGCATATCCAACCAGACTAGGCCGAGCCAGATAAAACAGGAGGCAAAACAGGGAACCCGACCACCGTGCGTCCCTGCACATGGTGTTGTGCCGAACTCAGGCATCAACAGACTCGTCAACTAAAGACAATCCAGATGCATTTCCAAGTGTTAGATCGACAGGATTGATCACCACGAGTTGACAGTTATCAGCATAAACTGGTGGTTACTTACACGTCTGATCATGAACCAGAACATAGGGAAAGCATGATTCTTGCAACATGTTACAGGTCACCACATGTCCCACTATTGCGGTTAGCCATTACTCATCACTCCACTTCGTCAAACGATTGGAGGTGGCGGTTCATCCCTGCTCTATATAAAGGGATAGCTTCTTTATTGTGAGGAATATAGAAAAGCATATAGAAACTCCACCAAATTGAATTCTTATCTTTTCTTTATGCTCTCTTGTAATATGTACCCAAAAATCATATTATAGTCAAGTACAGTGGACGTAGCTTTTTTAATAGAGTGAACCATTCTAAATTCTACTTGTTGTATATTTATTTTTATAGTATTCTTTTATTCTTTCCATTGTAGTTTGATCTTGCACCTTCATTTAAAAGCTAATAGGTCCAATTAACAGTGATTTGAGGGCCCAAGTTTCTTAAATAAAACAAAAACAATCCGAAATATTTTTATATTTGACTGTAGATAAACCGTCTACAGTAATCATGTTCTGTTAAGACTTAAACCGCCAGATTTATAGTGGTTTTATTCTTAATGTGAAAATTTTATCCACCCAATGCTGTTGTAGTCATCCGCTATTAGATTAACCACCCACCTATTTGGACCATCGGTCTGAAAGAAGACTAACTATGCAACTATGCTCGCTACTACAAATCTGTATTAAACGATGGAGTTTAGAAGACAGTTTCATAAAATCCGTCATCTAAAGACAAATAAGATATACAAAAATTGCTGTAGAAAGCTACGTGTAGACAGCTTTTTAACGACCGTCTCTTAATCTTTCACTCTTTTTCAAAAAATTTAAATGCTTGCCAAATCTTCCCTCTATCTCTCCAAAATTTTAAATACTTTGTCTCTGCAAAATGATCTCATCTCTTTCTCTCCCCATTTCAAACAATTGTTGCCCCCACCCTTGCCCACCGTCATGAAATCCTCCACCGCCCCTATTGCAACACCGCCCTTTGCCCACCACCCTCCCCATCGTCGTGCCTTCTCCCTCTCACCTGCCATCACGGTCACCCCCTTTCCGTCGGGACCCCCACCCTTGACCACCACAAATGATTTTGATCAAGCTTATGAGAATGTGTGACCAATTAGCTAATCAGATTAATAAACAAAACCAAATTCTTATGGCTCTATAATTCTGTTTATTGTCATTTTTTTCCTGTTATTTATGTTATATAGATATTGTAGTTAAACTTATAAAATAACTAACGCTAGGAAGTGCCCAAGTAAGACGTAAAAAACAAAAGCTAGCTAGCAACCTCTGGAAAATAATAAAGCTAATCTTCTAATGTAAGCAGTGGCGGAGCCAAAAAAATTTTTCTAGTGAGGGCGTGAATTAAACTAAAAATTTCTACTACAACACATCATTACTATTTTAATTCACTTTTTGAAATTTATGGTTTATGAAATTATGAATTCATATAATATTATAATTGAGTCGTTTATTTATTTGTAAGGTGTTTAGAAAACTAATTGGAATTGAAAATTTTGGTTTAAAAATTGTAGCATGTGTGAACTTAACAATGTAGCAATTTTTGTTTTTTGCTGTACACTGCAAGAAAAACTACATTTAACGACGTATTATTTACGACATGTTGTTTTTGAATGTCGTTGAAAAGTACATACAACGACATCTCTAACAAAGATGTCATTAACGACATTTGAAACAATAATTAACGACATCTATATAGATGTCGTATTAAAGGTCTTCTTTTGACGACAAGTAGGAGATGTCGTCAAAGCCTTGGAGATTCTACGACACCCCTTATAGACGATATTGGTCAAGATGTCGTCTATAAGGGGTGTTGTGGAATCTCCATGGCTTTGACGACATCTCCTACTTGTCGTTAAATAATTTAACGACACTAAACTTTTGTCGTTAAAAGGAGAACTTTAATACGACATCTATATAGATGCCGTTAATTATTGTTTCAAATGTTATTAACGACATGTTTGTTAGAGATGTCGTTGTTGTAACACCTACCTATTTTGATGTAATGGATTATGCTAAGTTAGTAACGACGTTAAGCAATTTTATTAATGATTCATGATTTTATGTTACTAACTATTTATTTTAAGTTTTATGATAGGTGACGATCACATGAAATCGATATGCTCAAGTGTTCATGTTAGTTACAATGTATGTTTATTTATAATGCAAGGATGACTTGAATGCTATGATGTATTACATTTAAAGGACAATTCGGTAGGCCAGACTTTCAAGTTCAGTAGGCCGAATAACCGTCAAGGATCGATAGGCCGATGGAAACCATCGGCAGGCCGGACTTCATGAAATTGGCAGCCGAACTGTGCAGTCGGCAGGCCGATGACAGCTGATGAATAGTCATCCAAAGTCTCCTAAAAATGTGACAATGATGATTGGATAATGATTGATGATTGATTGACATATTTATGGATTAATTTCCTCATTTAAGGAAATAAAATCATTGACTTTACATTGATTGGTATTGTTTTAAATGGTTTCTTATTTTTAGAGGGCAAATTATGGTAAGATGAGATGATTTATTTGACTTTCCCTCTTTTCTCTCCATTCTCCACGCAAATTAGTCTAAGAATTAGTCAAAAAATTTCTGACATAATTGAGGGCATTGAAAATTTTTTACGTTATCCTCATTCACGACAATTTTTTCTCTCTCTAATCTTCTAAGACGTTTCTTTTCTCTTTTCTCTTCTACTTCACGCTTTCTTCTTGCCTTCTTTTCAATACTTCCCTGCTAGTTATTTGAAAGAACAATAGAAATTTCATTGGTTGAATTCAAGGAATTTGAGAAGAATCATTTTGAGGTAAGAGTTTATTCTTGTTTTAATGAAATCCTTCTTGACATCCGACTACTATATCTTCCTCTATAAAATTTCATTTTCTCTGAATTTTTAATATGTTATTCATATGTGAGTTTTGTGATGTTTCTCCAAGTTTCACCTTAATTGGGTTTTTCTATGATAAGTTATGAATTTTCTATCCTCTACCACTCATAGTAAAATATTGCTGTTTGGTTATGATGCATGAAAATGTGATTTTTGTTCAAGGGGTAAACGTGCTTTGTTTGCTACGAAATTTGGCAAGAATGTTCATGTATATGTTATGTTATGGACTGCAAATTTTGGTAATGTTTTGATGAGTGAATTATGTGTTATGAAATTTCTATTGAGACTAGGTCAAGAAACTGTTTTAACAATGTTAATTTTGGACTTTTGTTTTATGTGACGTTTTATATGTTTAAATGATTTTATTGATGATAAAATGATTTTATGATATTGAAATAGTAAGATGTTAGTATGAATTTTAAAATTAAAATATATGTGTTTTAATTGTTAGAAAATATTTTCAAAAGATTACTCACTGCCTGTCAAACCTAAGTTAGTTTTATTACTGATTTTCAAATGTGTGTTTTGACCTACTCTGATTTCTATTGAAGCCAATTTTTGGATATGTTAGGGTTCTATATGTCTACTATATATGTTAATTTTTGTAGATTTTTCTTTGGTGTTAAAATGTGTTAAACGGACCTGAGAATAAAGTTGTTCATTGCCTTACTATTTCTGGCAGATTTCATGTTTGAAATGTATGGTTTGTTTTTAGATACTTAATGTAATTTTTATGACTAAAGAAAAATCATGGTAATATGTTTATGTATTAACTTTACCCTTGTCAAGTATGGTGCCTAAAGTATGTGTGAATGTTAAGTTTTTAAGTCTTGAATCCATGTAGGTCAGTGAAGTGTATGTGATGATGATTTTATATTTTTGATGATTATGGTTATAGATGCATGTTATGAATTATGTTTGTAAGAGATGAATGTATATGTGATGTTATATGAATGGATGTTTATTCTATGATAATTAGTATTAATTCTATTTTGTATCTTTAAATAAATAAATGGCATGAACACACATAGGAACGAGCACATCGAGACCGCAGCGTCGTCACCAGTACATATAAGGTTAAGTAAGCTAGTTTCTAAGGTAAGTACATTCTCACCTGCAACATGATATGTTATAAAGATTTGAAAACATGTTCTTGATGATATCTATGATGGATTTTATGATGGTTTCATTTAAAGTTATGCATATTTGATTATGGCAAATTTAAAAGCATGAAAGTTATATATATATGTATCACCTAATAAGTGTTACACACCAATGTTATGATATGATATGTTATGATGTCATGTTTGGTTTAGGATTAGCTACCCTTCTCCTCTCATGACGGCGCGCCTACAAAGATGATTATGGTGCAACACTTGGGCCCTTAAGATAAAATGGAATAAGTTTTTAATATGGTCAATGTAATGAAAGATATGTTTCTATGAAAATATGCTTAATGCACTATTATGATACGATGACGATGATGATGATGATGATGGCGATGTTTATGAAATGATTTTAAATTGTGAGAATTATATGTACTTACTAAGCTTTAGCTTATTCAAGTTTATGTCATGTTGCAGAGAATGGTAAGAAAGTCATGGATTAGGCGGAGGATATGGGATGGCGTGTGAGCATAAGGAAGATGAATTGTAACCGAAAGAACGCCAATGATGCAAGTTTTATGATTTAAGCTATGGTTTATTATTTGAACATATTTTTATGATAAGTTTTAAAGAATACAAGAACTATGTTTTAATATTTTATTTTATCATGTTAAGAATTTGATCTTTCACATTTTGAAAAGTTGAATTTGTCTTAAAATTAAGTTTTTTAAAAGTTTTTGGCTCTGTTGGCCTGCCAATCTCATTTTCGGCCTGCCGAACTTTGAAAGTTTTTAAACCCTGTTTTGCAGAATCTCTGTCGGCCTGCCGGTTGACGATTTCTGGCCTGCCGACCATGTTTGGCCTGCTGAAGTCTCTAGTTCAGCCTGCCGAACTGTGAGAGTAAATAGTTTTGAATGATGTTGTAACGCCCCCCTTACGGACGTCACAGATGTCGTTACATTCATTCATTTAACCTTTATTTTAAGACTATTTGATCAAAAAGATTGTTTGAAAACATAACCCAGGATCCATGCATGCATTTTTTTTTTTATAACAATCAATAAATTAATCCATAATAATATCAATAAAAATTTACTTGATCATAAACATTCTTTAATTAATTAAAGATTCCAAATAATAAAATCATAATTTAAAAAGAAACATCACAACATTTTAAAACAATCAGCTCTCACTGTTCGGCAGACCGAACTTGATCGGCAGGTCGAACTTGATCTGCAGGCCGGAGAACGTCTACCGGCAGGCTGCCTGACTAAAAAGAAATTAGAAAAATTAATTTTTTTTTTTAGAACAAAAATCAATACTTCAATATGCAGAAGTCCATATACTTAAAATGATAAGATAAAATAATTAAAACATAATTCGTAAATTCTTTAAAACTTATTAATAAACGTGTTCAAATTATAAAACATAGTTTATATCGTTGAAACTTCCTTCTTTGGCGTTCTTCCGTTTGCAATTCATCGTCCTTCGCTCACACGCCTTTCCTTGCCCTCCACCTAATCGATGACTTTCTTACCCTTATCTGCAACATGATATAAACTGATTAAGCTAAAGCTTAGTAAGTACATTATTATCTCACAACTTAAAACATTTATGAACATCATCATAATAGTGCACTAGGCACATTTTCATAGGAACATATCTTTCATAACATTGACCAATTTAAAACTTATTCTATTTTATCTTAAGGGCCCAAGTGTTGCACCATAATCATCATCGTAGGCGCGCCGTCATGAGAGGAAAAGGGTAGCTAATCCTAAACCAAACATGACATCATAACATATCATAACATTGGTGTGCAACACTTATTTAGGTGATACATATATATACATATATAAAATTTTCATGCTTTGAAATACGTCATCATCATACATGCATAACTTTATGAACATCAAAATATTTCATGAGAGAACTTTAAATGAAACCATCATAAAATCCATCATAGAATAATTATCATTATGCACATAATTTCAAACCTTTTATAAAATATATTATGTTGCAGGTGAGAATGTACTTACCTTAGAAGCTAGCTTACTTAACCTTATATGTATTGGTGACGACGCCGCGGTCTCGATGTGCTCAATCCTTGAAGTGTTCATGTCATTTATTCATTTAAAATTACAAAATAAAATTAATACTTATTTTCATAGAGTAAAACATCCATTCATATAACACCACATATACATAATTCAAAACATGCATCCATAACCTTAATCATCAAAAATATACTTCTGACCTCCATGAATTAAAAATTTAATAACTCAACATTCTCATATAATTTTAGCACCATACTTGACAGGGGTAAAGTTGATACATAAACATATTACCATGATTTTTCTTTAGTCATAAAAATTACTTAAAGTATCTAAAAACAAACCATACATTTCAAACATGAAATCTGCCAGCAATAGATAGGCAGCGAACAATCTTAAACTCAGGTCCATTTAATGCATTTTAACACCATAGAAAAATCCACAAAAATTAACATATACAGTAGACATATAGAACCCTAACATAGCGAAAAATTGGCTTCAACAAAAATCGGAGCAGGTCAAAACACACATTTGAAAATCAGTAATAAAACTAACTTAAGTTTGAAAGGCAGTGAGTAATCTTTTGAAAATATTTTCTAACAATTAAAACATAAATATTTTAATTTTAAAATTCATACTAACATCTTATTAAGATACATTACAGTGCCACAAAAATATCCTAATGCCAAATAAAATCATTTAATCATACAAAAACATCACACAACTAGAATTCAATAATTCACTGATTGAGCAGTTTCAAAACCTAGTCTTAATGAAAACTCAATAACACATAAAATTTTCATCAAATTATCACCAAAATTTCCAGTTCATAACTTAACATATACATGAACATATTTACCAAATTTCGTACATATCAAACTACATTTGCCCCTTGAACTAAAACCACATTTTTATGCAACGTAATCAAACAGCAACGTTTTACTGTGAGTGGCAGAGAGTAGAAAATTCTTATCTTAATGTAGAAAAATCAAAATAACGTGAAAATTGGAGGAAAATCACCTAACACATATGTGATAATCATATTAAAATTTCAGAGCAAAATAAAATTCCTAGATAAATTTATGGGGGTCGAAACATAGAGACAAAACAACTTTACCGATCAGCATTAATTTGCAGTGAATGGCATAGAGAAGAAAATTCATATCTCGGTGTAGAAAAATCCAATTGAGGTGAAATTTTGAGGGTTAGTACATAACACATACATGAGTAACACATAAAAAAATCAGAGCAAAAGAAGTTTTGTAGAAAAAGATATGGCAATCGGATTACAGGGTATTCAAAATTTCAGAATTACAGAGAAGAGTCTCTTACCTCAAAAATTTTCTTCTCAAGCCTCCTTGAATTTAACCCCAACGAAAATTCAATATGTCTTTCAATTATTTGTAGCAATATTAAGGAGAGGAGAGAAGGAGAAACGTGAAGAGAAGTGAGAGAAGAATAGAGAGAGAAAAAAATGTGTGAGTGAGAATCACGTAAACGGGACACATGAGAGGAGATGGTCTAATCTCTCTGTAATATTAAAAATAAATTTCTGAAAATAAGAGGGAGTCATTCACGTGTATGATGAGAAGTGAAAAAAAAGAAAGTCAAAAAAAAAATTTCTCTCTTACCATATATCAAGCTTTCAAAATCGGAAACCATATCAAATCATCCAATCCATCTAAAGTCAAAGGTTTCTTTACCAAAATTAGAGCAATCAATCCAAAAATAAGCCAATCAATCACAAATCATCATTCAATCATAACCAATCATCGAAATTATCTCTATCACAAATTTTGGAGAGATCGCTGCTGATTGCTCGTCAGCCATCTTCGGCCTGCCGACTGCACAGTTCGGCCTTCCGAAGGCATGGAGTCCGGCCTGCCGATGAAATTGCATCGGCTTGCCGTTCCATGAGGACAATTCGGCCTACCGAACTTGAAGGTTCGGCCTGCCGAACTGCCATATTTAAAACATTAAATAAATTGTTAAACATACTACATAAAATTACATGAACACCTTGAACACATCAATTCCACATGGCCGTCACCTGTCATAATACTTAACATAAAATAGTTAGTAATATCATAACACATATTAATAAAGAAATTATTTAACGTCAATATTCATTTAACCTAATCCGTTACATAGAAATTGGCGGGTGTTACAATTCTCCCCACCTTATAAGAGTTTCGTCCTCGAAACTCAGAACCGTTGCGGATTCTTAGTTCTCATATCGTCTTCACGTTCCTATGTAGCTTCTTCTACTTGGTGATTTCGCCAAAGCACCTTGACCAATGGAATTTCTTTGTTCCTCAAGGTCTTGGTTTTTCGATCAAGTATCTCCACTGGCTTTTCTTCATAACTTAAGTCTTCTCGTATCTCGATCACTTGTGGCTCAATCACATGCGTAGAGTCTGGAACATATTTCTTGAGCATCGAAACATGGAACACATCATGCATTGCGGACATTTCTGAGGGCAACCTCAGCTGATAAGCTACTTTACCTATCCGCTTCACAATTTCATAAGGACCGATGAATCTTGGGTTCAACTTGCCTTTCTTACCAAATCTCATGACTCCTTTCATTGGTGCAACCTTCAAGAACACAGATTCACCTATAGCGAATTCTAAGGGTCTTCTTCTCTTGTCAGCATAACTCTTTTGACGGCTTTGCGCGGTCTCTATTCTTCTTCTTAATAACTTTATCATCTCGGAGGTTTCGTTAACAAAATTAGTCTTTTCATCGACAATGCTTTCCATCATTTTCTTCTCACCAACTTCATAGCAACATATAGGCGACCTACATTTCCGCCCATATAAAGCCTCATAAGGTGCCATCCCAATTGTCGCCTGGTAACTGTTGTTGTAAGCGAACTCCGCTAATGGTGACACTTTACACCAGCTGGTCTTGAAGTCAAGAGTACAGGCCCGAAGCATATCCTCCAAGATCAGGTTCGTTCTCTCCGTTTGGCCATCTGTCTGAGGATGAAAAGCTGTACTGAAATGTAACTTGGTCCCCATTGCAGCCTGAACACTTTTCCAAAACTTGGATGTGAATCTGCCATCACGGTCTGAGATGATAGACTTAGGGATTCCATGAAGTCGTACGATCTCCTTGACATAGAGTTCCGCTAACCGTTCCATAGAATAAGTGATCCTGACAGGAATGAAATGTGCCGTCTTCATCAATCGATTGACAACAACCCAAATAGCATCATAGCCATTCATAGTCTTGGGCAATCCAGTAATGAAATCCATTGCTATATCCTCCCATTTCCATTCCGGTATCTGGATTGACTGTAATTCACCACCAGGTCTCTGGTGTTCAGCTTTGACTTGCTGACATGTTAAACATTTCCTTACATACATGGCGACATCACGCTTCATTCCAAACCACCAGAAGTTACCCTTTAAATCATTATACATCTTTGTTGTACCTGGATGAATTGAGTAAGGAGTGTCATGAATTTCTGCCAAGATTCTTTCCCTTAGACCATCAACGTTGGGAACACATAAGCGGTCTTTGAGGTGTAGAGTTTCGTCATCCGTGATACAAAACTCTTGACATTTTCCTTCTCTCATTTCCTGCTTAATCCTTGCGAGGCTTACATCGTCATCTTGTTTACTCCGAATCTCATCATACAGCGTCGGAGCAAAGGTGAGGGCTGACAGCTGGCCTGCTACAAGTTCCAAACCAAAGTCTAGAATTTCCTTTCTCAAAGGTGGAGACATTGCTTGCATTGACATCAATGTAGCTGTTGTCTTTCTACTTAAAGCATCAGCCACTCGGTTAGCCTTTCCAGGGTGATACAGGATTTCACAATCATAATCCTTCACCAATTCAAGCCATCTTCATTGTCTCATATTCAAGTCCCTTTGCGTGAAGAGGTACTTTAAACTTTGATGATCTGTAAAGATCTTGCATTGGACCCCATATAAATAGTGTCTCCATATCTTCAACGCAAAAATGACTGCTGCTAACTCGAGGTCATGAGTAGGATAGTTCTTTTCGTAATCCTTCAGTTGTCTTGACGCATAGGCAATCACCCTTTCATTTTGCATTAAAACAGCTCCAAGGCCCATTTTGGATGCATCACTATAAATTACGAATCCATCATTTCCTTCTCGCATGCTTCAGTCCATTCATACTTCTTTCCCTTGCGAGTCAGATTCGTGAGTGGGGCTGCTATCTTGGAGAAATCTTCTACGAATCTCCGATAATAACCTGCTAGACCCAAGAAGCTCCTTATCTCGCTTGCGTTTGTCGGTTGCTTCCAATTGAGAACAGCTTCTACTTTAACAGGGTCTACCATAATCCCTTCTTTTGATATTATATGGCCCAAGAAAGATACTCTGTCGAGCCAAAATTCACACTTAGAGAATTTTGCATATAGCTTGTGTCTCCTTAATGTCTCCAACACAATTTTTAAATGCTCCTCGTGTTCTTCCCGATTCTTTGAATAGACAAGAATATCATCGATAAACACAACAACAAATTTATGAAGGAAATCCTTGAATACCCGATTCATCAAATCCATAAAAGCAGCAGGTGCATTCGTCAGACCGAAAGGCATAACCACAAATTCATAGTGACCATACCTCGACCTGAAGGCAGTTTTAGGGATATCTCCTTCTTTAATCTTCAGCTGGTGATAACCTGACCGTAGATCAATCTTTGAAAACACAGATGCACCCTTGAGCTGATCAAACAAATCATCAATTCGAGGCAACGGGTACTTGTTCTTGATTGTCACCTTGTTCAGCTCTCTGTAGTCGATGTAGAGTCTCATAGTGCCATCTTTCTTCTTAACAAATAGAACTGGAGCTCTCCATGGAGAGTAGCTTGGCCTGATGAAGCCTTTGTCAAGTAGTTCCTTTAATTGTGTGTGAAGCTCTTTTAACTCTATCGGGGCCATTCTGTAAGGTGCCTTAGAGATCGGGTCGGTGCCTAGAGCGAGCTCAATCTCGAATTCGACTTCTCTTTCTGGCGGTAGACTTGTCAGATCATCAGGAAACACTTCAGCATATTCTCGAATTACAGGCACCTCTTTAATTCTTATCTTTTCTTCTTGGCTTTTGTCTACAATGTTCGCCAGATAGCCCATGCAGCCACTTGCTAATAACTTCCTTGCTTTCATTGCAGATAAAATCATGCTGGGTTTCTTTCTAGACTCGCCAACATAAACGAACTTCTGATCACCTTCAGGATGGAAGATCACTTTTCGTTTCCGACATTCGATAGAAGCATTGTACTTGCTCAGGAAATCCATCCCAAGAATCATATCATAGTCATGCATGTCGATCACAATGAGGTCGATGAAGAGTTCCCTATCAGAAATCCATAGGGGTACTATACGCATACAGTACGTAGATTGTTAGACATGTATGCTCTAAGGAGTAAAAATGTAACATGTTTTTGGAGACATTTTTATCAATAAAGAATTTATTCGTTTATATATACCAAATATTGTCCTCTTTACGTTTATATTTGTTGAATGTATGATAAGCAAACAGTAGTCTGAGATTGTCAGTCTAAACCTTAAGAGTTGGGCATATGATGGGATGATTATGCGATAGACACGACTCTTAAGGTGATGGTCTAAAATATATGATCCGCAATCGAGGGAATAAAGTTGGGCGCTTTATTCATGTAAAGATTGTTATGTTGTCTATATCCCTTTTGGGAGATGGTTTGTCTTGGCCATCGGAGTTGGACTCCGTGAATAGAAACATTGGCGCGTTGTCATAGGTGACGATGTGTTAGATCGGGACATAAAGTGAATTGATTTGGATTAATAATTCTGTCTTGGCAAATCGATTCACTTTAGACAATCATTTGTATTGTATCTTAATCCTGAGATGAATAATGGGCCCGTTGTCTCGATTTGTGTCTTTTGATGTACCAATGGGTGACTCCCACATCTCTATAGTGGCATGCATGCCGGTACGTTGGAGGCATGACTCTTGGTAGCGTAGACTTGTTATTCATAGATATGGAATCCATAGCTCCTCTTTAGGAGTAATGATATCCTCTTATATGCGTTGTCCTGTAATTGGAAAACTGGAGCGCTCAACCATTTGGATACATAGGTGTAACCGAATGGTATACTATCTTTGGATGGTAAGTTTTCTAATGGTGAGACAATGGAACGTAAGATAAAAATAATCGGGAAGGTAAGACAGAACTTGTCCTTAAGCCGGTTATGGATGATCATATGGGGATGCGATACACTATGATATGTCATGGAGACTTAGCTACACGAGCTTCGTAATTCTATAAAGTTCGAGAGTGCAGCTCCAAGCTTTTAGTGGAGTAGCGTTGGAGTTGATAATTGTGAAATGTATATCTGGGATATTGGGTTTCATAATTATCATGAGCTTGAACTTTATAGGTCCATTTTGGTCCCCTTTGCTAGCTCACAAAATCCTGTAACGACACGGCGTGCTTTTCCAATAATTGGTGACTTATGTCGGATTTATCAGATTGGTTTAAAATTTATAAGAATCAAATAATTCATGTCTGTTTATCGGTTGAATTAATTATGTAAGAAATTAGTTCAAGATGAACTTGTTGAATTATGGCGTTCGGATAATTCTTGTCTGTTTATCGGTTGTTTTAATTTTGGACAATTAGAACAAGATAAACTTGTAGAATTATTGTGAATTGATTTATTTTCTTAGAGATTATCTTGATAAAGTTTGTTTTGATCAGATATCTTTTCTATTGGGCTATTTGAATCAAAACTGAGACTTTATCCTTTAGAATCTCGGGTGGAAAATAAAAGATTCGTGGAGATTTTTTCTCGGCAGTTCGGCCTGCCTATCAGAAAGTTCGGCCTGCCTATCACACAGTTCGGCATGCCGACCGTGACAGTTAAGATTACGTGTTTTTCACGCGTATCTTATCAGATATTGATCCAAACTTGATTCTGTTTCGATTTTTGAGACCTAATCTGATATGGACTGACCCCAAGGACCAATAGGTATAAAAAGGGAGTGAGTCTAATGATTTACTAAGATCAATTTGAGAGATTAAGAGTGATACTCTTCTAGTGAGCATCTGAAAACTCCCTGAGAGCTTTTGTTCACAAATCACGAACACTAGCTTTGGGTTCTCTCTATTGGTTGGAAGGAGAGTCACCGGTGGAAGAGCTGTACGTGTGAGCCCACACTCACTCCGGTTGTGGATAGAGAATAGCAAAGAAGACCAGTTGGTTGAGGCTCTTCTGGAACGTTACTTCTCTACACAGGTTGCGGAGGTTCTTCGGCACACCGAGGTTAGTAAGATCTGTTTAATTTATACATATAACATGTCAAACTTGTGTTTTGGAAAATACTCTGATGAAAAAATTTTAAAATTCCGCTGCGCACTTTGTTTCCAATAATTGGTATCAGAGACAGGTTTTTACATAAATTTGCAAGTTTGTGATCATGTTATATGCATAAATTTTGTGATCTTAATCTCTCCAATGCTTGAATTAAATTTTATAGAGAGATGGCACTCTAAGTTTCTATATAATATATATGTTGTCATGGATTATGTGGTGAATGTTTATTAATTAATTATGGTTGATTAAATTGTTGTTTAATTATTTATTAATTAATTAATACCGGTTATGGTTCCTTAGAGGTTAGAATGTGTATCTAGGTTTTTCATGTAATTAGATGGCGGACTATCATCTCCGTCTAGGAATTATTATTTAATTTTTAATTTGTAAGAATTTTGTAATTAAATAATTATTCGGAGAAGACGGAACTGAGAAGTCGGAACTTAAAGATTGATGATGGCGCCTCCAGGTATTTCCTGAGTCTCTAATTTTATGTTTTTGAATTGTTGAAAATAAAATTGATGAATTGCATTAAAATTGTATTTTCTGGATTGAGGGTTTTCTGCTCGGTCGGCATGCCGGACCTCACAGTTCGGCAGGCCGAAGGTCACAGATCGACAGGCCGGACGTACGGTCCGGCAGGCCGATAGTGGGGCAGAAATTTTGGTGCTCTGCCGGCAGGCCGAACCTTCATGTTCGGCAGGCCGAACCTCCATGATCGGTAGGCCGATCACCTAGATCGGCCTGCCGACCGAGAGCTGCCAGGTGTCCAGAAAAGGTGCGATTTTTCCAGTGTAGTTTTAATTTTATTTTTGGGACGATTCTGAGAAACATTAAATTTGGATATGACCGGAAATATGAAGTGTTCGATTCATACGGGATTGAAGACTTGAAGATGGATATTACATGAAGAAGGATACAGCTTGAGGATTCAAGGATGAAGAATCGATAAATGTCTCGATTATTCTCTTGTAATCTTAGTTTTTCTATTCTCTAGGGTGGAACCATAATATTACGGTTATTATTATTATTATGCTTGTAGCTTTGCTTGATTGCTTTGCTTGTCTGCATTATAATATGATTTACCATGTATATTGATAACATGTCATATAGAATAGGGAGTGCCGCTCATATTAAATTTGTTCATGCATAATTTCAAAATAAAACCTTGACTTCAAAAGATTGAGTGGGAGAAGGTTTTCGAAGAGAGAACCTAAGGCCTCCATCGTTGGTCCATAGGAAGAACATGATGGTCCCAACGCCTAGAAGGGATTTCTATCATGTACCAGATTGGATCTCTGAAAGGATAAAGTATTTTAGTATGATTTATGGTTGCACACCCCTAGGTGGTGATTATAAATCATGGATAAAATATTAAAACGGTGGTTATACACTCACGTTAATTTTATTATTAACCTCCCCTAGGAGCTCTGTTAATAAAATTAATGGCCAAAGAAACGATTATTAGTATATGCTGGATCATACGGGTCCTAGATGGCATATATTAATCAGGAGGGGATCCGTGTTCCTGATTGAATTTGGCATGACTCCCCTAGGAGCTTGTTGAATTCTGAGTTGGGAATTATCGTTGTAAGGTTGTGATATTTTCAAGGTTTTGACACATAAACACATTTGTATGATTTTACATGATTGTGTTATCTTACTAAATTATTATATATGTTTGCTTATGTTTGGTATATGACTCTTTATTGTAGATTGAAAATGTCTAAAAACGCTTCATCATCGATACTTGACAAAAACCAATTAACCGGTGAGAACTATAACGATTGGAAACGGAACCTGGACATCGTCCTTTCCTTTGAGAAACTGAAATATGTTTTGACAACTCCTTGTCCTCCTGAGCCTACGGGAGACTCAAGTAATGAGCAATTCCAAGCATACGACCGCTGGAAAGATGCTAATGATCTGGCCCGCTGCTATGTTATGGCTAGCATGAACAACGTGCTGCAGGCTCAACATCAGGATTATGAGACTGCGAAGCAGATCTTGGAAAATCTTGAGGATATGTTTGGAGGCCAGGCCATAACGAAGCGGCAAAGGGCGCTTCAAAAATTCTTAAACTGTAGACAGACACCGGGGACTTCTGTAAAGGAGCACATGATGTTGGTCATGGGTTACCTCGCTGAGGCTCAAACCAATGGAGCCGACATCGATGCTGAAACTCAGATGACTATGGTCTTTGAGACTCTGTCTTGGAAATTTATTCCATTTAGAGCTACTTTTAATCTAAGCAATAGACGGGATATGACCTTGACAGAACTGATGAAACAGTTACAAGAGTTTGAACTGCTGATCAGGGAGTCTCCTGCTGGTGGAGAGGCCAATATGGTAGCTGCTTCTGGTTCCAATCCTAACTCTGGGAATGGAAAGAAGCAACGGGCCAAAAGTGGGAAGTCTTCTATTCCTATTGCTACCAAGAGCAAGAAGAAGAAGAAGAAGAACCCAAAGAAGCTTAAGTGCTTCTTTTGTGGTAAGGTCGGGCATATAAAGAAGCATTGCAAGGACTTCCTTTCCAAGAGAGGTAGGTGTGATCTTCTATATTTAGAAACTTGTTTGGTTGAGGAATCCAGTGACATTTGGGTCATAGATTCCGGTGCAACTAATCATGTTTGTGTTTCTCTGTAGGGATTCAAAGAAACAAGAAGTCTACTTCGTGAAGACTTAACGCTTCGGATGGGCGATGGATCCTTGGTCTCAGCGGAAGCAGTGGGAGATGTCCATCTTTATTTTGATAATTATAGGAGTTTAATTTTGCGAGATTGTTTTTATGTTCCTAAATTTAAAAGGAATTTAATTTCTGTATCTTCTTTATTTAAAGACTCCTACGTGGTATCTTTTAATGAAAAAGTGGTGATTCGTAAAAATAAATCTTTTATCTGTTCTGGATGGATGCAAAATAATCTATATTTTATCAAACCTAAGAAGGACCTATTGCTTAATGCTGAGATAAATGATAATGACTCAAAAAGACTTAAAACTTCTCACTCTAATAAGACTTATCTTTGGCATTTGCGCCTTGGCCATATTAACCTAAATAGGATTCAAAGGTTGGTAAGGGATGGACCTTTAAGTCACTTAAAGGTGGAATCTATACCTCAATGTGAGTCTTGTTTGGAGGGTAAAATGACCAAAAGACCATACGGGTCTAAGGGCAATAGAGCCAAAGAGGTTCTAGAACTTGTGCATAGTGATGTTTGAGGACGGATGAACATCCGGGCACGAGGAGGGTATGAGTACTTCGTTACTTTTATTGACGATTACTCAAGATATGGGTATGTGTACCTAATGCACCACAAAAGCGAAACTTATGATAAGTTCAGGGAGTTTCGGGCTGAAGTGGAAAAGCAATTGGGTAGACCCATAAAGGCACTTCGATCTGATCGAGGTGGGGAATACCTTTCTGATGAGTTCTTGGGACACTTGTTAGAGAATGGGATTTTATCCCATTTGACTGCGCCGGGCACTCCGCAGCAGAATGGCGTAGCAGAGAGAAGGAATAGGACTTTGTTGGACATGATTCGGTCCATGATGAGTTATTCATCATTGCCTTTATCCTTTTGGGGATATGCACTACAAACCGCATGTTATCTTTTGAACAATGTGCCTTCAAAATCGGTCCCTAAAACTCCTCACGAGTTGTGGACAAGACGGAAGACATCCTTAAACCATATTCGCATATGGGGATGTCCAGCTCATGTCCTGTTTAAGGATCCGAATAAGTTGGAAGCACGTTCAGAAGTTTGCGTGTTTGTAGGATATCCAAAAGGGACTAAAGGGGGTTATTTTTATAACCCAAAGGAAAATAAAGTCGTGGTTTCAACTAATGCAACTTTCCTTGAGGAGAGTTACATGAACGACTTTAAACCTCAAAGCAAAGTGGTGCTTGAGGAGTTGAGGGGTAATCCGCTTACTCCGGAGGTTCCAAACGAAACCATTCCGATCGGTGTAGAAAAACCAAACAAACCTGAACAACAACCTCAGGGGCTTCGGCTTAGTGGGAGGATCGGGCGTCAACCTGAGAGGTATATGTTCAATGGGGAGGTCTTTTTGGCTGAACCGGATGAACATAATAGGGATCCTTATACTTACGCAGAAGCTATGGAGGATGTTGATTCAAGACTCTGGACAGAGGCCATGAACATTGAGATGAAGTCTATGGAGACTAATCGGGTCTGGGAGCTTGTGGATCTTCCCGAAGGGGTAAAACCCATAGGGAGTAAGTGGATCTACAAGAGGAAAAGAGGAGTGGATGGAAAGGTCGAAACCTTTAAGGCTAGACTGGTAGCTAAGGGTTATACGCAAAAGGAAGGAATCGATTATGAGGAAACCTTTTCGCCTGTAGCCATGCTTAAGTCCATCCGGAATCTCTTGTCCATAGCTGCCGCTCTCGACTACGAGATTTGGCAGATGGATGTCAAGACGGCTTTTCTGAATGGCTATCTTGATGAGTCCATTTATATGGAACAACCAGACGGGTTCAAGGTCGCGGGTCAAGAGGGTAAGGTTTGTAAGCTGCTAAAGTCAATTTATGGACTTAAGCAGGCTTCTCGTTCTTGGAACATAAGATTTGATCAAGTGATCAAGACTTATGGGTTCTCACAAAATGTGGATGAACCATGTGTTTACAAACACATTAAGAATGGGAAGGTGGTTTTTCTACTACTCTATGTAGATGACATTCTGCTAATTGGCAATGACGTTGGGGCATTGTCATCGGTCAAATTATGGTTGACCAAGCAGTTTGACATGAAGGACTTGGGTGAGGCTAATTTTGTTCTCGGTATCCAGATCTTTCGGGATAGGAAGAACAAAATGATAGCTTTGTCACAGGCCGGCTACATAGATAAAATTCTCAGGAGGTTTGCAATGCAGGATTCCAAGAAAGGTGGGCAACCATCTAGGTTTGGAATTACTCTTTCTAAGAAGGACTCTCCAAAGTCTTATGAAGAAAGAGAATACATGAAGAAGGTGCCTTATGCTTCGGCAGTGGGTAGTCTCATGTATGTCATGCTTTGCACTCGACCGGATATTAGCTATGCGGTCGGGATTGTAAGTCGATTTCAGGCGGATCCAGGACCGAACCATTGGGTTGCGATAAAGCATATTTTCAAGTACCTAAGAAGGACTCGAGGGTATATGCTTGTATATTTGGGTGAGGATTTAACTCCTCTAGGATACACTGATTCAGATTTTCAATCCTGCCTGGATTCTAGGAAATCAACATCGGGGTTTGTGTTTACTCTGGGTGGTGGTGCCATCAGTTGGAGAAGTACGAAGCAAGATTGCACTTCGGATTCAACGATGGAGGCCGAGTATGTGGTGGCTAGTGACGCTTCGAAAGAAGCAGTGTGGCTCCGCAAGTTCCTTAGGGATCTTGAGGTAGTTCCTGGTGTGGATAAAGCGGTATCACTATACTGTGATAACAGTGCGGCGGTAGCTAATGCTAAGGAACCAAGATCTCACAAGAAGAGTAAGCATATTGATCGGAAGTATCATGTGATAAAGGACTTCGTTGAGAGCGGGCATGTCACGGTATGCAAGATCGCGTCAAAGGACAATTTAGCTGATCCATTTACGAAGACACTTTCTGGGAGAGTCTTCGAAAGGCATGTGGAAGCTATGGGGATGCAAAATTTGCAGTATTTACTCACTTAGTGTAAGTGGGAGATTGTTAGACATGTATGCTCTAAGGAGTAAAAATGTAATACGTTTTTGGAGACATTTTTATCAATAAAGAATTTATTCGTTTATATATACCAAATATTGTCCTCTTTACGTTCATATTTGTTGAATGTATGATAAGCAAACAGTAGTCTGAGACTGTCAGTCTAAACCTTAAGAGTTGGGCATATGATGGGATGATTATGCGGTAGACACGACTCTTAAGGTGATGGTCTAAAATATATGATCCGCAATCGAGGGAATAAAGTTGGGCACTTTATTCATGTAAAGATTGTTCTGTTGTCTATATCCCTTTTGGGAGATGGTTTGTCTTGGCCATCGGAGTTGGACTCCGTGAATAGAAACATTGGCGCGTTGTCATAGGTGACGATGTGTTGGATCGGGACATAAAGTGAATTGATTTGGATTAATAATTCTGTCTTGGAAAATCGATTCACTTTAGATAATCATTTGTATTGTATCTTAATCCTGAGATGAATAATGGGCCCGTTGTCTCGATTTGTGTCTTTTGATGTACCAATGGGTGACTCCCACATCTCTATAGTGGCATGCATGCCGGTACGTTGGAGGCATGACTCTTGGTAGCGTAGACTTGTTATTCATAGATATGGAATCCATAGCTCCTCTTTAGGAGTAATGATATCCTCTTATATGCGTTGTCCTGTAATTGGAAAACTGAAGCGCTCAACCATTTGGATACATAGGTGTAACCGAATGGTATACTATCTTTGGATGGTAAGTTTTCTAATGGTGAGACAATGGAACGTAAGATAAAAATAATCGAGAAGGTAAGACAGAACTTGTCCTTAAGCCGGTTATGGATGATCATATGGGGATGCGATACACTATGATATGTCATGGAGACTTAGCTACACGAGCTTCGTAATTCTATAAAGTTCGAGAGTGCAGCTCCAAGCTTTTAGTGGAGTAGCGTTGGAGTTGATAATTGTGAAATGTATATCTGGGATATTGGGTTTCATAATTATCATGAGCTTGAACTTTATAGGTCCATTTTGGTCCCCTTTGCTAGCTCACAAAATCCTGTAACGACACGGCGTGCTTTTCCAATAATTGGTGACTTATGTCGGATTTATCAGATTGGTTTAAAATTTATAAGAATCAAATAATTCATGTCTGTTTATCGGTTGAATTAATTATGTAAGAAATTAGTTCAGATGAACTTGTTGAATTATGGCGTTCGGATAATTCTTGTCTGTTTATCGGTTGTTTTAATTTTGGACAATTAGAACAAGATAAACTTGTAGAATTATTGTGAATTGATTTATTTTCTTAGAGATTATCTTGATAAAGTTTGTTTTGATCAGATATCTTTTCTATTGGGCTATTTGAATCAAAACTGAGACTTTATCCTTTAGAATCTCGGGTGGAAAATAAAAGATTCGTGGAGATTTTTTCTCGGCAGTTCGGCCTGCCTATCACACAGTTCGGCATGCCGACCGCGACAGTTAAGATTACGCATTTTTCACGCGTATCTTATCAGATATTGATCCGAACTTGATTCTGTTTTGATTTTTGAGACCTAATCTGATATGGACTGACCCCAAGGACCAATAGGTATAAAAAGGGAGTGAGTCTAATGATTTACTAAGATCAATTTGAGAGATTAAGAGTGATACTCTTCTAGTGAGCATCTGAAAACTCCCTGAGAGCTTTTGTTCACAAATCACGAACACTAGCTTTGGGTTCTCTCTATTGGTTGGAAGGAGAGTCACCGGTGGAAGAGCTGTACGTGTGAGCCCACACTCACTCCGGTTGTGGATAGAGAATAGCAAAGAAGACCAGTTGGTTGAGGCTCTTCTGGAACGTTACTTCTCTACACAGGTCGCGGAGGTTCTTCGGCACACTGAGGTTAGTAAGATCTGTTTAATTTATACATATAACATGTCAAACTTGTGTTTTGGAAAATACTCTGATGAAAAAATTTTAAAATTCCGCTGCGCATTTTGTTTCCAACATAGATAATATCACTTCCCAGGAGGGTAGTGTCGTAGTGAATCCCTGTCTCATAGGCTCTGAACGAACCTCTAACTTCTTAGCAAATGACATAGATACAAAAGAATGTGTGGCACCCGTATCAAAAAGGACATAAGCATCAATAGAAAGACTTGATATCTGACCTGTGACCACATTTGAGGCTTCAGCAGCCACTTGTTCCTTTGTCATGGCATATATGCGGGCATTCGTAGGTGGGGCTTCAAGTCTTCCTTGACTGATTAGTGGCCCTTCAAGGGAAGCTTGCATCTGATGAAGTTGGGCTTGAAAAGGAGCTCTCTGTTGGGCTTGGACATTCGTCTGGTTGGGGCAGTTCTTGGCGAAATGATCTTCTCGTCCACAAATAAAACATTGGTTTGTCCCTATGCAACATTCCCCAGGATGTTTTCTCCCACATTTGGTGCATGGTTGAAACTGTCTGTTGTTGTTGTTGTTGGGCTGGCCGCTGTTATGCTTCTTGTTGCCCTGGCCTTGCTGGTTTTGCAAATTGCCCTTCCTTTTGTTGTTCTTCCAGTTCTGATTGTTGTTGTTGCTGCTGTTGTTGTTATTGTTGTTGTTGTTCCTATGGGGAGGGCGGTTCTGGTTGTTTGCATTGTTGGCTTGCTGACCTGGCTGGGACTGATTTCTTCTTAGCTTTGATAGGTGGAACTCAGCACGTTGGGCCCTCATAACAACCTGCTCTTGACTTCTGGGTGGACTCGCCCCATCAACAATCGCAGCAATCTCAGGCCTGAGAACTTTGATCAATCTTCTGACCCTTTCACTCTTAGTACTAACCATCCCTGGACATAATCGGGTTAGCTGATCAAACTTCGTCACTGCATCTGTGACTGACATATCTCTTTGGCGCAGGTTCTCGAACTCCTCATAATGTTTCCTTGTGATGTTCATATGAAAGAACTTCGTGTTGAACTCATGAACAAAGTCTGCCCATGTCATCTCGTCAACATTCCTGCTCAATTCTATGCCATCCCACCAAATTCTAGCCTCCATGGTGAGACAGTATGATGCACAAAGAACCTTCTCATTGTCAGTGAAGCCCATGAGTCTTAGAGTGGCCTCAATCATCCTTAACCATCCTTGGGCGATTAACAAATCCTTTGAACCCTCAAAGTCTGCTAGCTTAACCCTCTTCCATCTGACGAGTAGGGGTTCCTGATGGACCGCTCTAGGTTCAGCAACAGGGGCTGGAACTTCGTTGACTTGTGGCTGGGGAGGAGGAGGAGGAGGAGGAGGCATGTCATTGCCTCGTCGATCGTCATTGCGGCCATTAGCTCTTAATTCAGCAATCTCTCTCCTTTGATCCTCAAGTTGCCTCTGCAGCTCGGCGATCATCGTCATAAGCCTTTCATTGGTCTGGGTGCGTGTTTGCATTCTTCTCGGGCCGTCCATAGTTAATTTCCTAAAAGAATTAGAAACTTAAGAATAATCTTCTAATATGAGACAGGTTTTCACTACTAGAGCATTAATCATTAAACATCTAGACTTTTTTTTCTTATCATCATACTTGCATCATATCATAAAACTTTAAAACATACTTACTTGGAGGACTTGGACTGACGTGTGATGATATGAATTATAAACGGAAAAATCGCTCTGATACCAAAGCCTGTAACGCCCCCCTTACGGACGTCACAGATGTCGTTACATTTATTCATTTAACCTTTATTTTAAAACTATTTGATCAAAAAGATTGTTTGAAAAGATAACCCAGGATCCATGCATGCATTTTTTTTTATAACAATCAATAAATTAATCCATAATAATATCAATAAAAATTTACTTAATCATAAACATTCTTTAATTAATTAAAGATTCCAAATAATAAAATCATAATTTAAAAAGAAACATCACAACATTTTAAAACAATCAGCTTTCACTGTTCGGCAGACCGAACTTGATCGGCAGGTCGAACTTGATCGGCAGGCCGGAGAACGTCTACCGACAGGCTGCCCAACTAAAAAGAAATTAGAAAAATTAAAATTTTTTTAAAACAAAAATCAATACTTCAATATGCGGAAGTCCGTATACTTAAAAATGATAAGATAAAATAATTAAAACATAATTCGTAAATTCTTTAAAACTTATTAATAAACGTGTTCAAATTATAAAACATAGTTTATATCGTTGAAACTTCATTCTTTGGCGTTCTTCCGTTTGCAATTCATCGTCCTTCGCTCACACGCCTTTCCTTGCCCTCCACCTAATCGATGACTTTCTTACCCTTATCTGCAACATGATATAAACTGATTAAGCTAAAGCTTAGTAAGTACATTATTATCTCACAACTTAAAACATTTTATGAACATCATCATAATAGTGCACTAGGCACATTTTCATAGGAACATATCTTTCATAACATTGACCAATTTAAAACTTATTCTATTTTATCTTAAGGGCCCAAGTGTTGCACCATAATCATCATCGTAGGCGCGCCGTCATGAGAGGAAAAGGGTAGCTAATCCTAAACCAAACATGACATCATAACATATCATAACATTGGTGTGCAACACTTATTTAGGTGATACATATATATACATATGTAAAATTTTCATGCTTTAAAATACGTCATCATCATACATGCATAACTTTATGAACATCAAAATATTTCATGAGGGAACTTTAAATGAAACCATCATAAAATCCATCATAGAATAATTATCATTATGCACATAATTTCAAACCTTTTATAAAATATATTATGTTGCAGGTGAGAATGTACTTACCTTAGAAGCTAGCTTACTTAACCTTATATGTATTGGTGACGACGCCGCGGTCTCGATGTGCTCAATCCTTAAAGTGTTCATGCCATTTATTCATTTAAAATTACAAAATAAAATTAATACTTATTTTCATAGAGTAAAACATCCATTCATATAACATCACATATACATAATTCAAAACATGCATCCATAACCTTAATCATCAAAAATATACTTCTGACCTCCATGAATTAAAAATTTAATAACTCAACATTCTCATATAATTTTAGCACCATACTTGACAGGGGTAAAGTTGATACATAAACATATTACCATGATTTTTCTTTAGTCATAAAAATTACTTAAAGTATCTAAAAACAAACCATACATTTCAAACATGAAATCTGCCAGCAATAGATAGGCAGCGAACAATCTTAAACTCAGGTCCATTTAAGGCATTTTAACACCATAGAAAAATCCACAAAAATTAACATATACAGTAGACATATAGAACCCTAACATAGCGAAAAATTGGCTTCAACAAAAATCGTAGTAGGTCAAAACACACATTTGAAAATCAGTAATAAAACTAACTTAAGTTTGAAAGGCAGTGAGTAATCTTTTGAAAATATTTTCTAACAATTAAAACACATATATTTTAATTTTAAAATTCATACTAACATCTTATTAAGATACATTACAGTACCACAAAAATATCCTAATGCCAAATAAAATCATTTAATCATACAAAAACATCACACAACTAGAATTCAATAATTCACTGATTGAGCAGTTTCAAAACCTAGTCTTAATGAAAACTCAATAACACATAAAATTTTCATCAAATTATCACCAAAATTTCCATTTCATAACTTAACATATACATGAACATATTTGCCAAATTTTGTACGTATCAAACTACATTTGCCCCTTGAACTAAAACCATATTTTTATGCAACATAATCAAACAGCAACGTTTTACTGTGAGTGGCAGAGAGTAGAAAATTCGTATCTTAATGTAGAAAAATCAAAATAACGTGAAACTTGGAGGAATATCATCTAACACATATGTGATAATCATATTAAAATTTCAGAGCAAAATAAAATTCCTAGATAAAGTTATGGGGGTCGGATCATAGAGACAAAACAACTTTACCGATCAGCATTAATTTGCAGTGAGTGGCATAGAGAAGAAAATTCATATCTCGGTGTAGAAAAATCCAATTGAGGTGAAATTTTGAAGGTTAGTACATAACACATACATGAGTAACACATAAAAAAATTAGAGCAAAAGAAGTTTTGTAGAAAAAGATATGGCAATCGGATTACAGGGTATTCAAAATTTCAGAATTACAGAGAAGAGTCTCTTACCTCAAAAATTTTCTTCTCAAGCCTCCTTGAATTTAACCCCAACGAAAATTCAATATGTCTTTCAATTATTTGTAGCAATATTAAGGAGAGGAGAGAAGGAGAAACGTGAAGAGAAGTGAGAGAAGAATAGAGAGAGAAAAAAATGTGTGAGTGAGAATCACGTAAACGGGACACATGAGAGGAGATGGTCTAATCTCTCTGTAATATTAAAAATAACTTTCTGAAAATAAGAGGGGGTCATTCACGTGTATGATGAGAAGTGAAGAAAAGGAAAGTCAAAAGAAAAAAATTCTCTCTTACCATATATCAAGCTTTCAAAATCGGAAACCATATCAAATCATCCAATCTATCTAAAGTCAAAGGTTTCTTTACCAAAATTAGAGCAATCAATCCAAAAATAAGCTAATCAATCACAAATCATCATTCAATCATAACCAATCATCGAAATTATCTCTATCACAAATTTTGGAGAGATCGCTGCTGATTGCTCGTCAGCCATCTTCGGCCTGCCGACTGCATAGTTCGGCCTTTCGAAGGCATGGGGTCCGGCCTGCCGATGAAATTGCATCGGCTTGCCGTTCCATGAGGACAATTCGGCCTACCGAACTTGAAGGTTCGGCCTGCCGAACTGCCATATTTTAAACATTAAATAAATTGTTAAACATACTACATAAAATTACATGAACACCTTGAACACATCAATTCCACATGGCCGTCACCTGTCATAATACTTAACATAAAATAGTTAGTAATATCATAACACATATTAATAAAGAAATTATTTAACGTCAATATTCATTTAACCTAATCCGTTACATAGAAATTGGCGGGTGTTACAGATGTGATGTTTCATAAGTTATAATTTTCTATTTGGTATATTTACTTTATTAAAGGAAGTTTATGATCAATTTAATATTCAATTGAATTATTAATAGTATGGATTAAATTATTGAATGTTGTAAAAAAAAAATGTATGTGTGGATCCTAGTTATGATTTTCTTAACTACGTTTACAAAGTATGTAATGTATGAATGTAACGACATCTGTGACGTCCGTAAGAGGGGCGTTACAGTTGTATGTACTTTTCAACGACATTTAAAAACTACATGTTATAAATAATATGTAGTTAAATGTAGTTTTTTTTTTTGTAGTGGTAGATGGTGAGAGTTTTACAACATAGTTGGTTGGAACTTATTCCAACCTACTTGCAAATTCCCTTCTAGTATTTTGAAATTAAATTATATGTTTGGGACCTTGGTTTAAACCAAAACTTTTAGTTCAAACCAAAATTACTATAGTATTTTGTATTACAAAATTTGAATTGCTGTAGTATTTTTTATTCAAACTAATGGTTTAAACCAAGGTTTTCAAATACCAAAACAATTTAAAAGATAAAATTTGAGGACATAATTAAAACTTTTAAAACGTTTTAATGTATATTGTAAAGAAGAAGTTTTAGAGGGGTAGCAAATAAGAAGAAAAGTACAAACAAAAAAATCGGGTTTATATCATAAAGGAGCCATTTAGGCTAGTTGGGGCCATCCCCACCGAGTCTAACGTGGCTCCACCATGAACGTAAAGAAGTGAAGAAATGCCTCATCAGAAACATGGCTCCAGCACATTGAAAAAAACCTTGTACACTAGCAAGCTTTATTTTTCAAAGAGAATAGTAGTTCAAATATAAAGTGTCACAACCCTAAATCTGGATAGTGACGTGGTAGATTAATTAAGTTAATAAAACCAAATTTTAATTAAAATCACCAATTAAATATTTTGGGTTATTTAAAAAAAGTGATAATTTAAAACCTTTTAAAAAATTATCGTTAAATTGGAGCAGCTAAAATGAAATAAAATAATAAGGACAGATAAACATAAGTTGGGCCCCCACCAGACCCACATTAGTGCACATACATGGTATCGACAATAACAAATTTTAACCACTGTCTAATACAAGAAATAGTATTTAAATATTACATGCCTTGATTTAAATAAAAATGACCTAAACAACATTCCTACGACTCACATGTTTGCCCTGTCGCCTCTCAGTAGTCCTAAGTTGTAATCCACCTTAGGGGAAAGGTTTTAAAAACAAATAAAAATGTGAACGGAAGGCTCAGTAGGACTAGGTTTAGAAAACATTAATTTTAAACATAAATTTTTGTATGTGAATATAATTTATAAAAATTTAGAAAAATAATTAAAACATGTTAAATTCATTCTTACCATTTAAAGTCACTATTCATCTAGAAATGTTCTTATTAATTAGTTTTTTGTCAAAGCCATAATTTTACCACCATAGTGGCCTAGTTAGGTTTCGGGGCCTGCCTTCAAGGTCGCTCTCTATATGACCCGATCTCTGAATATGACATCACACTCTATTATTTCATTCTAGATGGTATTTATAACGCGTCTGGCACTATGTTATTATTTAGGTCTTATCTTACCAACTATTCTTATTTACATTCATTATTTGATTCATTATGATCATTCATTATTCAACAAATAATGAAAAATACTAAGTAGTTCATCTCAATCATTTCTTGAAAGTCATCTTGAAAGAAATCATTTTTGTGGCCAAAACTCTTTTTTAAAACTTGGCTACCAAGAAAAGGGTGTAGAGTCCTACCTCAATATTCTACACCGTGACTCAACACTGTAGTCCCGACCCACTATATGTTAGCTCCACGAAACCATGATCAACCTTAAAAGTAACTAAACTTCATCAATATCTAACTTAGAGTATTCTACACTACTAAGCTATTTCATGGTGTCTTAGTATGCCTTTTATACTCATAATATCATATCATAGGGTCAAGATCTTCATCTAGGTTAAAACGGTGAAAACGGATGAAAACAACAACATTTCATGAAGTCTAGTCGGCCTGCCAAGCTTTTCTGTCTGGCTTGTTGAACTGCACAGTTTGGCCTACCGGCCGTGCAGCACCGACCTGCCAAACTGGCCCAAGTTTGGCTTGCTGAACAGGAAAAATCTAGGGGACCCGAGACTTCGAGTCTTGACCTCTCCAAACTCAAAATTTCATTTTATCCTATTTTCTCAATTCTCAAGCATGGGTAATGCTCATAAATGCTTGAAAAACACATTAGAATGCTTTTAAACACTTTTAAACAAGTTTTACTTAGAGATTTTCAAATAGATCCGAAAATAAAGAAAATAGAAAAAAATAGAAAAAAATAGAAAAAACTTGATTTAGTTCGATTTTTGTTCGATCAAGGTTAAATTCATGATGATTAGGGTTCCACTAACTTAGATTGAAGAGTTTCTAAGCTAAAACAAACTCAAATTTCAAATTTCTAAGAAAATTAAGGGATTTAGGAAAAAGTTTGAAAATTTGAAAAAAATGGAGTAACTAACCTGGAATTTGAGCTCTAAATCGAGTTTGTATAGGCTTAATCTTGCTCCTAAGCTTCCAATCCAGCTGAAGATCAAGGCTTGAGCTTAAATTTTTGAAAACAAAAAAAAGGAAAGAGAGAGAGAGGATAAACGTGGAAGTGAGGGGAAGAGAGAGTGAGCTGAGAGAGTGAGGGGAAGGAGAGGGAGAGGAGAGAATAAATAGAGAAGGAGGGTGGTTTTTGCAAAGTGAAAACTATGTTCCACATGTGGTTTTCATAAAAAAGTACATATTCGGTATTTAACAAATTGTTTTGTTTCAAAATTCAAAATAACATGTGAAAATAATCAAAAGTAAGATAAATTTAAAAATACTACAAAATAATTAAATTAATTTCAAATTTATATTAAGGCGTATTAATCCACCATTTATACACCAATTATGCTTAATTAACTTCAGGGTGTTACATAAAGACCTTTCCTAATCATCTTAAAACGAGTGAAGTTTTGTAGCAACATTTAAACATCCTACTAAAGTGAAATTCACATAAAGACAAGATGCAACAATGGGCCGGGGCCCGTGGACCGGCTCGAGCCCATCCTGCTACAATGATGGGTTAGGTCGGCATGGCCTGACACTATTCACAGCCTGACACGACCCATAAATACTGGTTGGTTGGGCTAAGCCAATATATGTCGGCCCATGGGCCGGCCCGGCACGACTCATGGAAAATCATGGGTAGGGTCGGGCTGGGCTGGCCTGTTTGGGCCCATAATGGGTCGGCCCATCTCGGCCCACAATGGGCCAGCCCACCAGTCCAGTCGAGCAGGCCCATCTAGGCCCACATATAGGCCGGCCCATGTAAGGCCCATACAGGCCCACAATGGGCTATCCCATTGTGGCCCAATTTCATATAAATATAAATATATATATATTTAGATATATTTTTCTATGTTCATTCACAGGTGAACATAGTTGAGTATGGCCTTCTCTAGTAAGTCATGTAAGGCCTATTGTAAGTCATGTATTATCACATCAAAAGACTATACATTTAATATATATATTATTTAATACATATAAGAATTAAATATTATATAATATATATACATGTCATATTCACCCATGAGTGAATATGGTATTAGATTTCCCCAATGCATATCACATCACAATAGGCCTGACAAGTTCTTTTTCTTTTCTTTTCATTTCTTTTCATTTTTTTCCTTGTAGGCATGCTTTGCTTTTGAGAAGTAAAATTGAGAATCAGTTGCTAAATCTGTAGGTCATGCATTATCACATTAAAATACTATACATTTAATATATATATTATTTGATACAGGTAAGAATTAAATATTATATAATATATATACATGTCATATTCACCTGTGAGTGAACATAGCATTAGATTCCCCCATGCACATCATATTGTAGTAGGCCAGACAAGCCCTTTTTCTTTTCTTTGCATTTTTTTAATTTTTTTTTTCTTGTAGGCATTGTTTGTATGTGTGGAGCTTACTTATTATCCTAACATAGATTACCCCTACGCAGAGGTTGTACGCGAATCGACCTTCATGGTAAGGTCGACGTGGGGGTTGGAAGGGGGGTAGTAAACCCCCCTCCCGGGAGTTGTAGGGGGTAGAGCCCCTTGGGCAAAAATTTTATATGCAAGTTTATTTTACATGAGGGTAGTTTGGGTTTTTTACATAAGGCATGCTTTGCTTTTGAGAAGCAAAGCTGAAAATCAAATACTGAGTCTATAGGTCATGTATTATCACATCAAAATACTATATATTTAATATATATAAATATATATTATTTAATACATATAAGAATTAAATATTATCTAATTTATACATGCTATATTCACTCGTGAGTGAACATGACATTAGATTTTCCTATACAATTATAAAGAGACAGGCCTAACATAGAAGCTCATAAGAAAGGCCTGCAATGTGCAAAGTTGAGACGTTAAGTCTTCAGCGAATTGTCTAATCAAATCACACTTGAAAGAAAAAAAATAAAAAAATTAAAAAAATAAACTTTTTTACGTATAAATAAACGTAGAACATTCACAGAGATACTCATTCAACAAACTTCTAAGATCTTATGTATTGTCCTTTTCTTTTAGATTATTTAGAGTTCTTCAAAAAGGAAAAAAACTTGAAGATATAATTTATTTCATTTGTTGTTTATTAATTTTGTATTGTTATAAGTTAATTTTATTGTGTAATTATTTTATTTAATTTTTATGTTACGTTAATTTATTGTTATTTTTTATTGAAGCTATGGCATCATCACATAGAGGGAGAGCCAACGTTTCACATTTGGTGATCAACGAAGAAGAACAATTTAATGATCCACTGGAAGAAATTAGAGTTGACTTACTATCTCAAGTTGATGGCTCCTCTGAAGTCACTCGTACGGGCAAAAGGAAAGTTCAACGAACTTCACCAGTTTGGAGTTACTTTGATCTTGTAACACGTACAAATGAGAATGGTGTAATAGAAGAGCGCACAATTTGCAAAGTATGCAAACAAGACTACACAAGTAAATCCTCTTCTGGCACTGGTCACTTAGAGAGGCATTGCAAAAAATGCGAAGCTAAGCATGGTGTAGGTGGTGTTGATTGTCGTCAACAAACACTTCAAGTTAGCCCTGATGATAGTGTTACCAATTGGTCATATGACCAACAAAGAGCTAGAGAATGGCATGCTAGATATTTGGCTAGTGCTCAACAACCAATTAGTCTTGCTGATGATCCAGCCTTTTAGAATTACATTTAAAATGCTTATAATCCACAATATAGGCGTGTTTTAAGAACTACCACTAGAGCTGACACCATGAAAGTTTTTCATTCAATGAGGGAAAAGTTAGTAACTGAATTTAGTTCATTCACTGCATCTATTGCATGCACATCTGATTTGTGGGAAGGTTGTACCAAAACTAGTTATATCTGTGTAACTACACATTATGTGGATAAAGATTGGTCTTTTCAAAAAAGGTTAATTGTTTTTTGACCAATGCCTTATCCGCATGATGCCAAGGCCATTCATGATGTCATCATGGAAGTTTTTGATTTTTATGGCATTAAAGAAAAGGTTTTGAGCATCACATCTGATAATGCATATGCTAACTGTTGTTATTAACCTTTTCAAAACAACATTGAGACCACAACATGGCGAAACACTTTTTCACCAAAGATGTGCTCATCATATTATTAACTTGTGTGTTCAAGATGGCATGAAATTTTTGCAAGGTTATTTGGAAAATATTCAAATAGCCTTGGGTTACATAGCAAGTTTTGGTTCTCGAATTGAAGAGTTTGCTAAACTTTGCAAGAAAGCAAGCATGAAACCCAGAAAACTTCCAACTGACATAGGACACTGGTGGAATTCAACATATTTGATGTTTAATGCATGTCTACCGTACAAAGAGGTCATAACCGCGTATTACGACTTCAAAAATCCAACTGAGCCGCTTCAAGAATTTGATTGGCAAATTGCTTCATGCTTCTACAATTTCTTAAAGGTTTTTTATGAAGCCACTCTCCAACTCTCAGGTGTATACTATCCCACCTTTCCTCATGCATTACATAAATTGTACGACATTGCTGCAACCTTCGATATGCATAGAGATTTTGACATGTTTAGGGAATCTGTTGAGTTCATGGAACAAAAATTCAAAAAATATTAGGAGTGTGTTCTACCTTTGTATTGCATAGTCGCTGTGTTGGATCCAAGAGTTAAATTAGTTGGTGTTGAATATTTGCTTAAGGGTATAGGAGAAAAAATTAAGGGTGCATTCTGACATCATAACTATTCAAAATGTGCAAGCAAAAGTTAATAACATATTTACTGCATATAATGAAAAATATGGAGGAGGCCAAACAGTATCTCCGACACCTTTAGCAAATGCTACATCTGTACCACATGGTTCTTCATGGGCAAGTATGATTAGCTACACCGGATTTGGTTTTGGTGCATCATCCACATCTTCAACACGCAGTAAATTGGAAAACTATCTGGAAACAAATTTTACGGCATTCATTTTCAATGAGCAAAGTGGTGGTCATGATTTCATTAAGTTTGATATTTTGTCATTTTGGAGATCATAGTCAAGAACTTTTCCTGTACTCTCTAAAATGACTCGTGATATACTAATCATACTAGTGTCCATAGTTGCAAGTGAACAAGTATTTAGTTGCAGTGGTAGAGTACTTAATGAATGGCATGCATGTATGAGTGATGATATTCTAGAAGCAGTAATGTGCGTCAAAGATTGGGAGGATGCTCATAGAAGAAGCCAAGAAGTTCAAGATGATTAGGCTGATGACTTTGAAAATTTGGAAATTTCTGATACTCCCATTGGGAGTAATACGCTGTAATGAATTATGAACAATTTTTTTTATGTTTTTTTGTTTTTAGTAATTTTGCAAACATCTTATGTATAATTATCCTGATTGTACTCTTTTTTCCTTACTAAGGTTTTGTCCCACTAGGTTTTCCTTGGAAAGGTTTTTAATGAGGTAATCGTAAATAAAATATCCCTTTTTATATTTCCCTTGACTATTCAAACTTTTATATTTGTTAACTTGTTTAAAAATTAAAAAATTAAAAAATTAAAAATTACATGCTTAGATGGGCTGGCCCATTTAAACCCATGATGAGCCAAGATAGACCGACCCATTTAAGGCCCACGGCATGGCCCATGTAAAATTGGCCCGCGGGCCGGGCCAGGCCAAGGTATTTTTAATATGGGCCGGGCCAGGCCGGCCCGCGGCCCGTGGCCCTAAGGAGAAAGGGCTGGGCCGGGCCGTTCTTGCATCACTAACATAAAGTGTCTTGCTTAGAGGAGCCAAAACTAAAGCAAATCAAATTTGAAAGCAAAACTAATTACTAATTTGAAAATTCATATAATTCCTAAAGCAAATATAATTACCCCTAAAATAAGTGTATGGTAATTTAATTGGAACTATAAGTTGAAACCAAAACACTGTAGTATGTGAGAGCTTTATAGTTCCAACTAGTTTTGCCAAACGAGGCCTAAATAATAACATATAAGCCTAACAATAATATTAAATAAAGTAATAATTCCCACACTTGTATCAATTACATCACTACATGACAGAGTTACGACATTGTTCCTCTCCTTTTAATTTGTTCTTGACGATTTTGGTTTGAACAAGCGCCACAATTTCTTGACAATCCAATAGATAAATCTTATGACATGGAATAAAGAGATCAAGGCAAGCGATATAATCCATTCCCATTCCAATCCAACCAAGATCCCATAGTCTAGACCATCATTTTTCCTGGGTGGGTTCACCATGGCCATGCCTACAAGGAAGGTAAATGCAAGAGCTGTCACCGCTGTGCACATGACGAGAGTCAAAAGAAACATAAATAACTTGTTCCTAAGACGAACTCCACTGATGAGAAGAAGAATGATGCTGAGCGATGCAAAGAAAGAAATGCTGTTGTAAAACATGAAATAGGTGTAGTAACTCTCCGAATCACGTGCTAGAATTGAGGTTCCTGCATTGCACATATCTTCCTTGCTGCAATTATAATTAATGCCCTTGTCTTGGTCTCTGGTCTCTTGCCAAATTCCACCCGGAGGGTTGATGGCAGTTTGGTATGTCATTGTTGAGATCACAGTAGACACGATCATTATCGAGCCCCGCTTGTCTTCTATCCAATCTCCTTTGTATTTCAGGAAGCCAAACCAGTTTCTAGATTTTCGTTTTGACGATTTCTCTGTTGATGATTTTTGGGTGATTGCTGATGAAGTCGACGTTGCCAAACCGGAGTCCTTAAATGTTTGTCGGATTTTGTCACTAATGAAGTCTGTTCCTGAGATGTATTCTAGGAGCTCGACGGCTTTCAGACCTCTATGGTTCACAATTTCATCTGCTGCGGCTTTTATTTTAGGTACTGAAAGCAAGTATTCCACAGTCTGCGGTAAAAGCATAACACTTTCAATATAGAAATCTCTCCTTGTATATGAAATATCCCCTAATAATTAGTGATTTCAAAATTTCTTTTCAGAAGAAGTTGAAAATTACAACTTTTCTCCAATACTTTATATATTTTGTAACAAACTTGAAAAATATGAAAGAAAAATTAGAATTCCAAACGTGATCCTTTCAAAAAGAATTTTTCTAAACTATTACAACTAAACAAGAGAAATGATAAAGCCAATCAAACAGATCTTTGATTGCAAACAGAACTCTGATCTCCAACTTACCTCAACTTGCTTTAGCATCGCAGCTAAATGCATAATAGTGTTGCCATTAGCATGCTCTTTTGAGTTGAGGAACTCGCAGTTCTCGTATGCACCTTCCAGTTCGACCAACACTTTGAGTGCTTCCAAATGGTTGTATTTGACACACAAATGCAACACTGTTTGTCCATCAGGAACCACTTCCAAAACTGACTCCTTTCTCGCGCTAATCAATAGCTTAATCACATCGATTCTGCCTCTCAAGGCGGCATAATGGAGAGGGATCTTCCCGTCTTGGTCTTTGGCTAGGCACATATTTTGGTCACCATTTTCTTGCAACAATGCTTGGACAACCTCTGTGTGGCCCTCGGCTGAAGCCAAATGAAGAGGCGAGCGTTTGTGGGAATCCAACTCGGAAGCAAGTTTCGGCTTGTGGAAAAGAAGTTGTCTAGTGAAATCAAGGTGGCCTAATAAAGCGGATATGTGTAGAGGAGTTTCATTGAAGGTGCTGAGTGAAATCCTACTCAAAATCAATGGATCTTTTTGTATCATGGAGTTGAAAGTAATCAAAGATCCTTCAATTGATGCTTCATATAACCTAGTTAATGCATCATCTTCTAGAGGCCTTATTTCCATTGTTTTTCTTTGTTAGGTTGGATGTGCAAAGTAAAAGACAAAGGGAAAGTTGGGGATTCTTATGAAAGGAAATGAATTGGGAGATAACCATCAATATTCCAAGCTTATATAGTCTTTTTTGATTTTGTTGTCGCTTTACTTTTCTTTTCTTTTCTTTTTTTCTTTTTGAAAGTCATTGTCACTTTCGGTTTAATGTATTTATTCAATAATTCAATTTGTATGATTGCTCAAAGTTGTAGGCAAATTTTTTATTAATATTAATAGTTATTTGATTTCTCTTTTACTTTGTGAGGTTATCAAATAACTACTGATATTAATCAAAAATTGTCACTTTTCTAAGAGCCAATTGATTTCTGCTCTTTGGCCATATATCAGTGGCTCTAATGGTAGCACAAAATTAATATTTGATTTTTAAGAGCCAATTGGCTTCTTTATCAATTATTTTTTTTCCTATGTCTCTTGTTATTTTGCCATTGATTTGTCCTAAACGGTAAAAGTCCGCAGAAGATTTTTTTTTCCTCGTTCATTTGAAGCTAGTTTTTCAATAGATTTTTCCTGTCTTTTATGAAATTGCCTGTTATATATGTAATAAGGACGCGCAAAGTGGATATATTCTTCAACATTAAGGGGAATTCGCCAATCAGTTCATTGTGTCCTAGGTCCAAAACCGCCAAACTCAAGCAATTTGCTAGAGATTGTGAAATCTCCCCCAAAATCAAATTTCCCTTGAGATCTAGTGCCTTTAACGTACAATCCCCTAGGACCACATCGGGAATCGAACCTTCGAAGTTGTTCTTGCGTAGATTTAGCACTTATGTTAATCACTACTTTCAATCGAACACAAGGGTATTCTACCTCTTAAATTGTTATGAGACAAATCAAGAACCAAAATTTATTTAGCATTACACATGCGTTCTGGTAGAACTCCTGTAAGGCTATTGTTTGAGAGGGAGAAGAAATCAATTATCGAACTGTTATCAAAATTATTGTGTGGAAGGGAAGTAAAATTATTTTTGGACAAATCTATAAACAAGATATCGTGTAAGAACAGGGATGTTTCCTTGAAGCTAGTTAAAGTTTTAAGTCAAGGGATAGGAGTCTTTCGGGAAAGACAAAAGGTTGTTGCATGCCAACCAGGTAATTACATGAAAGATTTAGACGTGTAAGGCTGACATTTCCAACTTCCCAAATCCACTTTGGTATCACTCCCGAATCCGGTTATTGGAAAGTCTCAATGTGCTTAACTCTGATAGGTTCTTTAAATCAGGAATTCTTCTTAGGTTGTTATATGAAAGATCAAGAGCAAAAAGATTGCCATGGCCTTGAAATATTTGCTGGTGTTTGGTGCCATTGATCTTGTTATAAGAGAGATATAAGGATGTTAGATTTCTGAGTTTAGAGATAGATGTTGGGATTAGAGATGTCAAACGGACTGGTTTGGCCCAGCTTAGCCTATTTAATTGAGGCCTAAGTGTACCTTATGCCGTGCTTGAGCCTACCCATTTATTTATTGTGCCATACGAGGCCAGATGTATTTAATTTTTGTAGCGTCAAGCCCAGCCCATAACCCATTTGTTAACGGGATGTACTCATAGAGTGCTTGGGCCGTGCTCGTGTCCGTATCTATGTTTATGTTTTTGTTTTGTTGTACTTTTTACTCTCAATGTGTCTTTCTCCTGCCTAATGTTAAATTTAAAAAAAAAAATGAAAACACTAAATCGTAATTAAAGAAAGTGTGTTATTGATTAAAAAAAATATTTTCTAAGGATAACAATTTTGTAGAATCTTATGCTGGGCCCTTACAGTCTAAACTTTCATTCCAAGTCACAATCTTCGTTGAAACTTCTCTGGAGAAACGCAAACTGTCGTTCAATTGGAGCAACAAAGATTGTTGAGAGGCAAGACCACAAGTGTACAAAGGCCAAGTAGGATTAAGCAAATGAAAGGCCATGGAAATGGACTGCTTCTCATTGTGGCAGTTAAATACCAGAAAGAGAAATCAATTAGCTCATAATTCAAGTACTACTAAAACCAAGTAAACCCACGCCAATTATATAAGACTATCTCGTTTAAAAGTCTTGCTATGCTATGGTCAATGGTCTTCTAAAGCATTGACCCAGCAGTCTAAAGTCAATACTGTCTTAAAATATTAATAATTTAGACATATCTTGGCCAACTAAAAAGCAACTGCGAGACCAATCATTCTCTGTTTGGTCACATCATTTGAAGGATGAAATTTTCGAGGAAATGTGGAGGAATTGCAACCAGTTATAACCCGCGCCATATATTATATATACATGATATATCTAAAGCAAAAGTCTTATTGTGCTATGATCAAAGGTATCAAGAGCACCCTTGACCTGTCTCATATTTAGTACTTTTCTTAAGATATTGACAATTTAGAGATACCTTCGCCAGTAATCAGTTATATATGACCCACTATGCAATAATAATAATAATAATAATAATAAATCATACAATTCTTGGTTCATAGGATTTAAAAATGAAAGTTTCGAGGAGATGTGGTGGGACAAGGATTGCAAGTAGCACGAAGTACAAATTGCGCAAATTTCCTTTATATCAAAACCCACGAAATTATGGATGGAAGTCTTGTATGATAGAAATGGACAACGCAGTCAAGTCAAGTTGCAAAAGTAGTTAGTAGTTAGTACACGAAAGCAGATTTTTTAGAAAGACTTTTCCTTTATTTCAAGCGGGGGTTTAAATTCATCAACACCCACTCACATAATTTAACATATGTTTAACAAAAATGGTTTCTATTATTTTTTACCATTCTAATCATTTTTGTTATATTAGTTTTTTTATAAAATTTAAACTAAAAAACAATTCAAGCTATAAAAATAGGCCCAACTGCTCCCTCAAACAGATGTTTAAAAGCATTTCTACAGTTAGTTCTAATGATGAACATTCAACAAGACTGACAATTTTAATAAAGTAAAGCACATCGGAAATTTCAGGGAAAGAAAGAAAGAAAGAAAGAAATTACAAGATCAAGAAAAAAAAAAAAAAGGCTTATGTCTGTATCAACCTCTTTGTTTCTGTTATGGCTCAAAAGTCTTTCAACGCTTTCACACGTTGAATCAAGGAAGATTTGCAAGATAATTCAATTCATAATATATATATCAAGGAAAGGTCTTCATTGAAAATTGCGGAAAGAGAAGGACATCTCTATAGCTCGTTTGGACTTTTCCGCAAGGACGCTTCTTTTCAAAAGAAGCCACCGGTTTCAATGTACTCTTGTTTTCAAAAGAAACTGACCATCGGCTGGTTCGTAGAATTTGCGGTAAGCGACCAATTATTTAGTGCACCCTACTAGAGGTGAAAAGGAGTACTTCCTAATAATCATGGTTATTTTGTAATCATTTTTTGTTAAGACTTAAAACGCTAGATTTACAGTGGTTCATTTTTACGTGAAAATTATATCCACCCAATGGTGTTGTAGTCATCCACTATTAGATTTGAAATGCTATAATTTGAATCTAACATGTCAAAGCTATATGCATATTAAATTAAAAAACAGAAGCGTGTGAATTTTCTTACCTCCAGCCATTGCCTTATAACTGCGTAATTCAACAGTGTCCTTCGAATGTAAGTGTGGCTACCTCCCTTGGGTGCTTCCAAGTCCTGTCAAAAACTTAATTGATGGTGTTGGTTTCCAAAGAAAATTTTAGACTTGGGGACCCAAGTTTCTCGTTCAATACACATGAACGTAAAAAAACTTTTCTCTGCAGTATATAGAAATCCTTCCATCAAGGATTTTTATACTGCCTCAGAAAATGCAGTTACCAAGGTTGGTTTTAATGGTCATAAATATGATGCCAATTATAAATAACCATTGCAACCAAATTTAATTGGTTTTAATTTTGAAACCGTTGGAATAAAAAACGGTTACATTCACCTACTTGGTCTCCATATTTATCTTTATATTTATTAAACCCAAACTTTTAGGAAACAAACACATGAATCATGACAATAATTTCTCTAAATTGTGAGTATTATCTTCCATATATTACTATGCATTATTTTTCAGACCTATATGGTAACTTAACTTTATGAATAAACCCAATGTTTATTTTTGGTCCTACTAAATGTGAATTTTCCTCCAATAACTTTATGCACAAATCAAATATAAGAAAACATCACAACTGAATAAGAGTTTCATTAAGACTGTAAATTGTATGTACAAACAAATCTACATTGTGGAACCAAGTCCCATCTGAATTATATGATCCTCAAATGACTTTGGTAGCATTCCTTTTGTCAAAGGATCTGTGATCATCAATTCAGTGCTTATATACTCAATGACCACTTTATTTTTCTTAATCCGTTCCTTTATGGCTAAGTACTTAATGTCGATATGTTTACTTCGACTGTCACTCTTATTATTCTTAGCCATAAAGACAGCAGCTAAATTATCACAATATATTCTTAATTGCCTAGACACATAATCTATAATTTTAAGGCCTGACATGAAACTCTTCAACCATACACTATGCAAAGTATCCTCAAAATAAGAAACGAACTCTGCCTCCATTGTGGAAGTAGCAACCAATGTTTGCTTTCCACTTCTCCAAGATATAGCTCCTCCAGCTAGCATGAAAATATAACCAGAAGTTGATTTTCTTGAATCAATACAGCCAGTAAAGTCTAAATCGGAGTAGCCAATCACCTCTAGAATATCAGTCCACCTATACATAAGCATGTAATCCTTTGTGCCTTGAAGGTACCTCATCATCTTCTCTGCAGCCCTTCAGTGGTCAATGCTTGGGTTACTCTGATATCTGCCCAACATTTCCACAGCAAATGCAATGTCAGGTCTTGTGCAGACTTGAGCAAACATAAGGCTTCCAACAGCTGAAGCATAAGGAATATTGTTCAAATGATTTTTCTTGAAATCATTCCTTGGGCATTGGTTCAGGTTGAACTTATCACCCTTCACAATGGGTGCTACACTTGGTGAACAATCTTTCATCTAAAATCTGTCTAAGATTTTATTGATATAGGTTTCTTGCGATAGTCCCAAAATACATCGAGATCTATCCCTATGGATCTTAATGCCAATGACATAAGATGCCTCACCCATATTCTTCATATCGAAGTTCTTAGAAAGGAATTGTTTCACCTCAAATAGAAACCCCTTATCATTGGTTGCAAGAAGGATATCATCCACATACAAAACAAGGAAACAACTCCCACTGACCTTCTAGTATATACATTGATCCATGATGTTCTCTTCAAAACCAAATGAAGTGATGACATCGTGGAATTTCAAATACCATTGACGAGAGGCCTGTTTCAAACCATCTATGGATTTCTTGAGTTTGCACACTAATTGCTCACCATCACTAGAGGAGAATTCTTCAGGTCGTTTCATGTAAACCTCTTCTTCTAGATTACCATTGAGGAATGTCATTTTCACATCTATTTGATGTAACTAAAAATCAAAATGAGCCACTAATGCCATGATCACATGAAGGGAGTCCTTTTTGGATACAGGAGAAAAAGTCTCAATGTAATCTATACCCTCCCTTTGAGTGAATCCTTTAGCAACAAGTCTTGCCTTATGTCTCTCAATGTTGCCTAATGAGTCTTTCTTCGTCTTGAAGACCCATTTGCATCCAATAGCTTTTACATCATTAGGCAACTTGACAAGATCCCAAACTCCATTAGATGACATAGAGTTCATTTCTTCTTTCATGACATCATACCACAAGTTAGATTTGTTACAACTCATGGCTTGTGAAAATATTTCTGGACCATTTTTGGCTCCAATGTTGTAGTCAGACTCTTGTAGATACACAATATAGTCATTAGGAATGGCTGATCGCCTTACTCTAGTAGATCTCCTTAATGCTGATTCAACATTCTCATGAGGAGCATGTTGGTCAACTAGCTGTTCAACAGGTTCTTGTATCTGTTGTTCAGTTGGATCTACTACTTCTTGATCAGCTATCTGTGAAACTTGAATGACTGGTTGTTGTTAATCATGCTTTTGAACTATAGGCGTGTTGCGTATAACAATTACTCTATCATATAAAGTGGAAGCCTTAGCATCTGTATGATCTTTCTCTAGAACGGTGTTCCAGGTTCGATCACTCCCATTGATCAAGTCATTCTTAAGAAATTTTGCATTCCTTGATTCCACAAACCTAGTGGTATGTGATGGACAATAAAATCTGTATCTCTTAGACCGTTCAACATAACTAATGAAATACCCACTTATGGTCCTTGGGTCTAACTTCTTCTCTTGTGGATTATAGACTCTCACTTCAGACGGGCATCCCTAGACGCGTATATGTCGCAAACTCGATTTCCAACCTTTTCATAACTCGAATGGTGTCCTTGAGACAGCCTTGGTTGAAACTCGGTTTAATATATACATTGCCGTCTTGAGAGCTTCAGTCCACAAGGACTTAGGAAGCTTAGAGCTGCTAAGCATACTCCGCACCATATCCAACAATGTTCAGTTTCTTCTTTCTGCCACACCATTCTGATCTAGAAAACTGGGCATAGTGTGCTGGGCAACTATCCCATGTTCTTGAAGAAACTTTACAAATGGACCAGGTGCTTGTCCATCTTCGGTGTATCTACCATAGTATTCACCACCTCTAATAGATTTCACTATCTTTATTTGCTTACCACATTGTTTCTCTACTTCTGCCTTAAACACCTTAAAGGCATCTATAGCTTCATTTTTGTTATGAAGCAACTAGAGATACATATATCATGAGTAATCGTCAATGAAAGTAATGAAATACTTTTGACCATACTTATCTTTGTCTGGACTACAAATATCTGTATGTATGATCTCTCATAAGTCTGAACTCCTCTTGGCACCTTTCTTTGACATATTGGTCTGCTTTTCCTTTATGCAGTCCACACAAGTGTCAAAGTAAGTAAAATCTAGAGTATTAAGTACTTCATCATTCACTAATCTCTTTATTCTTTCAATAGAGATATGACCTAACCTACGGTGCCACAACATAGAGGAATCTTCATTCATAACACATCTCTTAATATCAACATTATCATGAACATGCATAGAAGTATATAAAGTTTTATCTTGTAAATTAATTTTGAAAAGACCATTCGACAACGTACCATTTTCAATAAGTTCAGATCTATAAAACAAACTAAATATAGTGTCTGAAAAATTAAAGGAAAAACCCAATGATACAAGCCTTGAAACAGAAATTAAATTCCTAGAAAAACTAGGAATATAAAATGTCTTTTCCAACTTTAAAATAAAACCACTACTTAAAATTAATCTGCATGTTCCGACAGCTTCCACATGTGAGCGCATCTTATTGCCTGAAAAGATGCACTGCTCACTTCCCACTAGCTTCCTTAGGTTTTGCAATTCCTACAAGGAATTAGTGACATGGATTGTAGAACCAGAATCAATCCACCATGTGTTATGCTCAACATCAACCATATTAGATTCATAACAAACAAGTGAGAATTGAGTACCTTTTTTATTAAGCCATTTTTGATATTTAGAACAATCCTTCTTTATGTGCCCCTTCTTTTTGTAAAAGAAGCACCTAGATTTCTTCTTGATATCAGCTTGTACAGGCAGTTTGCCTTTTTCTTTATTTTTGGATTGCCCCTTATTCTTCATTTGAGTTGCCAGATGCACACTCTCTCCAGCTTCCATAACAAGCCTTCCTTCTTTTTGAACACACATGGTTGTCAATTCATTGATGGACCACTTATCTTTATGTGTGTTGTAGGATATTTTAAAAGTCCATATTGTTGTAGGAGAGTGTTGAGGAGGTAGTGCACAAGGAAGGTTTCAGACATCTCAACCTCAAGAGTCTTCAGCTGAGCCGCTATATCCCTCATTTGCATGATGTGCTCACGCACACCATGAATTCCAGTAAGCTTCATGGATGAAAACTTCATTATTAAGGTGCTTGCCAAAGCTTTGTCTGATGTAGCAAACTGCTCATCAATTGCCTTAATCAAAGCTCACACATTGTCATGTTTTCTGACATCATAACTATTCAAAATGTGCAAGCAAAAGTTAATAACATATTTACTGCATATAATGAAAAACATGGTGGAGGCCAAACAGTATCTCCTACACCTTTAGCAAATACTACAACTGTGCCACATGGTTCTTCATGGGCAAGTATGATTAGCTACACCGGATTTGGTTTCGGTGCATCATCCACATCTTCAACATGCAGTGAATTGAAAACTATCTGGAAACAAATTTTGCGGCATTCATTTTCAATGAGCAAGGTGGTGGTCATGATTTCATTAAGTTTGATCTTTTGTCATTTTGGAGATTATAGTCAAGAACTTTTCCTATACTCTCTAAAATGGCTCGTGATATACTAACCATACTAGTGTCCACAGTTGCAAGTGAACAAGTATTTAGTTGCAGTGGTAGAGTACTTAATGAACGGCATGCATGTATGAGTGACGATATTCTAGAAGCAGTAAAGTGCGTCAAATATTGGGAGGATGCTCGTAGAAGAAGCCAAGAAGTTCAAGATGATTGGGTTGATGACTTTGAAAATTTAGACATTTCTGATACTCCCATTGGGAGTAATACGTTGTAATTAATTATGAACAATTTTTTTTTATGTTTTTATGTTTTTTTTTTGTTTTTAGTAATTTTGTAAACATCTTATGTATAATTATCCTAATTGTACTCTTTTTTCCTTACCAAGGTTTTGTTCCTCTAGGTTTTCCTTGGAAAGGTTTTTGATGAGGCAATCGTAAATAAAATATCTCTTTTTTATATTTCCCTTGACTATTCAAAATTTTATATTTGTTAACTTGTTTAAAAATTCAAAAATTAAAAAATTAAAAATTACATGCTTAGATAGGCTAACCCATTTAAACCCATGATGGGCTAAGATAGACCGACCCATTTAAGGCCCACGGCACGGCCCAAATTGGCCCACAGCCAGGCCGGGCCAAGGTATTTTTAATATGGGCCGGCCCGGCCCACAAAATTCATTGCCGGGCCGAGCCTGCCCTCGGCCCGTGTGGGCCTAAGGAGAATGGGCTGGGGCGGCCCGTTCTTGCATCACTAAAATAAAGTGTCTTGCTTATAGGAGCCAAAACTAAAGCAAATCAAATTTGAAAGCAAAACTAATTACTAATTTGAAAATTCATATAATTCCTAAAGCAAATATAATTACCCCTAAAATAAGTGTATGGTAATTTAATTGGAACTATAAGTTGAAACCAAAACACTGTAGTATGTGAGAGCTTTATAGTTCCAACTAGTTTTGCCAAACGAGGCCTAAATAATAACATATAAGCCTAACAATAATATTAAATAAAGTAATAATTCCCACACTTGTATCAATTACATCACTACATGACAGAGTTACGACATTGTTCCTCTCCTTTTAATTTGTTCTTGACGATTTTGGTTTGAACAAGCGCCACAATTTCTTGACAATCCAATAGATAAATCTTACGACATGGAACAAAGAGATGAAGGCAAGCAATATAATCCATTCCAAATCCAATCCAACCAAGATCCCATAGTCTAGACCATCATTTTTCCTGGGTGGGTTCACCATGGTCATGCCTGTAAGGAAGGTAAATGCAAGAGCTGTCACCGCTGTGCACATGACGAGAGTCAAAAGAAACATAAATAACTTGTTCCTAAGACGAACTCCACTGATGAGAAGAAGAATGATGCTGAGCGATGCAAAGAAAGAAATGCTGTTGTAATACATGAAATAGGTGTAGTAACTTTCCGAACCACGTGCTAGAATTGAGGTTCCTGCATTGCACATATCTTCCTTGCTGCAATTGTAATTAATGCCCTTGTCTTGGTCTCTGGTATCTTGCCAAATTCCACCTGGAGGGTTGATGGCAGTTTGGTATGTCATTGTTGAGATCACAGTAGACACGATCATTATCGAGCCCCGCTTGTCTTCTATCCAATCTCCTTTGTATTTCAGGAAGCCAAACCAGTTTCTAGATTTTCGTTTTGACGATTTCTCTGTGGATGATTTTTGGGTGATAGCTGATGAAGTCGATGTTGCCAAACCGGAGTCCTTAAATGTTTTTCGGATTTTGTCACTAATGAAGTCTGTTCCTGAGATGTATTCTAGGAGCTCGAAGGCTTTCAGACCTCTATGGTTCACAATTTCATCTGCTGCGGCTTTTATTTTAGGTACTGAAAGCAAGCATTCCACAGTCTGCGGTAAAAGCATAACACTTTCAATATAGAAATCTCTCCTTGTATATGAAATATCCCCTAATAATTAGTGATTTCAAAATTTCTTTTCAGAAGAAGTTGAAAATCACAACTTTTCTCCAATACTTTATAAATTTTGTAACAAACTTTAAAAATAAGAAAGAAAAATTAGATTTCCAAACATGATCCTTTCAAAAAGAATTTCTGTAAACTATTACAACTAAACAAGAGAAATGATAAATCCAATCAAACAGATCTTTGATTACAAACAGAACTCTGATTGCCAACTTACCTCAACTTGCTTTAGCATCACAGCTAAATGCAAAATAGTGTTGCCATTAGCATCCTCTTTCAAGTTGAGGAACTCACAGTTCTCGTATGCACCTTCCAGTTTGACCAACACTTCGAGTGCTTCCAAATGGTTGTATTTGACACACAAATGCAACACTGTTTGTCCATCAGGAACCACTTCCAAAACCGACTCCTTTCTAGCACTAATCAACAGCTTAATCACATCGACTCTGCCTCTCAATGCGGCATAATGGAGAGGGATCTTCCCGTCTTGGTCTTTGGCTAAGCACATATTTTGGTCACCATTTTCTTGCAACAATGCTTGGACAACCTCCGTGTGGCCCTCGGCCGAAGCCAAATGAAGAGGCGAGCGTTTGTGGGAATCCAACTCGGAAGCAAGTTTCGGCTTGTGGAAAAGAAGTTGTCTAGTGAAATCAAGGTGGCCTAATGAAGCGGATATGTGTAGAGGAGTTTCATTGAAGGTGCTGAGTGAAATCCTACTCAAAATCAATGGATCTTTTTGTATCAATGAGTTGAAAGTAATCAAAGATCCTTCAATTGATGCTTCATATAACCTAGTTAATGCATCATCTTCTAGAGGCCTTATTTCCATTGTTTTTCTTTGTTAGGTTGGATGTGCAAAGTAAAAGACAAAGGGAAAGTTGGGGATTCTTATGAAAGGAAATGAATTGGGAGATAACCATCAATATTCCAAGCATATATAGTCTTTTTTGTTTTTGTTGTCGCTTTACTTTTCTTTTCTTTTTTTTTTCTTTTTGAAAGTCATTGTCACTTTCGGTTTAATGTATTTATTCAATAATTCAATTTGTATGATTGCTCAAAGTTGTAGGCAAATTTTTTATTAATATTAATAGTTATTTGATTTCTCTTTTACTTTGTGAGGTTATCAAATAACTACTACTATTAATAAAAAATTGGCACTTTTCTAAGAGCCAATTGATTTCTGCTCTTTGGCCATATATCAGTGGCTCTAATGGTAGCACAAAATTAATATTTGATTTTTAAGAGCCAATTGGCTTCTTTATCAATTATTTTTTTTCCTATGTCTCTTGTTATTTTGCCATTGATTTGTCCTAAACGGTAAAAGTCCGCAGAAGATTTTTTTTTCCTTGTTCATTTGAAGCTAGTTTTTCAATAGATTTTTCCTGTCTTTTATGAAATTGCCTATTATGTATGTAATATGGACACGCAAAGTGGATATATCCTTCAACATGAAGGGGAATTCGCCAATCAGTTCATTGTGTCCTAGGTCCAAAACCGCCAAACCCAAGCAATTTGCTAGAGATTTTGAAATCTCCCCCAAAATCAAATTTCCCTTGAGATCTAGTGCCTTTGACGTACAACCCCCTAGGACCACATCGGGAATCGAACCTTCGAAGTTGTTCTTGCGTAGATTTAGCACTTCATGTGAATCACTACTTTCAATCGAACACAAGGGTATTCTACCTCTTAAATTGTTATGAGACAAATCAAGAACCAAAATTTATTTAGCATTACACATGCGTTCTGGTAGAACTCCTGTAAGGCTATTGTTTGAGAGGGAGAAGAAATCAATTATCGAACTGTTATCAAAATTATTGTGTGGAAGGGAAGTAAAATTATTTTTGGACAAATCTATAAACAAGATATCGTGTAAGAACAGGGATGTTTCCTTGAAGCTAGTTAAAGTTTTAAGTCAAGGGATAGGAGTCTTTCGGGAAAGACAAAAGGTTGTTGCATGCCAACCAGGTAATTACATGAAAGATTTAGACGTGTAAGGCTGACATTTCCAACTTCCCAAATCCACTTTGGTATCACTCCCGAATCCGGTTATTGGAAAGTCTCAATGTGCTTAACTCTGATAGGTTCTTTAAATCAGGAATTCTTCTTAGGTTGTTATATGAAAGATCAAGAGCAAAAAGATTGCCATGGCCTTGAAATATTTGCTGGTGTTTGGTGCCATTGATCTTGTTATAAGAGAGATATAAGGATGTTAGATTTCTGAGTTTAGAGATAGATGTTGGGATTAGAGATGTCAAATGGGCTGGGTTGGCCCTGCTTAGCCCATTTAATTTAGGCCCAAGTGTACCTTATGCTGTACTTGGGCCTACCCATTTATTTATTGTGCCGACTAGGCCAGATGTAGTTAATTTTTATAGCGTCAAGCCCAGCCCATAGCCCATTTGTTAACGGGCCGTGCTCATAGAGTGCTTGGACCATGCTCGTGTCCGTATCGATGTTTGTACTTTTTTTGTTGTATTTTTTACTCTCAATGTGTCTTTCTCCTGCCTAATGTTAAATTTTAAAAAAATGAAAACACTAAATCGTAATTAAAGAAAGTGTGTTATTGATTAAAAAAAATATTTTCTAAGGACAACAATATTATAGAATCTTGTACAGTGTGGTTTCCATTACTTACTTTTCATATAAATCAAAGAGGGTAAATATATATTGTCAATTAACAATTTACCAACAACAAAGAATCTATTTGATCTTTTTTCTTTTTTAATCAAATTTATTAGAAATTTAAAACTTTTTTATTAAAAAAACATTTATAAAAATATAAAATATATTAGTAAAATTAGTTTTAAATCCAATTGTGCTTTTAACGTGCAGATTGTTGAGAAGCAAGACATTTACCGGAATCCACAAGTGTACAAAGGCCTAGTAGGATTAAGCAAATGAAAGGCCATGGAAATGGACTGTTTCTCATTGTAGCAGTTAATTACGAGGAAGAGAAATCAAATTAGCTCATAATTCAAGTACTACTAAAACCAAGTAAACCCACGCCAATTATATGAGACTATCTTGTTTAAAAGTCTTGCTTTGGTCTTCTAAAGCATTGACCCTGCAGCCTAAAGTTAGTACTGTCTTAAAATATTAATAATTTAGACATATCTCGGCCCACTAAAAAGCAACTGCGAGACCATTCATCTCTGTTTGGTCACATCATTTAAAGGATGAAAATTTCGGGGAAATGTGAGGAATTGCAAACTCGTAACACTAAAACCAGTTATAACCCACGCCATATATTATATCTATATGATATATCTTAAGCAAAAGTCTTATTGTGCTATAATCAAAGGTATCAAGAGCACCATTGACCTGTCCAATATTTAGTACTTATCTTAAGATATTGACAATTTAGAGATACGTTCGCCACTAATCAGTTGTATATGACCCACTATGCAATAATAATAATAATAACAATAATAAATCATACAATTCTTGGTTCATAGGATTTAAAAATGAAAGTTTCGAGGAAATGTGGTGGGACAAGGATTGCAAGTGGCACGAAATACAAAAAGTGCAAATTTCCTTTATATCAAAACCCATGAAATTAGGGATGGAAGTCTTGTAAGATAGAAATGGACAAGGCAGTCAAGTCAAGTTACAAAAGTAGTTAGTAGTTAGTACACGAAAGCAGATTTTTTAAAAAGACTTTTCCTTTATTTCAAGCGGGGGTTTAAATTCATCAGCACCCACTCACATAATTAAGCATATGTTTTGCAAAAGTAGTTCCAATTGTTTTTTACAGTTTCAATCACTTTTGTTATATTGTTTTTATTGAGTTTGGTGTCTAAAAAGCTATAACACTGTATATATTATTAATAAATAAATAAAAGGACAATTATAATTATTTTAGTTGCTTATATGTGTTACGAATACATTAATAAACATCAAGAAAATTCCATGATTATTTATGTGACTATAAATTTAGCATATAAGTGTTATATGCTTAGGAATAAAATTTATAGATAATAATCTAAATAGTCCGTAATAATTAATTAAAATTTGAGATTTTAATTAAATATTACAAATACGGTCCAATCTCATTTAAAATGAAATAGTCATTATCTGGGCTACTAATGCAGAGACATTGGATTGGAGGTCCTTTATATAATGAGATTATATAGGACTGGACCAGATAAATTATGAATCTCAAATAATCATCTGTTACAAATAGAGTATTCAAATTTATCACTATAATGATCATATATTTGACAGTCTTAATCCTGAGTATTTATTAGACTCCTATTTATGACATTATGTTTTTTGACTTGCTTGGTAAGATTTGTCTAAGCACAGATCATAACTTATCATCTTGTAAACATAATGTAATAAATAGCTGGGAATAATATTATACAAATATAGAATCAATTCCTTCCCTATGGAAGTTAGAAAAATTGTTCTCTTCAGTGATAATTCGAGGTTTGAACAGTAGTGTGCTCGTTCATAATAAGATTATGAATTAATTGTTCATTAGAGAATTATTAGAACTCAAAGATAAAGATGTAATAAGAGAGGTGAATGGAAATTGAACCTAGCTCTTATTATGAAATGTTGTGGAGGACTACTTATATGTAACGATTATATCAATGGACTACTCATTAATTTTCTTTAAGTAATTTTACTACAACCTCAAGAGTTCAGTTTCAGGTTTTTAGTGGAGTAACACTGAAACTAATAAATTTGACACATTAATTAAAGAGTTTAGAAATTGTCAAATTTATTGGAGCTTGGGTTATAGGTCCATAGGTCCCCAATACCACCTTTGTAACACTATATTGGATTTATGCATAGAACGAATTATACATGTTTAGTTTAGAATTATTGAATTTTGAATTAATTATTTCACACTTGAATTATTAATGTGACACAGAAAAATGTTCTCTGTGACACATAATGTAATGTGATAAATGTTGTCATATTTAACTGAGCATTAGTTAATTAATTGATTGATTATTTTTAAAATCTATTTTTAAATAAATGTGATTTATTTTTAAATTTAGATTTAGATATATATATATGGTTTTGAACCAAATTATATATATATATATATAAGATTTTATAATATATTAATATATATATATATATATATTTTTGAATTCGTTTACGTAAAGTAAACGTTTACTTTTGTTTACCTTATATATATATATTATAATGGATCACTTAGTGATTCGTTTAAAAATTAAAAAAAAAAAGGGGAAAAGAAAGTAAACTTATATATATAAGTTTAATGTTTTTTTTTTTGGCAATTCGTTTTTAGGAAAAGGGGAAGAAAAAAAAATAAAATATATCATTTCCCCATATATCTGATATGATGGTTATTTCAAATAGAAAATCAATTAAAAAAAATTACTAATGGCTCATATATAAAAAAGGGAGAGATAACAGTTATCTCAAGAGTTTTTCATTCACGTAACTTTTGCAAAACACTCAGAGAGAAAAACTAAGAGTTCTTTCTCTGGTCTAAAAAAAGGGTCTGCTATCTCATATGTTGAGTACATAGCAGATTCAGAAAAGTGTGAGAAAAATTCATTCTTGCAATTTAATGCTCACTTGTCTTTCCATTGGTGTGGAGGCCTAGATTGGAAGATCGTTGCGTCAAAGAGAAAAGCTAGGATACCCTAATAGTCTTCAAAAGGTTAGTAAAAATTTCTAAAGCTTTCTATAATTAAAATTATATATCTATTCCCGATAAACAAAGTTTTCAGAAAATTTTTGTTTATCAACGATTCGTTCCTTCCGTTGCGTTTCATATTTTAATTCCAATAGTTTTCTCTCACAAAATTTAAATAAAAAATAGTTCAAACCATAAAAATCGGCTCCAATTGCTCTCCCAAATAGATGCTTAAAAGCATTTCTACCATTAGTTCTAACGATGAAAATTCAACAAGAATGAGCACATCGGAAATTTGAGGGAACGAAAGAAAGAAAGAAATTGCAAGATCGAGACAAAAAAGCTTATGTCTGTATCAACCTCTTTGTTTCTGCTATGGCTCAGAGTCTTTATACGCTTTCACACTTTGAATCAAGGGAAATTTGCAAGACAATTCAATTCATAATATATATATCAAGGAAAGGCCTTCATTGAAAATTGCGGAAAGAGAAGGACAACTCTATAGCTTGTTTGGACTTTTAAGCAAGGACACTTGTTTCAAAAGAAGCTACCAGCTTCAATGTACTCTTGTTTTCAAAAGAAACTGACCATCGGTGGTTCGTAGAATTTGCAGTGAGGGACCAATTATTTAGTGTACCTGACTAGAGGTAAAAAGGGGTACTGCCTAATAATCATGGTTATTTTGTAATCATGTTCTGTTTAGATTTAAAGTGCTAGATTTATAACGGTTCATTCTTAATGCGAAAATTACATCTACCCTAAGCCATTGTAGTCATCCACTATTAGATTAATGACCCACCTATTTGGATCGTCGGTCTTAAAGAAGACTAACCACGCAACTATGCTTGCTATTATGAATTTGTATTAAATGACAGAGTTTAGACAATGGTTTCATAAAAACCATCATCTAAACACGAATAAAAAATAAAAAAATCATTGTAGAAAGCCAAAGTGTAGACAGCCTATTCAAGACCGTTTTTCAATCTTTTACTCTTTTTCAAAAATTTTAAATGCTTGCCAATCCCTTCCTATTTCTCTCTAAAATTTTAAATGCTTTATCTCTCCAAAATGATCTCATCTATTTCTCTCATCATTTCAAACCCTTGTCGCCCCCACCCTCGCCCACCACCCTCCCCATCGTCGTGCCTCCTCCTTCTCGCCCACCATCACGAACATCCCCCTCTGTCAGGACCCCCACCCTTTGTAATGACAAGAAAAATCCAAAAATTAATAAGTATGATTAATTGAGTATTTTTCTATCATTATTCAGCTAAGTACTTGAGAAAGTACAAGATTTGACTTTATTAATACGCAAATTTGAAGGTCTTAATAGCTGTAAGACCTTAAAAATAAATAATGTTGTAAATGCACAAATTTATGTCTTTATTTATGAAACATATAACAATGTAATGTCATGATGGTACATTAAAATAATTAAAAATAATTATTTAATGTGCTAAACTAAAAGTTTATGATCTATTGATTTCATGTACGAGCCAAAGAAGTGATTTTTATAAGAATCTCAATTAGAATGTTTAAATTGGGATTATTTGAGAAAAAGTGAAATTTTCAACTTACTATGACTATGAGGAAAATCTTATATGATATTAGTTCAGTAAAAGAAACCCAGATCAATAGTGATCATGAGCTCTATATCATGATTTAGAAAATGGTGAGCACCAAGTTCAAGTATGCAAGAATCCCAATGTTTTGAATATGTATAGTTAGTTATCATACACATTAATAATTACGTAAGTTTTATTATTATTATTGTCGTAATAATAATAAGAATGATAATAATATCAGTTGTTAAAATAATAGTGAATAAGAAGTAGGAGAAGGGCGTTGATAAAGTCCACAAACACTGATTTGTTGGTAAGAAATGGATCCATAAATAGCTCTTTGCGAGAAATAGTTCGGGTTATATCCGTAAACACGAAATTGTGCTAAGTTTGAAATTTTAGATTAAATTGACTTTTAGATAGTCAATTTAATTTACAAAATATTTATAAAATTACAACTATTGTTTTTATAATGAAATGTGAAGTTTACAATATGAAAATATTAATGAAAATATATGTTTTGAATTGCATTTTAAAGGTTTTTTTTAAAAAATTTAAAATTAATAATAATATTTATAATGAGTAAAGTTTTAAATACATAATATCTTTCTTAGAATACAAACATACATATACATATATATATATATACAAATGTATAAATATGGATACAGTTGTGAAAATAGTTAATCATCGGTTTTTGAGATAAATGTATCAAAGTTATTATTTTAAAATAAGATCAACAAATCAAATTTTAAGTTTTAACCAAGGTTCTTAAATACAAAATATTATTCTTAGCAAATAAATAAATAAATGTATATGTATATAATTGGTAAAAAAAGTGAATCAATTATATTGAAGAGAACGTTGTCAATGTTTATGATGTCAGAATAATCCATACAGTATGGATAAATTTTATGAAAATAATGTTATGACAATATGGAGATGTTTATACGGCAATGATATAATAAGAAAATTAGACTTTATGTAATACTTTAAAGAATGAGAATATTATAATAAAAAAAAAGTACAGTTATGTTTACGAAAATTTCAAGTTTACGGATCAATTTGATCAACCCGACAAACATGTATTAGACCATGTAGACCACATGAGGGTCCATAAATACATGACACAAAAAAAAAAGTCAGCCAATCACAATCAGCCATTCTCTCTCCTCAAACTCAGTCCAAGATCTGGTCTCTGTTTTCGACACCTCCCGCACCAATGAAAAGCTCTCGACGAGCTGAGTCCAACAGTATGCCGTACCGCCCGCAACGCCGCCGAAGGAGGCCATACGCACTGGCCAAAGTGGCAGAAAAGCCCATTCTTTTTGGTGTCATTTCTCCACCGTCTGACCACCAATTGACGCAATCTTGGTGTCTATGGACTCAGCATGACGAGAGGAACAAGATGGTACTAGCCTCATCATTCAATTTTAGCTAGAGCAGCTCAATGGAATAGCCTCATCGCCACCATTGAAGCCATCATCGGATCTGCCGTCTCCAGCGGCGGTGTGTGCCAAAAGGACTCGAGGGAGATGGTGAGCAAGATGCCCCAATCAATTGCTAGAGGTGGTAGCCCAACGCCAGAGTTCCAAGAGCACTGTCGTTAACAGCCGTGGTGGCCACCATCGCCACCGTTCCTGACCTTGCAACTCCTAATTGGTAGGGGGAAAACACTCAGAGGCCCACGATGAAGCTGTTGCCTCTCCCAATTTCGTGAACCACTCACGGGAAGACAAAGAATGATCTCAGCCTTTGTGCGCCCTCACAAGGAGTTTCAGGCTGTCATTTTACGCGACTGTGTGGTGCACCACCACCACCACCAACATACTCAGACAATCATGGGGAACAAAACCCCCAAGCCAATTTGGCCGAATCACCGTCGAGAAACCGAGATCGGAGCCACCGGTTTTGGCCTAGAAACCCATCTTCGATCTGTGTAGATGGAGGTAAAATTAGCAAAAATTGATCATACCAATCAACTCAGAAGGGTCAAATTAGGGGGGTAGGCCCGAGCCTAGCCACCAACATGGCCCAATTGGCACTGATCAACGGCTACCTTTGGTTTTTGTGATCTAGACCTCCGATCGATGATCTGAGAGCGCCTTTTGACTCGTTTCGATGCTCTGAACATGATGGTGACCTCTGTTTAAGCTAATTCCACTCCAGTGAAAATCATCCGGTACCAAATGCAAGCAGATCGAGGCGATTTAGACTGCAGTAACGGAGTCTGAAACGATGTTTTTAGCAATAATAAATCTCCATGGATAGCCATCCATAGCCACTCGAGGAGCACTATTGAGGATGCTACGCAAACTAGATACAACGAGATGCAAATGGACCGCTCAGCTCAGAGTCTAGGTAAGTAGGAATTTCGCCTACAGTATGAATAGTTTTAAAAATAAATTAATTTTAAATATTTTCATAAAATTTTTGAAAATGCATGATCAGTGATTTGTGACACTGTTATATGTTATGATGCGATATGTTATGTTATGACATGATGTAAAATGCTATGATGATGATGATATGATTAATGTGATGTATGCAATATTTAAATTATATTGTTTAATCACCTTCAAGTCAAGTATGATTATGATTTATGATTCATGAATTATGAAATTGTGATGTCATGTAGTGATAAGTCATACTGCATACACACAATAAGACAAGTTAAACTTATAAGACAAGTTAAGGGTGTCGTTCCAACCTTCCGACCCACAGGGAGGCTCCATGTTAAAGTAATGAATGATTTTAGTGTCGTTGGGATCTTGCGAGCCCTAACTTCCCAAGACTCGCGCGCAACTGGTACGATCACTTGGGCCTAAAGTAAGAAGATAAGATATAGCTAAAGTAATTAAGCATAAATAAGTTGGTAAGCAAGCATAAAATACTCATGCATATTTTTGTTAAAATGATTTTAATTATGTTTTGCAATACTAATTTCTTACTTTTATGAATTTTATGCATGTTTTATTTTACAAAATTACGTCTGTTTAAACTTTACGAAAGATTATGTGTTTATGACTAAGTAAATAAATTTCATAATCGTGTTTTAAAAATCAAGATGGTGATTACGCAACCGTGGTCTAGAGGATTTTAAGGTTTAAAAATGTTGCAATAAACAATGCAACAAATGTGCAAAGTTTTTAAGTAAGAAAGTTATATGCTAATTTAAAAAAGAAATGCCCATATGAGTTTTATGCTAAAATAAGAAATGATTGTATCAATATGTTTTATGAATTTACTTTTATGAAAGTTTAGATGAATATGCTTCGAAAAAATATTATTATTATGACTGTTTAAGTGAACAAGTCCCAAGTAATTATTATTTTGAAAAGTTTCAAAAAGATTAATTTTTAAGATATCAATATGTTATTTTTGAGATATGAATTTATAAGTAAAATGTATAAATAATTTTTAAGAAAGATTTAAAGGGCATTTAAATGGGATTTTATTTCAATATTTAATTTAAAATTGTTTTTAAAATAGTTTTATTTAAATTAGGAAATTTTTTTATAGATGATAGATTTTAGATAATGATTCTTATGTTTAAAAAGAAAAGTTTAAGAAAATTACTAAGGTTATGTTTTAAGAAATTAATGTTATGAGTTACGTAAAGGATTAAGCTTTTAGAAATTATAATTATGTTAAAATGTAATGGTTATTATTACGTTATTATCACGTTTGAGAAATTTATGTTATTATGTTAGGTTTACGAAATTAAGTTTTAAGAAATGATTATTATATCTTTTAAGGTTATATGTTGAGAATTCTTTATCATAAAGAATTCATTTGTTACTAAGATTTGAGAAAACAATTATTATTTCCTCTAGGGTTTTATGTTAAGGGTTCCACGATAAGAATCCATTTTAAAAAGGAAAAAATTATTCCATAATTTCTCTACTTTATTCGTAAGTAAGTTTAAGTTTATGGTCATGTTTAAGTTAAGTGACAACCACGTAGGGAGGGTCGTCACACCCTTGCCCACCACAAATGATTTTGATCAAGCTTATGAGAATGTGTGACTAATTAGCTAATCTGATTAATCAACAAACCAAATTCTTGTGGCTCTATAATTCCATTTTATTGTCGTTTTTTCCTATTATTTATGTTATATAATTCAAACTTATAAAAATAACTGACGCTAAGAAGTGACAAAGTAAGACTTAAAAAACAAAAGCTAGCCAGCAACCTCTGGAAAATAATAAAGCTAATCTTCTAATATAAGCAGTGGCGGAGCTAGAAAATTTTTCCGTGCACTAATTAAACCAAAAATTTCAATTAAAACACATTATTACTATTTTAATAGAAGTTTAATTCAATTTTTGAAATTTATGGTTTATGAAATTATGAATCATATAATACTATAATTGAGACATTTATTTATTTCTAAGGTGTTTGGCAAACCAATTGGAACTGAAAATTTTGATTTAAAAATTGTAGTATGTGTAAGCTTAACACTATAATAATTTTTTGTTTTTTTTTATTGTAGGTGGTGAGAGTTTTACAATGTAGTTGGTTGAAAGCAATTCCAACCGACTTGCAAACACCCTTTTAGCACTTTGAAATTAAATTATATGTTTGGGTTCTGTTTAAACCAAAACTTTTGGTTCAAAATAAAATTACTATATATTTTGTCTTATAAAATTTGAATTGTTGTAGCGTTTTTGGTTCAAACTAATGGTTTAAACCAAGGTTCTCAAATGCCATAACAGTTTAAAAAATAAAATTTCGGGACATAATTAAAACTTTAAAATGTTTTAATGTATATTGTGAAGAAGAATTTCAGAGCGGGGGGGGGGGGGGGAGTGGTGGGTGGTGCAAACAAGAAGAAAAATAATTTAAAAAAAAATTGATATCGAGTTTATATCATAATGGAACCATTTGGGCCAGTTGGGGCCGGCCCACTGGTTCTAACGTGGCTCCACTATTGAAAGTAAGGAAGTGAAGAAATGCCTCATCAGAAACGTGGCTCCAGCACATGGAAAAACCTTGTACCGTACACCAGCAAGCACGAGTAAGTTATTTAGCAACATTTAAACATCCTACTAAAGTGATATTCACATAAAGTGTCTTGCTTATAGGAGCCAAAACTAAAGCAAGTCAATTTTGAAAGCAGAACTAATTACTAATTTGAAATACATATAATTCCAAAAGCAAATATAATTACTCCTAGAATAATAGTTCCAACTAGGTTTGCCAAACGAGACCTAAATAATAACAGATAATCCTAACAATAATATTAAATAAAGTAATAATTACCACACTATTTTCAATTACATCACAGAGTTACGACATTGTTTTCCCCCCTTTTCAATTTGTTCTTGACGATTTTGGTTTGAACAAGCGCCGCAATTTCTTGACAATTGAACAGAGAAATCTTATGACATAGAACAACAAGATGAAGGCAAGCAATATAATCCATGCAAAAATTGATCCTACGAAGATCTTATAGAATAGATCTTCTCCTTTCCTGGGGATCACCATGCCCGTAACTATAAGGAAGATAACTGCAAGTGCTGTCACCGCTGTGTACATGACGAGTGTCAAAAGAAACATATATAACTTGTTCCTAAGACGGCACAATTTCTTGACAGTCCAATAGAGAAATCGTATGTCATGGAACAAAAAGATGAAGACATGCAATATAATCCATGCAACAATCGATGCTTTCAAGATCCCAGAGAGTAGACCTATTCTTTTTCCAGGGGTCACCACGGCCATACCCACAAGGAAGGTAAGTTCAAGAGCTGTCACCGCTGTGCACATGACGAGTGTCATAAGAAACATAAATAACTTGTTCCTAAGACGAACTCCGCTGATGAGAAGAAGAATGATGCTGAGCGACGCCAAGAAAGAAATGCTGTTGAAAATCATGAAAAGGGTGTACTGATCTCCCGGTTCACGTGCTAGAATTGAGGTTCCTGCAATGCACGGATCTTCTATGCTGCAATCATAAAAATTGACTTGGTTTGTGGTCTCTTGCCAAAGTCCACCCGGAGGGTTGATGGCAGTTTGGTATGTCATTGTTGATCACAGTAGACACGACCATTATCGAGCCCGGCCTGTCTTCCATCCAATCTCCTTTGTATTTCAGGAAGCCAAACCAGTTTCTAGATTTTCGATCTGACGATTTCTCCGTTGATGATTTTTGGGTGATTTCTGATGAAGTCGACGTTTCCAAACCGGAGTCCTTAAATTTTTGTCGGATTCTTTCACTAATGAAGTCTGTTCCTGAGATGTATTCTAGGAGCTCGAAGGCTTTTAGACCTCTATGGTTCACAATTTCATCAGCTGCGGCTTTTATTTTAGGTACTGAAAGCAAGTATTCCACAGTCTGCGGTAAAAGCGTAACACTTTCAATATATAAATCTCTCCTTGTATATGAAATATCCCCTAATAATTAATGATTTCAAAATTTCTTTTCAAAAGAAGTGAAAATAAAAACTTTTCTCCAATACTTTATAAATTTTGTAACAAACTTGATAAATAAAAAGGAAAAATTAGATTTCCAAACATGATCCTTTCAAAAAGAATTTCTGTAAACTATTACAACTAAACAAGAGAAATGATAAATCCAATCAAACAGATCTTTGATTGCAAACAGAACTCGGATTGCCAACTTACCTCAACTTGCTTTAGCATCACAGCTAAATGCAAAATAGTGTTGCCATCATGCTCTTTCGAGTTCAGGAACTCGCAGTTCTCGCATGCAATTTCCAGTTCGACCAACATTTTGAGTGCTTCCAAATGGTTGTCTTTGACGCACAAATGCAACACTGTTTGTCCATCAGGATCAACTTCCAAAACCGACTCCTTTCTTGCGCTAATCAATAGCTTAATCACATCGATTCTGCCTCTCAAGGCGGCATAATGGAGAGGGATCTTCCCGTCTTGGTCTTTGGCTAGGCACATATTTTGGTCACCATTTTCTTGCAACAATGCTTGGACAACCTCCGTGTGGCCCTCGGCGGAAGCCAAATGAAGAGGCGAGCGTTTGTGGGAATCCAACTCGGAAGCAAGTTTCGGTTTGTGGAAAAGAAGTTGTCTAGTGAAATCAAGGTGGCCTAATAAAGCGGATATGTGTAGAGGAGTTTCGTTGAAGGTGCTAAGTGAAATCCTACTTAAAATCAATGGATCTTTTTGTATCAATGAGTTGAAAGTAATCAAAGATCCTTCAATTGATGCTTCATATAACCTAGTTACTGCATCATCTTCTAGGGGCCTTATTTCCATTGTTTTTCTTTGTTAGGTTGGATGTGTAAAGTAAAAGACAAAGGGAAAGTGAGGGATTCTTATGAAAGGAAATGAATTGGGAGATAACCGTCAATATTCCACGCTTATATAGTCTTTTTTGTTTTTGTTGTCGCTTTTACTTTTCTTTTTTTTTTTTTTTGGTTAAAGTCATTGTCACTTTTGGTTTTATGTATTTATTCAATAATTCAATATTGTATGATTGGTCAAAGTTGTAGGCAAATTTCTTATTAATATTAGTAGTTATTTGATTTCTCTTTTACTTTGTGAGGTTGTCAAATAACTACTAATATTAATAAAAAATTTGCACTTTTCTATGTGCCAATTGATTTCTGCTCTTTGGCCATATATCAGTGGCTCTAGTGATAGCACAAAATTAATATTTGATTTTTAAGAGCCAATTGGCTTCTTTATCAATTCTTTTTTTCCTATGTCTCTTGTTATTTTTGCCATTGATTTGTCCTAAATGGTAAAAATCCGCAGAAGATTTTTTTTCCTTATTCATTGGAAGCCTGTTTTTCAACAGATTTTTCCTCTCTTTTATGAAATTGCCTATTATATATGTAAATAATGATAATAATAGTTTTAAAAGGTTGTCTAAGAATTTTATGTATGAAGAAGAAGAATGAGAAGTTGAGAGGTTAATGGTCAAATTTTTTAGACCTCCTTGAACAGAGGAAATTTGAAAATTTTTAGCAAATAGTACTTTTTTTAGAGCTCGAAGTTGTTTTTAACAAGTAATTGACGGAGCATAAAGGCTGATTTAGTAGTTTACAAACTTGTAACACTCAGATGGAAATGCTCTTTGAACGTGAAATCTTTTGTAAGCTATTGTCGTTTTTCCATTTGGTTCTCCTTGATTTAATTTGTTATTTTTTTTTTAATTCTTGTTCATGTCATTTCTATATACAGGCATGCATACTTAACACACATAACACACAAAATTTGAGTCTGTGTCGTTTTCCTACTTTATGTTACTATTGTGATCATTGTCGTTTTTTGAGGTTACTGTCGTTGTTTATGAAGAGATTCACAGTTTCACTTTTATTGTCGTTTTTGTCGTTGGTATAGTTTTCTTACTTTTACATGTCCTTTCAGGTATTATCGTTCCATAATCGATGTCGTTTCTGGTGTTGTGCTACTAATCTTGACCATTTGCTAATTTTGTACTAAATCAAAGAAGCTAGTTTTGCATGAAAAAATAAAATAAAATAAAATAAAGCAGAAAAAAAGTTTGGAAAGCAGTCCTTATAATTTGTCATCCAATTTGAAGTCATTGGAAAAGGAACTAAAAGGGGAGAGAAACAGAGGCAAAAACAGGACTCATTACTCTCATTCCAAAACTCACGAGTCATGTCAAAGACGTTCTTGCTTTGGTTTATGAAACAAGAAAACAATTTTTTGCTTCCAAATTTGTCTTCTAATCATTAGTTCTCTACATAAAATCTTACCTCTTATTTTGTTTTTGCATATCCTATAGATATATAAACATAGGTTATTTCACACTGTCACCCCCTAACTTGTCGGACAATTGTAATTTACCTTATGAGTTTTTAATTTAACAAGTTGCACCCCGAACTTATAAATCTGTAGCAATTTACTCTTTATTGATAGCAAATTTTAATTTTTGACTAAAATTAATGTATAATTTGCACGCGAATAGTTGATTAGTGACATAAATGGTCATTTTTATATAACTAACTGAGCAAAAAATGTATCAGCATAACTGTATATATATGCAGGTCAGTGTATACAGTTTAAGTCTATAGAATTATCTTATTTTAGATGGTAAAGTTACGTTTTAAAACAAAAAAATAAGGAATTACTTTGCTTTTAAGTCGTTACCTAGTCTTTATTCAGTAATGCATGTTTGGACTTAGCTTAGGATTAAGAATCTGTTATCAAAAACCACAAGAACATATTAGAATGAAGGATTAAAGAAAAAATCCAAGAACGGGACACAAAACCAGAGAATTTGTACAATCTGTTTTCTCTATCAGCTTTTCACACACCAAACACGAATTTTAAAGCAAAAAACTTGACCCCAACATTCCCTCGAATACCATGGGATTCCCAAACTCAAAATAGAAACGCTCAAATGACCCTCAATCAAAATTAATAGGAGTACATGACAACTCATATACAATAGTAACTAATTCCTCTGCAGTCCAAAAATTGCCACGCCAATCAAGTATAAGATTTCTTTAACGAACTTGCAACCCTGCGCTAATCTGTAGGGCCATGTGTCACATGACTTGAAGGACACGATCCATAAGCACCGACAAGTTGCGTGTTGGTTACTAAACCAGATCATCAAATAACCAATTCATAACTTGAAAAAATTACCAGAAGTACTGGAGGTCAGAGTGACAATGTGCAGATTTAACTCTACTAAAGCCTTGAAATCCAAATCCCTGAAAGTTCCTTGAATTTCTAGCTAAAGCGCCGAACAAGTTAACTGTGTTAAGTGTTGCCAAAATTGTAAATATTTGTGGCTAAAAAAATTACGTTTTCGAAAGATTAAAAGCAAAAGTTCTAAGACACAGCAAAGCATGCAAATAGAAAACGTGCTTACCTTCATAGGGACAGCCAACTTTGACTCAGTCCTGGTCTTGCGCAAATTTGAAAATGTGATCATTCGCAACTGTTGAAGCGTACGGAGTGTGAACTCCAAATCGTCATCATCACATGCATTAAGTGGTAGCTCGTATTTTTGATAATGACTTTTGACCAATAAAATCCCTTCACTGTGAATTGTTATTTTGTAATCTGATGAAAAGTTGAAAGATCAGTAGTCAATTTGAGCATTGTGACATTTCATGCGGTGGAGCCCATGACTTTAGATGGAAAGGCCCAAATGATCAACTCAGCAATCAGTTGTGAGTGTCAATAGGTCCATAAACAGTGACAATTGCCCTATGAAGAATGGCTTTCGCGACGGCACTGGTGGGCTCCCTACATACACATACCAAACAACATGACGTGTTAACCATGAACTACAAGGAACTAAACGGATTTTGACCAATAAAATCCCTTCACTGTGAATTGTTATTTTGTAATCTGATGAAAAGTCAAGAGATCAGTAGTCAATTTGAGCACTGTGACATTTCATGTGGTGGAGCCCATGATTACATACAAAAAGGCCCGAATGATCAACTCTGTAATTTGTTGTTCGAATTAATAAGTCTGTAAGTAGTGACAATTGTCCTATGAAGACTCACTTTTGCTATGGCTTCGGTGGGTTGCCTACGTCTATATACAAAACAACATGACGTGTTAACCATGAACTTCAAGGAACCTACCAAAAAGAAATATCTAATTATACAATATTTTTTTAAGATCAATGCCTCCTAAATTTATCGCTGATTGACATCTTGCATCTCGGGAAAAAAAAAAAGAAGAAGGTTACAATCCAACCCCTTAATTTAAATTTCTTAATAAATCGCCCAAATTGTTACCATCTCAGTTTTAATTACAGGATGGTCTGCATTGCAAACGAAGATATCAACACCTAAAAAATAGTTATCGGGCGAAACATGCAAAAGTGCATTGTGGAAATTCACAGGAAAAAGATGAAATATAGGATCAAAACCATGAAAAATTTTGAACTTGCAGCATTTCAACAGAAGGACTATTCGGCTTAGAGTTAAAAGTGGTCCATGGTGAAGAAGAGTAGATCCAGCTCCTAAATCAAAAGCATTGTTGAAATTAAATGTTTCATTTAATAAAACTTTTTCAAGGATAAAAAAAAATGATTAATGTTTATTAAAGTTAAGAAGAAAATGAAAAGAACGAACAAGAACGAAGCTTTTCTCTAGAATGGATATGCAAGGGAATCAGGGCTTAAACTTGATGTAATAAAAACCACTTTCACCATTTCTGTTTTCATTTTCATTTCCTTTTCGTTACCTCTCCAAACGTTGTTTGGAAACCAATTCCAAAAGCATAGCCTCAGGAAAAGAGCAGAACCGTCTTAAAAAAAAAAAAAAAAAAAAAACAAACGAACAGTAAATTTTTCTTCCAAAATCCCTTGCCATCTTCAAATCTGCTCCAAATGTTGTTTCTCTCTCTATATTTGCTAATGCATGATTGGGCTTGTAAATGTAACAAGCCTGTGAATTTCAAGTAAAATTAATTATGTTAAATTTAATTATTAAGTGTGTCAAGTGTAATTTAATTGCTAATTTCAGTCACTTAAAATTTTGTTGCATATTTTATTTAAATCTGATTTTCTTGGTTTTTTAATATCAAATGATACTTTTGCATCATACTTTTTGTATAATGACCAAAGTGCCATTGTTGTCTTCTTTGTTGTCTTTCACCTGTAATGATAGTCTTCTTTTTTCCACCAAAAAAAAAAAGCAAAGGACACAATTAGACGTTCACAATGCTTTAGTCCCCACTAAGTCATTTTCCATTCTTTTATTCAAATTCCAACAAAAAGACCATCACTCACATGTCTTCATCAGACAAAGTCTACTGAACAAAAGAATATACATGTATGTTCACATGAATGAGCATAAAAAAAAAAAAAGACTATGTTCACATGACTTCACTTCCCTATACCCCATTCTCCTTCAGCCTTCTAAGTCTAAGAAAAACCCAGCTCCATGTTGTTAGAAAATCTCTATTGCAAAAGTTGTGTAACAACCTTACTTACGTGGCTGTTACTTAATTGCATAATTATAAAACTTAACATACCTTGACATAAGGTATGTAAAATATAGAATAAATTTTGTAATACCCCCTCATGGGACGTCACAGTTACAGTCTCATAACATCTATTATTTATAGTAAAACAAAATTTTTATAGAATTTAAATAATCAAAGTAATATGAAAATAACTTTATATATATATATATATATATATTTTACAAGACTTTTTAATCAACTCAAATAACTTTATCTAAAAATAAAAACATAGTTGCCACATTACTAAAAACATTAAACTTAACAAAATATCTTTAACTTGCGAAATCTCATAAAATAATTAAAAAACTAAAGTTTGCGGAATTGTAGACAACTGAATAAAAGTTTAAATCATCATTAACTCAGGATGTATCACTCTGATATTCTGTTTCTGCCACCATGCATACACCCGCATCGAGCTTCTCCATCCTCATACCTAACTCTTGTTCCTGGCTGCAATATGAGGAACATCTAGTAAGCATAATGCTTAGTAAGTACACTCTAACTCTCACAAAACATTTTCTTCAATTAACAATGTTCAATAAAATAAATTCATCATTAATTAAATATCTATTTTTTTAAAATAATATATATAGTACTACTTCAAAATATCATATTGTAGGTAAGAGATGTAACGAACCGCCTTACGTGGCCGTCACTTAACTTTAACATCATCATAAACTTAAACTTACTTACAATTAAGGTAGAGAAATTCAGGATAATTTTTTTTTTAAATGGATTCTTACTGAGGAATCCTTAACATAAAACCTTAGAGGAAGTAATAACTATTTTAAATCTTAATGACAAACAAATTCTTATTGATAAAGAATTCTTAACTATAATCTTAAAAGACGTAATAATCATTTCTCAAAACTTTATTTCGTAAACCTAACATAATAACATAAATTTCTCAAACGTGATAATAACGTAATAATAATCATTACGTTTTAACATAATTATAATTTCCAAATCATGATCCTTTACATAACTTATAACATTAATTTCTTGAAACATAACCATAGAAATTTTCTTGAACTTTTTTGTTTTAAACATAAGAGTAATTATTTAGCAAGTATTACTTTAAAGACATTTCTCAATTTAGATAAAACTATTTTCAAAACAATTTTAAATTAAATATTAAAATAAAATCCCATTTAAATGTGCTTTAAAACTTTCTTAGCAATTATTTATATATTTTACTTATAATTTTAACATCTTAGAAATATCATATTATTTTCTTAAAAGTAAACCTTCTTAACCAAACAAAATATGATTTCTTATAACTTAAACTTTTAAGTTTAAGATACAAATTTCTTAAAGCTTTTCTTTTAGACTTTCATAATAACTTCATAAAAACATATCCGTAAACTTCATTTCTTAACATAACGTAAAACTCCCATAATCCTTTGTAATTCCAAATAAACTTATAATTTTCTTTCTTACAAATTTCGTGCATTTGTTGCATTATCTATTGCAACATTTTTAAACTTTAAAATCCTCTAGACCAAGGTTGCATAATCAGAAGCTCGGCTTTTAAAGCATAATTACGTAAATTATTTAGCAACATTTAAACATCCTAGTAAGTGAAATTCACATAAAGTGTCTTGCTTATAGGAGCCAAACTAAAGCAAATCAATTTTGAAAGCAGAACTAATTAGTCATTTGAAAATACATATAATTCCTAAAGCAAATATAATCTTAAATTTAAAACCATATTACTCCTAAAATATTAGTGTTTGGTAATTTTATTGGAACTATAAGTTAGAACCAAAATAGTATAGCACATGAGAGTTTTATAGTTCCAACTAAGTTTGCTAAACAAGGCCTAAAAAATAAAAGATAATCCTAACAATAATTTTAAATAAAATAATAAGTCCCAGACTATTTTTAATTATATCACTACATCACAGAGTTACGACATTGTTCCTCCCTTTTCAATTTGTTCTTGACGATTTTGGTTTGAACAAGCGCCACAATTTCTTGACAATCCAATAGAGAAATCTTATGACATGGAACAAAAAGATGAAGCTAAGCAATATAATCCCTACAAAACTCCATACGTTGAAGATCCCATAGATTTGTTCTTCTCTATTCTTGGGGGTCACCATGGTCATACCTATAAGGAAGGTCCATGCAAGAGCTGACACCGCTGACAACATGACGTATGTCAAAAGAGGCACAAAGAATTTGTTCCTAAGATGAACTCCGCTGATGAGTAGAAGAATGACGCTGAGCGATGCCAAGAAAGAAATGCTGTTGAAAGTCATGAAAGTGGCGTACCAACCTTGCGAATCACGTCCTAGAATTGAGGTTCCTGCATTGCACATATCTGATGTGCTGCAATCATAACTATTGCCCTCGTCTTGGGCTTTGGTATCTTGCCAAACTCCACCCGGAGGGTTGATGGCAGTTTGGTATGTCATTGTTGAGATCACAGTAGACACGATCATTATCGAGCCCCGCTTGTCTTCCATCCAATCTCCTTTGTATTTCAGGAAGCCAAACCAGTTTCTAGATTTTCGTTTTGACGATTTCTCTGTTGATGATTTTGGGTGATTGTTGATAAAGTTGACGTTGCCAAACCGGAGTCCTTAAATGTTTGTCGGATTTTGTCACTAACGAAGTCTCTTCCTGATATGTATTCTAGAAGCTCGAAGGCTTTAAGACCTCTATGGTTCACAATTTCATCTGCTCCGGCTTTTATTTTAGGTACTAAAAGCAAGTATTCCACAGTCTGCAGTAAAAGCATAATACTTTCAATATCTCTCATATCCCCTAACAATTAGTGATTTCAAAACTTATTTTCAAAAGAAGTTGAAAACAACAACTTTTCTCCAATACTTTATAAATTTTGTAACAAACTTGAAAAATATGAAAGAAAAATTAGATTTCCAAACATGATCCTTTCAAAAAGAATTTATGTAAACTATTACAACTAAACAAGAGAAATGATAAATTCAATCAAACAGATCTTTGATTGCAAACAGAACTCTGATTGCCAACCCACCTCAACTTGCTTTAGCATCACAGCTAAATGCAAAATAGTGTTGCCATTAGCATGCTCTTTCGAGTTGAGAAACTCGCAGTTCTCGTATACACCTTCCAGTTCGACCAATACTTTAAGTGCTTCCAAGTGGTTGTATTTGACACAGAAATGCAACACTGTTTGTCCATCAGGAACCACTTCCAAAACCGACTCCTTTCTCGCACTAATCAATAGCTTAATCACATTGATTCTGCCTCTCAAGGCGGAATAATGAAGAGGGATCTTCCCGTCTTGGTCTTTGGCTAGGCACATATTTTGGTCACCATTTTCTTGCAACAATGCTTGGACAACCTCCGTGTGGCCCTCGGCTGAAGCCACATGAAGAGGCGAGCGTTTGTGGGAATCCAACTCGGAAGCAAGTTTCGGCTTGTGGAAAAGAAGTTGTCTAGTGAAATCAAGGTGGCCTAACAAAGCGGATATGTGTAGAGGAGTTTCATTGAAGGTGCTAAGTGAAATCCTACTCAAAATCAATGGATCTTTTTGTATCAATGAGTTGAAAGTAATCAAAGATCCTTCAATTGATGCTTCATATAACCTAGTTAATGCATCATCCTCTAGAGGCCTTATTTCCATTGTTTTTCTTTGTTAGGTTGGATGTGTAAAGTAAAAGACAAAGGTTAAGTGAGGGATTCTTATGAAAGGAAATGAATTGGGAGATAACCATCAATATTCCACGCTTATATAGTCTTTTTTGTTTTTGTTGTCGCTTTTACTTTTCTTTTCTTTTTTTTAAGTCATTATCACTTTTGGTTTTATGTATTTATTCAATAATTCAATATTGTATGATTGGTCAAAGTTGTAGGCAAATTTCTTATTAATATTAGTAGTTATTTGATTTCTCTTTTACTTTGTGATGTTATCAAATAACTACTGATATTAATAAAAAATTTGCACTTTTCTATGTGCCAATTGATTTCTGCTCTTTGGCCATATATCAGTGGCTCTAATGGTAGCACAGAATTAATATTTGATTTTTAAAAGCCAATTGGCTTCTTTATCAATTATTTTTTTCCCATGTTGCTTGTTATTTTTGCCATTGATTTGTCCTAAATGGTATAAATCCGCAGAAGATTTTTTTTCCTTATTCATTTGAAGCCAGATTTTCAACAGATTTTTCCTGTCTTTTATGAAATTGCCTGTTATATATGTAAATAATGATAATAATAGTTTAAAAATGTTGTCTACCAGTTTTATATATGAAGAAGACGAATGAGAAGTTGAGAGGTTAATGGTTAAAATTTTTAGACCTCCTTGAACAGAGGAAATTTGAAATTTTTCAGCAAATAGTACTTTTTTTAGAGCTCGAAGTTGTTTTTAACAAGTAATTGATGGAGCATAAAGGCTTATTTAGTAGTTTATAAACATGTAACACTCGGATGGAAATACTCTTTGAACGGGAAATGTTTTGTAAACTATTGTCGTTTTTCCATGTGGTTCTCCTTGATTTAATTTGTTATTTTTATTTTTATTCTTGTTCATTTCTTTTCTATATACACGCATGCATACTTAACACACATAACACAAAATTTGAGTCTGTGTCGTTTTCCTACTTGATGTTACTATTGTGATCATTGTCAGTTTTCGAGGTTACTGTGGTTGTTTATGAAGAGATTCACAGTTTCACTTTTATTGTCGTTTTTGTCGTTGGTATTGTTTTCTTACTTTTACATGTCCTTTCAGTTATTATCGTTCCATAATCGATGTCGTTTCTGATGTTGTGCTACTGATCTTGACCATTTGCTAATTTTGTACCAAATCAAAGAAGCTAGTTTTGCATGAAAAAAATAAAATAAAGCAGAAAAAAAGTTTGGAAAAGCAGTCCTTATAAATTGTCGTCCAATTTTGAAGTCATTGGAAAAGGAACTAAAACAGAGGTGAGAAACAGAGGCAAAAACAGGACTCATTAATCTCATTCCAAAACTCACGAGTCATGTCAAAAACGTTCTTACTTTGGTTTATGAAACAAGAAAACAATTTTTTGCTTCAAATTTTTCATCTAATCATTAGTTCACTACAGAAAATCTTACCTTTTATTTTGTTTTTGCATATCCTATAGATATATAAACATAGGTTATTTAATACTGTTACCCTGAACTTGTCGTACATCTGTAATTTACCTTGTGAACTTTTAATTTTAGTAAGTTGCACTCTGAACTTATAAATTTGCAGCAAATTACTCTTTATTGATAGCAGATTTTAATTTTTGACTGAAAGTAATATATAATTTGCTCGCGAATAGTTGATTAATGACATAAATGGTCATTTTTATATAACTGACTGAGCCAAAAATGTATCAGCATAACTGTATATATTTGTAGGTCAGTGAATATAATTTAAGTCTGCAGGATTAACTTATTTTAGATGGTAAAGTTACGTTTTAAAACAAAAAGGAAGGAATTACTATGCTTTCAAGTCGTTACGTAGTCTTTATTCAGTAATGCATGTTTGGACTAGCTTAGGATTAAGAATCTGTTATCAAAAACCACAAGAACATATTAGAATGAAGGATTAAAGAAAAAATCCAAGAACGGGACACAAAACCAGAGAATTTGTACAATCTGTTTTCTCTATCAGCTTTTCACACACCAAACACGAATTTTAAAGCAAAAAACTTGACCCCAACATTCCCTCGAATACCATGGGATTCCCAAATTCAAAATAGAAACGCTCAAATGACCCTCAATCAAAATTAATAGGAGTACATGACAACTCATATACAATAGTAACTAATTCCTCTGCAGTCCAAAAAATTACGTTTTCGAAAGATTAAAAGCAAAAGTTCTAAGGCACAACAAAGCATGCAAATAGAAAACGTGCTTACCTTCATGGGGACAGCTAACTGTGATTCAGTCCTGGTCTTGCGCAAATTTAAAAATGTGATCATATCGCAACTGTTGAAGCGTACGGAATGTGAACTCCAAATCGTCATCATCACATGCATTAAGTGGTAGCTCGTATTTTTGATAATGACTTTTGACCAATAAAATCCCTTCACTGTGAATTGTTATTTTGTAATCTGATGAAAAGTTGAAAGACCAGTAGTCAATTTGAGCACTGTGACATTTCATGCGGTGGAGCCCATGATTATATACGGAAAGGCCCCAATGATCATGCAATCAGTTGTCAGAAGCAATACGTCCATAAACAGTGACAATTGTCTTATGAAAACTCACTTTCGCTAGGGCTCCAGTGATTCCCTACGCATATATACAAAACAACATGACGTTAACCATGAACTTCAAGGAACCTACCAAAAAGAAATATTTAATTATATAATATTTTTTAAGATCAATTCCTCCTACATTTACCGCTGATTGACATCTTGCATCTCTAAAAAAAGAGTTACAATCCAACCCCTTAATTTAAATTTCTTAATAAATGGCCCAAATTGTTACAATCTCAGTTTTTAATTACAGGGTGGTCTGCATTGCAAACAAAGATATCAACACCTAAAAAATAGTTATCGAGCGAAACATGCAAAAATGCATTATGGAAATTCACAGGAAAAAGATGAATTATAGGATCAAAACCATGAAAAATTTTGAACTTACAGCATATTATTCGGCTTAGAGTCAAAAGTGGTCCCTGGTGAAGAAGGGTAGATCCAGCTCCTGAATCTAAAGCATTGTTGAAACTAATTGTTACATTTAATAAAACTTTTTCAAAGATCGAAAAAAAATTATTAATGTTCATTAAAGTTAAGAAGAAAATTAAAAGAATGAACATGAACAAAGCTTTTCTCTAGAATGGATATGCAAGGGAATCAGGGGTTTAACTTTATGTAATAAAAACCATTCTCACCATTTTTCATTTTCATTTCCTTTTCATTAGCTCTCCAAACGTTGTTTGGAAACCAATTCCAAAAGCATAGCCTCAGGAAACGAGCAGAGCCGCTTAAAAAAAAAAAAAAAAAACAGTAAATTTTTCTTCCAAAATCCCTTGCCATCTTCAAATCTGCTCCAAATATTGTTTCTTTCTCTATAATTGCTAATGCATGATTGGGCTTGCAAATGTAATGCGCGTGAATTTCAAGAAAAATTAATTATGTTAAATTTAATTATTAAGTGTGTTAAATATGATTTAGTTGTTAATTTCAACCATTTAAAATTTTATTGCATATTTTATTTAAATCTAATTTTCTTAGTTTTAAATATCAAATGATACTTTTACACTATACTTTCTCTATAATTACCAAAGTGCTGTCTTCTTTATTGTCCTCCACGTGCAATGATAGTCTTCTTTTTAAAAAGAAAAAAGAAACAAAGGGCACATATCATACGTTCACAATGCTTTGGTCCCCACTAAGTCATTTTCTCATTCTTTTATCCGAATTCCAACAAAAAGACCATCACTCACATGTCTTCATCTGATAAAGTCCACTCAACAAAATAATATATACAGACATGTTCACATGAATGAGCAAAAAAAACAGACTATGTTCACAAGACTTCACTTCCCTATACCCCACTCTCCTTCTGCCTTCTAAGTCTGAGAAAAACCCCGCTTCATGTTGTTAGAAAGTCTCTATAGCAAAAATTGTGTAACGACCTCAGTTACGTGGCCGTTACTTAATTATATAATCATAAAACTTAACATACCTTAACGTAAAGTAGTTAAAATGCGGAATAAATTTTTTTTTAAATAAAAATCTTGACGATAAAGAATTTTTAACATATAACCTTAAAAGAAATAATAATCATTTCTCAAAATTTAATTCTATAAATCTAACATAGTAATATTAATTTCTTAAACGTGATTGTAACATGATAACAATTATTACTTTTTAACATAATCATAACCTCTAAAGACTTAATTCATTACATACATCATATATTAACTTCTTAAAACATAACCATAATAATTTCTTGGAAACTTTTCTTTTAAACATAAGGATAATTTTTTAAAAACTATTACTTTTAAAATATTTCTCAATTTAAATAAAACTATTTCAAAAAAAATTCTAAATTAAATGTTGAAATAAAATCCTATTTTAAATGCTCTTTAAAAGTTTCTTAAAAAATTATCTATATATTTTACTTATAATTTATTATCTTCAAACTAACATAATGCTTTCTTAAAACTTAATCTTTTAAACTAATCGAAATATAATTTCTTACAACTTAAAGTCTAACATACTAATTTCTTAAAGATATTCCTTTAAACTCTCATAATAAATTCATAAAATATATTCATTAAAATCCTTACTTAGTAGTAGTAGTAGTAGTAGGAGGAGGAGGAGGAGCAGGAGGAGCAGCAGCAGCAGATTAGTAGGTCCACCTTTTAATCTTGCTGATTTAAGCAGCTAGTAGCAGCTAGTAGCAGCTAGTAGTAGTAGTAGTAGGAGCAGCAGCAGTAGTAGCAGCAGCAGATTAGTAGGTCCACCTTTTAATCTTGCTGATTTAACTTTTAATATCAATTTTGTACATAGTTGACCTTAAGTATACAGTTGCAAACCTTGTTTAGTGGTAGTTCATAGTACCCACCCTTAAAATTAAAATTAAAGTGTAAAGTTTGAATTCTCTCTCGGAGAAGTGCAAAAATAAATTTAGACTTCTTGTTTTCTCGCAAAATCAATCTTAAGAGTTAATCATTGCACAATACATCATAATAATCACGATACCAAATATGATTAAAAAGGAAATGAAAACCTTATTTGTATTCAAAATCTATTCATATTGTGTTGACATTGCCAGTTTAAAAAAAATGAAAAACAAGCACTTTAACCTACAAAATATTGATACATTTCAATTCGATTAAAATCCAAACGAAAAATAGGAGTGCTCTAATGAAAAGAAAAAAAAAAAAAGACAGTAAGATTTGTAATTTGGAAATAACCAGCTTAATTTCTTCATTGCCGGGTGAAAAGAAAAGAAAAGAAACGAAAAAACATCTGTCATAAACAAGAACAATCTTGGCCAGTTGAATTGAGTCTTTTCACCATTAATGATTTGTTGGCAGCATTCAATTATTCATGTACGATTTAATGAGCAAACGTTTCAGTCTATGCTACATTAATGTTTGCCAACACGTCTTTTTTTCTTTTTTTCTTTTTTTTGTTAATTAAGTTCCGAAACTTTAGTACCAATAAAATTATATAGAATATATAAAGACATGTCTGCATATCAAGCTGAATAGAGACAGAACGGTAAAGAAATATTCATCTTGTTATTTGTCAAAAGAGTTTCAACATCTACATAGTCATGTGATTGTATCTCTAGGCCTTGTCCATGGTACTCGCTGAAGGACTGCACTTAAACATATTATATAAAAGTGAGACTCATGACATGATATTCGATGTAATAACATGACATGTAGAGTTGTAATAATAGTGTTGATAATTACTTATAAATTACTTGTTGATCTTACAACTTATAAACAAAATTGCTGTGTTAAATAAATATATTTATGCCTAATTTTATGTTTATTTCGTCCTATAAACACGTCACCTTTGTCATGAAAACAAGATATTGAAATTAAGTCGAGTTCTTACAAATTTTTAAGTTGTTTTACAAATATTACGTGTGAATCAATAGAATAATATATCTATTTTTATTTTTATTGTTTTAATTTATCTAACTTATGCTTCACTGCAAAATTCGATGAAAAACAAAATAACAAAATTATAATTCAGAGAGAGCAAAATAGCTAGAAAGCTGAAACCCACAAAGAACCCTAGTTGGTGGAGCTTTGGGTCTTTTTGCACCATTAATTTTTCTACTTTCTATTTTTTGGTTGTATTTCAATTATTCTTGTAATGATTGAGATGGAATTGAATTATGATCCAAACTTCCAAGTATTTCTTCACGTTGTTGAAATTTGAAACTAAGGCTTTGTCATTAAGAAAAATCTACAAAGGTACGGAAATGATATGCATTTTGATAAGGAAATGATGGTATTTTGCTGTTTTTTGACAATCCAGTGTTGAAATTTAATGAAGTAGACCTCCTTCATATTTATGTTGTTTATTAGTGTTTGTAGGTGTTGCAGATGTGGAGCCAAATCAAGTCGACAACCCAGCAAAAGGAAGAAAAAGGGAGAAAAACGCGTCCTCGAAGGCAGGGAGTAAGCGCTGCGGCTCTGGCAGAAGAGCGCTGCGGCGCTAGGACGAGGGCGCCAGGACAAGGGCGCCTAGGCACCAAGGCAAGAGCGCCTAGGCGCCAGCATCAAAGAGTCGAGGTGTCAAAAGGATGGCGCCTAGGCACCAGGAGAAGAGCGCCTAGGCGCCTCAGGGGAGCGCCGCAGCGCTCGTTTCGAGCGTCGCGGCACTAACGCGCTGTGTTGCGCGATATTTTTTGAGTCAGAGTCGAACTCAAAGGTCCCAAATTTGAGTTGCACAGTTTGTGAGTGTGTGAGAAACTGCTCTTGTAATCTGTAATCTCCTTCATCATAGTGGAATCTGCAAGCGGCAGAAACAAGACGTAGTCTCAAATTTGGACGAACCTGTATAAAAATTTGGTGTCTCTTTTTCTTCTTTTCTCCTATTTATTTTCTGCAATTGTTCATTCTTGCGATCCTTGGAATTAGGAGTCGTCTAATTCCCCAACAACTGGTATCAAAGCAGAGGTTTTGTTCAAGAACGATGACTGGAGAAGAAGGTATGGCAGCCAGCATCACCAAATTTGATGGTTCAGATTTTTCCTATTGGAGGATGCAAGTTGAAGACTATTTCAATAGCAGAAAACTGCACTTGCCCTTGGGTAATAAGCCCGAAGGCATGAAGGATGAGGAGTGGAATCTCCTTGATAGACAAGTACTCGGTGTGATCCGTTTGACCTTGTCAAAGAACGTTGCCTACAATGTTGTGAAGGAGACTACTACAGCAGGGATGATGAAGGCTCTGTCAGAGATGTATGAGAAGCCCTCAGCCAATAACAAGGTACATCTCATGAAGAAGCTTTTTAATTTAAAGATGCCTGAAGGTGCCTTGGTGGTAGAGCACCTGAACAGTTTCAACACCGTCCTGAACCAATTGGTCTCAGTAGAGATTAAATTCGATGATGAGATCAATGCTCTAATCCTCTTGGCCTAGTTACCGAATAGCTGGGAACCCATGAGGGTGGCCATTACAAATTCTCTTGGGAGTGCAAAATTGAAGTTTGTTGATGTCAGAAACTCTATTCTGGCGGAAGAAGTTCGCAGAAAGGACTCAGGTGAAGCCTCTTCGTCGAACTCGGCCCTTAATGTTGATAATAGGGGCAGGAAACTTGATAGGCAATCCAACAGGGATAATGGCAGGAGAGGCAAGTCGAGGAATGGGAGAAGCAAGTCTAGGAATGGTAGGACTATGGAGTGTTGGAACTATGGGAAGACGGGCCACTTGAAAAAGAACTGCAGGGCTCCAAGGAAGAATGAAGACAAGACTAATGATGCAGCTAACACCGTCACTGAAGAGCAACAAGATGCCTTAATCTTGTCTGTCGACGGTTCTTTTGATTCGTGGGTGATAGATTCAGGAGCATCACACCGTCATGTCCTGGAGAACTACGTTGTCGGAAATCATGATAAGGTTTATCTCGCTGATGGAGAACCTTTGGATATTGTTGGCATTGAAGATGTCAGTTTAAAAATGCCTAATGGGTCTGTGTGGAAGATTCATAAGGTGAGACATGTTCCTAAACTAATGCGCAACTTGATTTCGATGGGGCAACTAGATGATGAAGGACATAAAGTGACCTTCAATTGTGGAGGTTGGAAAGTCACGAAATGAGCGATGGTTATTGCTCGGGGACGCAAGGCTGGAACTCTCTACATGAACTCTAGTTGCAGAGATACCCTAGCAGTTGCTGATTCTGCTGCCAATACCGAGCTATGGCATTATAGGCTCGGTCACATGAGTGAGAAGGGTATGAAGGTGCTTCACTGCAAAGGAAAACTATTGGGTTTGAAAACTGTTGATCACAGTTTGTGTGAAGCCTGCATCTTTGGTAAACAAAAGAGAGTCAGTTTCTCAAAGATGGGTAGAGAGCCTAAGTCCAAGAAATTGGAGCTTGTTCACACTGATGTGTGGGGGCCTGCACCGGTGACTTCCCTTGGCGGCGCAAACTACTATGTGACGTTTATAGGTGACTCAAGCAGAAATGTATGGGTTTACTTTCTGAAAAACAAATCTGATGTCTATGATGCTTTCAAGAGATGGAAAGCCATGGTGGAGAACGAGACAGATTTGAAGGTGAAGTGCTTGCAGTCTGACAATAGGGGAGAGTACTTAGATGAAGATTTTAGGCGGTACTGTGCTGAGAATGGGATAAAGATGAGAAAGATCATTCCAGGGAAACCACAACAGAATGGGGTAGCTGAGAGGATGAACAGGACTTTAAACGAGCGTGCTAGAAGCATGAGGTTACATGCGGGGCTGGCAAAGATGTTTTGGGCTGAGGCGATTAATACAGCCTCTCATCTAATTAACAGAAGTCCATCCACACCGTTGAAGTTCAAGCTACCGGAAGAAGTCTGGAGCCATAAACAGGTTGATCTTTCTTACTTGAGAGTGTTTGGTTGTGTTTCCTATGCACACATTGATTCTGCTGCTAGAAGTAAACTGGATGCCAAGTCAAAGAAGTGTTTTCTGGTTGGCTATGGTGGACTTGAGTTTGGTTATCGTCTCTGGGATGACCAAAGTCGGAAGATTATCAGGAGCAAGGATGTGATCTTCAATGAAGGTGTTCTGTACAAGGACAGAGACAGCACTGACTCCAGGGGTTCAGGTTCTGAAGATAAGAAGCCTGAGGTGATTCCATTGAAGGATCTTCCTGAAGTGGAGGTGCAAAATCCAGAGGTTGAAGACCAGGAAAACAGAGCTCTAGAAGGAAACCAGAGGACTCCTGCCACACCAGTCAGGAGGTCTAGCAGGACAATTAGACTGCCGCAGAGATACTTCCCATCTCTGCATTACATCTTGTTGACTGATAGAGGTAAGCCAGAGAGCTTTGATGAAGCCGTGGAGGCTGGAGATTCGGTCAAGTGGGAGTTAGCCATGAGGGACGAGTTGGATCGGACATGGCAACTGGCAAAGTTACCACAGGGTAAAAAGTCCTTGCACAACAAGAGGGTATACCAGGTAAAAAATAAAAGTGCTGGCAACAAACGGTATAAGGCAAGGTGGGTGGTAAAAGGATCCACAGATATGCTCACCAAGATGGATCCGATCGAGAAACTGAAGTTGTGCGCAACTTCAGTTGGACTTCTCCATGAAGCATGAGAAGTTGTTGCCGCTGCAGTGGGAGACATGGTGATTGATTAGTCTCCAAGTGGGAGATTGTTGCAGATGTGGAGCCAAATCAAGTCGACAACCCAGCAAAAGGAAGAAAAAGGGAGAAAAACGCGTCCTCGAAGGCAGGGAGCAAGCGCCGCCGCTCTGGCAGAAGAGCGCCGCGGCGCTAGGATGAGGGCGCCTATGTGCCAAGTGGAGAGCACCTAGGCGCCAGGACAAGGGCGCCTAGGCGCCAAGGCAAGAGCGCCTAGGCGCCAGCATCAAAGAGTCGAGGCGTCAAAAGGATGGCGCCTAGGCGCCAGGAGAAGAGCGCCTAGGCGCCGCAGGGGAGCGCCGCGGCGCTGACGCGCTGTGTTGCGCGATGTTTTTTGAGTCAGAGTCGAACTCAAAGGTCCCAAAAACTGGAAACCACTAGGGTTTCCCATTAGTTGCTATTTTTCTCCTCCTTTGGTTATAAATAGACACAAGGTGGCTAGGGTTGGGTGTGTGAAAAGTGTGTGAAAATTATGAGTGACATAATTTTGTGAGAGGCAAAATTCTTGAGAGCTCCATCCTTGAGAGAGAAAATTCCCACAGGGTGTTAGATAGAAGAGAGTTTTGGTAAGCACAGTTTGTGAGTGTGTGAGAAACTGCTCTTGTAATCTGTAATCTCCTTCATCATAGTGGAATCTGCAAGCGGCAGAAACAGGACGTAGTCTCAAATTTGGACGAACCTGTATAAAAATTTGGTGTCTCTTTTTCTTCTTTTCTCCTATTTATTTTCTGCAATTGTTCATTCTTGCGATCCTTGAAATTAGGAGTCGTCTAATTCCCCAATAGTAGGACCTTGACTACGTAGTTTGTCGTTCATTGAGCTTGTTGTCGCATTTATTCAATGTTCTTCTAGTCGCGTTGTCATTAATTTTGCCCTTCTCGTGGGTGTTTGCCACTTTTGCTTCGTTCAATAGGATTTTTGTCGTTGGGAGATGTGAGAAAATGACGATTTTAAAGTTTTGTTTTAATAAATGAATCAAGTTCGTTAATTAATTAGGAAAAAAATATTTTTCAAAAACTGATCAAGTGAATAATTTACTTTGTGGCTTATCACGGATTGATCGATATAATAAGCATATAAAAAGTATTTAAGTTATATTATCCAGTGATTTATCGGTCGATCACTAATTGAGTAAATATAATTGACAAGCCACCCTTCGTTTATTTAAAAAGAAAAAAAATCAGATATCTTTTAAAGGAGCTAGGTTGCCAAATTGACCACGTCATCTTATTTCTCTTTGTTGTTTATAGATGTGTTTTTTCTGGTTGGTTCTCATTTAAATGCTGACGTCAGTATTGACAACATTGTCGTCCTTGGGGTTATTGTAGTTTAATTTTAATGTTGTTGTTGTTGTAGTTTTTTTTAGTTGGTCTTTGATCTTTAATAAATGAGGCCTTTTTCTGATTATTTTTGTCGTTTGGAGTGGATGTCGTACGTTTTTATGATGTTTTCGTCCTTTTGTCCTCATCAGTATTTTGTCGTTCATAGAGATTATTGTTGTCGCCTTTTTCTTTTTTTTTTCTTTTTAATGTCCTTTTTGTTGCTTGTGCATGGTTCATATGCTTATGTCATTTGTTTGTACTCTTTTCCGATCTGTTATTTAATTCCTATGTCGTTTACTTTAGTTGGTGTGGTTTTTTTTTTAATCGTTGTCGTTTTCTACTGTACATTTTGTTGTCGTTTAACAGTTGTTGTTTTTAGAAATCAGGGAAAAATAAGTTGTTCAAGACTGGAAAAAGAATAATTAATTAATGTGCTTGCAGGAATAAGTAAAGAGAAGATGAGTATCAAATGGGGTAGTGTTCAAAATCTTTTTTTTTTTACCTGAGCAGAGAGAGTTTATAAACTTTTGCATAGTATACTTTTAATAAGAAAACCTCAAATAGTTCTAATTTTCTCAAATTTTCGGGCAGATACTCGGTTCATGGGAGACTTTTTAAAATTTTGAAGTTTCAAGAACATTTTTTTCCCTAAGAAAAGGACATCTATTTAGTTCATCTGCACTGTAGAGTACATTAGATTTGATATTGTTACTTAATTAGTGTTTTTACGATTAATAACTCTAATCGTGTTTATGACCTTGAATAGTTTGCTAATTATATCCCATTGCCTATCTTGGTTTAATTAGCATTTTACACTACTCATTCAATCTTGCTATTATTTGATATTAAGTGTTCTGCCTCTCCCTTAGATATTGATCTTCTCCTCTCTCTCTCTCTCTCTATATGTGTGTGTGTATATATATATATATATATATATATATTCTCTATATCTATTCTCTCTATTTGCATTCCATCAGTAATTAAACACATGAATTGTAAGAAAGAAAGATTTGAATAGACATATTTCTGGGAACACAGCAACACCTTTGACCAAGAAAGATTTATATATTTATTTGTTATTGTTGTCGTTGTCCTACCTTTTTTATCGTTTTTTTTTTAATTCATTGTCCTTTTTATGTTTGTATAGGTTCTGGTAGTATCGTTGTTCTTGGAGGTTCTTGTCGTTTTTTTTTTCCTAATTCGTGTCCTTTTAATTGGTGGCGTCTTTTTAGTATTGTCGTTTTCAGCTGATGTCGTATTTAGTGTTGCTGTTTTTAGTGACCGAAAGATATTCTTTCAAACATATCATCCAATATTGAAAACAGGGGAGAAGGAAAAGAACAGAGGAAAACAGGGAAGAAAGACAGAGTAAGAAAGGGCCCATTTAGAGTACCTGTCTAAACCTATGAAAGATATTCTTGCTTTGGTTCATGAAAGATGATACAATTTTATTACTTTCATAGTTGTAATAGAGAAAGGTATTCACTTCTTGTAGTTTTGGATTAACAACCGGCTATGCGCATTAGCAATGGATAAAGAGCGGATAAAAAAAAAAGTCCACGATCGAGACACAATTTATAGTGGTTCGGACAATGTGCCCTACATCCACTTGGCCATCCTGAGATCAATCCACTAATAAACCACATAATTTGTTACAATCTGTTTACACTCTCACTTTCTCACACTGCAAGAACTAGTTTTTATGCAAGAATTTGCTGAACCAGATCATCAAAAGAACCAATTCATAAAATGAAAAAATGGCCAGAATTTCATGATCTGGAAAACTTGATACAAGTACCATTCCATTATTGAGCCAGATCGTCAGATAACCAATTTGAAACTTGGTAAACTTTCTAGAAGTACTGCAGCCCAGAATGGCAATCTGCAGAAAAACTCTTCCAAGGCCTTGAACTCCAAATCCTTGAAAGCTTGTTCAGCTTCAACTATAAAGTATTGAACAAATTAACTAAAAAGTGTCAAGTGTTTCGAAAACTTTATCGATATTATGGCTACAAGAAAATAATAATAATAATAATAATGATAAATAGATAAATAAAAGCTTCTTTGAAAGGTTAGCTCGAAAGTTCCAACAGGCATAACTAAAAATGCAAATTGAAAACACGCTTACCTTATAGGGATAGCCAAATATTCCACCCTGATCTTCCAAACTGCCGTCATCAGAAGTATTGTCACCGTGACTCGGTGCTAGTTAATCAACTTGCTGCGATCACTGCCTTAATTGCAATTTCAGGGTGGCCTGCAATGCAAACGAAAATATGAACACCTAACAACCTGTTCTCTGGTGTAAAATACAAAAGTGCATTGTGAAAATTCTCAGGGAAAAGATGAAATATAAGATCAAAACCATAAAAAATTTGTACACAAAATCCATACCATCTTCTCCTCTGCCTCAATTTGTCCCTCTTCTGTATTCAGTAATGCACGGTTGGGCTTGTAAAACAAATAGGATGGCATTGCAGGCCAGAAAGAAAACTTTAGAATAAGCTCTTCTAAAGCTTTGAACTCCAAATCCATGGAAAGCTTCTTCGACCCCACCGAATGAAGCGTTGAACTGAACCATCGTATTTGAGGAAATTGAAGCCCTTAAATGCAAAGCTTCCACTATGCCATTAGTACTTTTGGCAAGAGAATAATAAGCAAAGTGCCACAATATGTAGACTTGGCACCTGAAACGAGAAATTATGAAGTTGTAAAAGCAATTAGACTCAAATATGTCCATATTGTAGATGAATAGCTAATAAAAGCATAACATTGTTAACAAATTCTAGTCTTCTTTCACTAACAAATTGCAGGAAGTGGTACCTTTTAAAGTGTTTCAAGTACATTACAAATCCGTGAAATTGAGCAAACTCACGTGTGAATTCCTGGCTTCTGCATTTGAGGCTTCATCTCCTTACTGCATTCCGTCATTGAATCCTGGGTAATTAAAAAAAAAAAACAATAAGTGGAACAAATGAAACTAATAGAATAACAATAAAGAGTAAAAGAGATTGGGGAAAAGATGTGCATATACATATATGTACATGAACCGTACGTGAACGGCGTACAAAATTATAGCATAACATGTATGTATGTATGTATATGGTGTCCTTACGCTCTAAAAATAAGATATTATTTAGTGAAATAAAAACTAAAATGACAAAATATCCAAAGCAGAGTAAAATACCTTGATAAGACAATTGGTGCACAACGTCATATTTGTCTCCAATTGATTTCTATGTTGGGGATGTGTTGAATCTTAGCCCAGTATTCCCCTGTTTCTCTCTGGCACCGCCTATTTAATAGAGGAGACCCATTGATTTGCAAATGAGAAATAGAACAAGGCAGCCCTTCTTCTGGCAAGCACTCTAGTTTTCCACAGTAATAGATGTGTAAAGTTTGCAGTGAGGTGAGGTGTTGAAGGCCTTTTCCATTTAGGGATTTAATGGTTTTGAACTTCCCAATGTGGAGAAAAGTCAAAGAGGATGGAAGCAGCCATTCTTCCGGAAATGAATTCACTTCACCCAATTCTTTACTACACCCAATGACCGATAAAGATTGAAGATTGGAGAGCCTTTGGAGATTCCACTTGATGCAATTTGCTACGAATTTTTCGCAGCGACTAATACGAAGTTGTTTTAAATTAGAAGGCAACCCCAACTCCGAAAACGACTCTAGTTTTTCACATCCAACTATGTGAATGGACTCAAGAGAGGGATATGTGGTGTCAATATCTTGACTTGTAGGAAATACATCCACCATTTCTCGACAATGCTCAATATAAACACTTTCCAATGATGGAAGACAACCACCTGGTAATCCCACATTTAGTTTGTTACAGTATGATAAATTAATATGCTTCAGACATGGAAAAAGCCTGCCTTCTTGGTTTGCTACCGGGAATATTGTACCTTTGTAACCTTGGACTTCGAGGTTCTTCAGCTTTCTACATGGTTCAAGCACACGAATTAGCACTTCCCTGTGTTTTGATATATCGTCTGCTCCACGATGCTTCCATTTCAAAATAAGCTCTGAAAGACAATTTTCATTGTGCAAATAAGCTTCTAAGACACCCCCAACATCCACCACATATTCGAGCCCTGAAATACAAAGGCTTCCACGCAAAAGCCTCAATGCCCTTAATTCTTTAATCCTAAAGCCGTTGCTTTTGTCCAAAACAAAATTACTTAATGTCTGTAGATTTGTCATGTTGCACATTTGTGGCGGCATCTCTTTTAAAGACGTGCCTTTGATCACAAGATGACGCAAACTGACTAAGCTACACATCTTGGTCGGCAATTGTACAAGTTCATGACAACTTAACAATAACAACGTTTGCAAATTGTACAACATACAAATAGAAGTAGGCAGCTCTTTGAGGCTTGTATAAGATAAGTCTAAGTACCTTAGATGCTTTAGATTGCCAATTGAATTAAGGTACTCCATGTCTGAAGAATTAAATAAAGAAAGCACTCTCAAGCATTCTCCAACTCTTGGAAACAATTTTTTTTGAACCTCTTGCGTCAATATTGAGTGGACTTGGCGATCACGTGACAAAGGTAAAGCTAGGAAAGTACGTAAACACTTGGTTTGGGGAAAAGATTCCAAATTCAACATCCCATCATGCGTTTCACCATATGACAGATGACAAATCTTCCTACTGCAATTGTGCAAATGACTACAACCACTAGGTAGGAAATAGAACTCACCCGATGTACGGATAGCTAAATCATGCACAAGATCATGCATGTGAAGAATTGATTTTCCATTCCTACTTGATTGTTGGAAGAATGACCTTGATATTAGATCATCTAGGTACTCTTCTCCCACATCTTCCATCCTTTTTCCTTCAACATGCAAAAGTCCTTCTGCCATCCATAGTAAGATTAATTTTTCTTTATCATCTTCGTAGAACTCATAATCTCTGGGGAATAATGAGCAAAAAGCAAAGCACCGTTTTAACTGTGCAGGCAAAAAATAGTAACTCAACCATAAAGCTGGAGGAATTTTGTTCTTCTGATCTTCTAGAAACTGCAACTCCCATACATCACTGTTTAGGATCTTTCTCCATTCATTTGCATCTGATACAGAACGCAAAAAACCAACAATTGATTTTACTGCTAAGGGAAGTCCCTTGCACTTTTTGACAATTTCAATGCCAATTTGTTGCAATTCTGACCGTGCATCCAAGTCTATATTGGTAATGACATGCTTTGCAAACAACTGCCAGCAATCATCGTCTGATATTGTCCTGTAGGTCACGAGTTTGAAGAGTACCCATCTTTGATGCAACAATTTTACTTCGTGTGGTCACGATGATTGTACTTCCCTGTGCTCCAGATTCAAAAGCGCTTTTTAGAAGCTCCCATAGTTGATAGTTCTCATTCCAAACATCGTCATGAACAAAAAGAAATTTCTTTCCTTCCAAAACCTTCTTCAATTCATTTTGAAGTTGATGCAGGTCTTCAATATCAATTTTTCTTTTAGTAATTGTCTCAAAAATTATTTTTGTAATTTTCAAAACATCAAATTCTTCTGATATAGTTACCCATACTTTCAAGTCAAAATGATTCTGGATTCTGCTATCATAGAAAACAAGTTGAGCAAGAGTAGTTTTACCTATACCACCCATGCCCACTATTGGAAGCACAGATATTCTATCTGCGCCATGATCATCTGACAATAAGGCCTCGATTATGTTCTCTTTTTCAGCATCCCTTCCATAAACTTCCTCTTCAACTATCAAAGGAGCAACTGATCTAATCTGTGACGGTTTATAATGAACACCGTCTTTTAGACCAAGTGAATCTTTTTGTTTTACAAGAAGCTGTATCTTGCGAAGGATCTCTTGTATATCAGAGATCACCATGTTATCAAATACACTACTTAATTTTGGCAGTGATTTTAAAATTTTACTTATTGTACTTCTAGATTCACCTTTTTTCACCTCTCGGAACAAAGCTTCAGTGTTGAGTTTGTCAATCACATTGTCTGCTTTGTAAAGCATTTCTTTAAGCTCTTCAAGCCAATTCTTCACATTTTGGTCTCTAAATTGCTTCTCCTCAGCATCATTCAGCAATACATTAGCTGACAACAACCAGATCTTCAACTCGTCAACCAGATCTGCAATGACTTTCTTTCCTCGAAAAAATTCCGCAACCTCTTTCGTAGCCAACTTGTCAAACAGGACATTAAGGAAACTAGAGAGGAGAGCTCCCCCCACCATTAAAGCAGCCATGGTTTTTATTCTTTGAAGAGTATTGACAAATCAATGAAGGAAATTAGATCTACAGGAAAATTACATAGATGTAACATTGATTAACATCAGTAATTTGAATGAAGAGCTGAAAAAAAAAATTGTATTATGAACAGTAAAGCAAGGAATTATGCTTGGTTACTAAAGAATCTCTCTGTTGCACAGTTCTATTTTTTTATCTTTTGTTTTTATAAATGTCCGAAAAATTGGTTAGTTTAAATCTAGAATTTAATTAAGATTTAAACAATAAATTTCCTTTAAAATTTCGTATATTTTGTTATTATGAAATTTGTAATCAAGATGTAATGAAATTCCATGTACATTGTGTGTGCAGTTTTTGTGAACTATGATGGAGTGTTTTATATGCAAACATTTTGTGAGTTAAATATTAAAGAATCCGTTGAGTACCTTAAAGAAAAGATTTGTATCGCATAGATTATGTTAAAATCTAAATTTTGTGACAAATACCGATAGAGTAAATATGGGTCTATATGATTAAACATTATGCCATATTCCTAAATAGTAAATAAGTTGACAGTACACCAATCAGTAAAACTGGTATAGATTTTGGGTTTGCTGGCCTCCCAGTGTTGAAATTCAATGTACAAAAACACTCCAAAAAGTATAAAGAACAACACAACATAATAATACAAAATTAGTACCTGAATTAGACAGTAAGGTACACAATGTACTAGGATATTCTTATACTGACAAAAAAATATCTTCTCAATACCATACCGATTGAAAGAAAAATACAGTTAGAATAGAATTGGACTGTTAAGGTAAAAACCTACTAGTACTAGGTGCCAAAAGTAATCATGTTTTTTAATACCTCAAAAGATGTGAAAAATCTCCCCTAAGTCTAGGATAAAATCCGGTTATCTATCAGGGCATTAGAGCAATTTTTCTTTTCGCTAATTATTTTCAAGCTATGTAAATATCCAAGGACTATCACGAAAACCCTTTTTTTCTCTCTCTCTCTAAGTTAGCACTAAGAAGCAAAATCTCTTCCAATTTCTCTCAGCCAAAATTCGCCCTCTCCCTCAGCATAATCCCTCAATCTTATTAATCCAAGCCTCTAATCATCCTTAGATACAAGATCAAGCATTTTAGAGAAGGTTCAAGGGGATTTTAAGGTAAAACCTAAACTTTGCCTAGTGTATTCTAAAGTTTGGTTTGAGTTTGGATTAGGTCCTTACTTGTGGTGTCTTCATCTTTTTATCAAAGGGATTTAGAAGTCTTCAAGCTCAGGAAGGGAGATGATCACTTTTGAGTCTTTCAGGTAAAAACCCTAATGCTTGAGTTTTGAATAAAGCTTGTGCTTTTGTTGATTATATGTTGTAATATGTTATTATAGACTTTGGTATGTAAAGGACACTATACAACATTATTATTGTATGTGATATATATTTATAAAAGGTCAAGCTTATTTTTCAAGTTAACATGAGATTCATTGGAAACATTGAGATAAACAACTTTTATGAAGAAATTTTCCTCAAATTCTAATCTAATCAAGCTGAAAACTTGATTTTTTTGGTCTGACTATATACAAAATGGACCCAAACACCCTCAAGACATTTGATTTTGAGAAAAGCTAAAACATAAAAGTTGTAGATCTTGTCAAAACTGTTAACTTTCATGAAATAAGATTTTCACTAATTCTATGCGGATTTTTAGTTATGAACCTTACAATATTTGATCATGAAATTTTAAAATGGTAAAAATAAGAAAAAAAAATGTTTTAAAATTCTTCAAATCTGTCCAATGATGTTTTGAAAGGTTTAATCTTTACAAAAAAAAACTAAATGTTATGGTATAAAATAGTTTCTTTTAGGTCCAGGGCCAAAATGTAAAGATATTTGTATTTCAAGCTAATAAAACTGTAAAACCATGTAGAACTAAATTTTTCACCAAGCAAGGCTAGTTTTTTTGCACTGTTATGAGTAGTAAGTAACTAAAGATTTTAAGCTCAAAAGAGTGAAATTTTTCGAGACATGTTGAGGGTAAAATTGTCATTTTAGTAAAACAGTTAAGCGGACCCTAAGCTTAACAACTTAGTTCAAAGTCCTTAGGCAAATAATGAACCGCATTATGTAAAATTTAGCCATATTATGGAACGTAAAATTTGACTATAGTCAATCTAAATCAAACAGTGTAGAAATAGACCAAACTCGAGCTAATAGTTGAATGTTAATTGACATAGAGCTGATTAATAAAGGGAAATGATTGAATTGAAAACTCTGGCACGAGGTTCAAGTAGGTTTTAAACCTCACCTATACCATTGTATTTGTTGATATTATGTCATAGATAATAACAAAAAAAAAAAATATTTGATCATATACGAGGCTCTAATACCATTTAATTGCTTGAAGACATACCAAATAAGAATATTGGAAGCTTAACGTAGTAGCAAAACATGAATTAGCAACAGAGCTAAAAACAAAAATCATAAACCTCAACTTGTTAACCAATAACATGACAAACAAGAAGCTTGACACGATAAAAACCAGCTGAAAATCATTGTCATCAAAACCAGACTACATCAAACAAAACAAAATCAAAAAACAAGTCTATCTTTTTCCTTTTTTCCAAATGAAAATGGAATTTTAAAGCTTAATAATATAAAGTACTACTTTATTGTAAACAATATTAGTCCCCAATTGCAACAAGAAAGTGGGCAAATAAACATTGATATATCAATTACTTGTAACAGAACGACATGAATGCAAATATTTTCAGGAAAAAACATTAAATTTAAATTAAAAAAGGGACATGAACATCAATATATTTTAAGGATATTAGAAACCAAAGGAGAGGAAAGAAAAACATACCTTTGGAAAAATCAGGAGAAAACGCTTATGATAGTTGAAATGATAGGGAAAATAGCTTTGAATGATTTATGGATCTCTTTATGGCTCAAAAGGCTAATATGCTTTTACAGTTTAATGGAGTGAGTTGGAAGCGATCTCTATAGCAAATAGCAGAAACAAAAGAGACTCTAGTTTTAACCCTTGGCGAAAGGACTTTCATTTATGTTGAAAAAAGCTCTCTGTTTCCATACTCTTTCCTTTTTTATTTTTTTAATTTTTTTGTTTTCATTTTTATTGACCCATTTACACAGTTGACGATAATTATTGACGCATGTTTCCTCGAACTTGAGGCGAGGACCAGCTGTCACGCGTGCTTGACCAAATATAAAAGATAAAGCAGGTCCACCTTTTAATCTTTTTTGTGTCTTTTTTTAGATCCAAATTAACAAAACCTTTTTGACAAATTTGTATTTTAAAAAAAAAAAAGAAAAACAAAATTTGATTGTGTATTTCTGTGGTATCAGGGATCCAAACCAATCAAATTATTAAATTGGATGCTGAAAGTAGAAAGTTAGAGGTCTAAAGTTTGAATTCTCTCCCGTAAAAAAAAAAAAAAAAACTGAAATCTTATGTTTTTTTTTTCAAATAATTGTAAGACAATACCAAATAAGATAAAAGAAAAGAAAAGAAAAATGTTGTATAACCCTATCCTTGCTCACAACCTGCTCATCCTAAGTTGGGGCTCGTTTATGTTTTTGTGTAACAAAATGGACACGTCCAAATAGGATTATAATACGAAGAAAAAGAGAAATGCCTAAAAAGAAGAATTTTATTGTTCTATTTTATTGTCATATTGGTTATCTCGGCATTTAAATTTTGATATAAAAAAGTGAATTTGGGAATAAGCAGCTTGAATTATCACTTCATTGCCGGTGAAATCAAATCTGTGATATAGAACAAGAATCTTTGGTAGTAGATATGAGTCCCTTTCACCATTAATGGTTTGTTCGCCTACCCTTTATATACGAGTCAATGACCTAACCCTTTCTATACGAGTCAATGACCTAACCCTTTCTATATGCTATCACTTCATTGAAATGTTTGCAAACACGCCTTTTCTTTCAAGAGGATTACTACGGTGTGCTGAACACGTAACATATCAGTATAGATTACCGTCAGATTTATAAATATAATAATAATTATTTACTAAATTTAACGGTAAAAAACAGAGCCTTGCTAATAGAGTCTTTACTGTTGATGGCCCCTTTTTTCTTTAGTACCTGCAAGAAATTATAGGGTCTTCCAAAATGAATGATAACATATCGGATTTTTTCTTTGATAGGTCTTTACAAAGGAATATATCGATAAATGTATGATTTTCAACCATCAGGTATATAAAAAAAAAGTATATTTTTACATGAGTTAATAATTTCAAAACATACACTAATAATGAGAATACCTACTAAACAAGTTTCTCTATCGGTGATTTAATATATATATATATATATATATATAGACACTGAAAATTAACAATAAAGTTGGATCTTTTAAATTTTTCAAGGCCAGTTTAAAGAAGTTTATATGTTAATTAATAAGTCGATTAACTATTGGCTCACGATTATATATCACTAAATATACAAAAGTTGGTGATGCTTTTATGTTGCATAAGACAATTTTTTAGTTTTCGAAAAGAAGTACGGTGAAAAATTAGACGTTTTTAGGATGAAAAGAGGCCAACGCATAAAAGTCATTGCTTTGCCTTGATGAACAATGTTGTTTAGCCAAATTCTTCATTTATAGCTTGTTTGGCATGTTGATTAGAACTATTAACAGGAACTATAAATATTATAGTATGTGAAAGCTTTATACAAGAGCGATTTTTTTCCTTGTGTTAGAGCGTGTGAGAGTTTTATACTGTTTCTAACTAAAAAGTTGGTTAGAACTAACTTTGTCAAACAAGCTATTAAGTGTTCTAAAGTGCATTTTCCTTTTCTTAATAATTTCCGTTAATAAATAGACATAGGAATTTCGTGTTCTCATTCACATTATATTTCCCTTTTTCTTAGGATAGATAGTTTTTAATTTTGTATTTTTCATTTTTAGGAATTTTCATTTTTTGGAAAATTTCACATTGTACATTTTTTAAAATTATCCAAAAGGTTGTTTTTAGTTTCTCATTTTGTGTTTTGTACTAGTAAATAAATTCATGCTTTTCTACTTAATGGCAAATGGGGAGTCTAATACTATAATTGACGACAATGATATCATTACTAAAGTGCTATTTAGTGATGTTATAGGTGACAACAATGAGAGGTTCAATGTATTAGAAAAGATTCATGTCAATTATATGAAGATTATGGTCACTTGTAAATTAATAATGAGACGATGTATTTTGTTTTGTTATAATTAAATAAAATATGATAAGAATAAGTTAATATAAAGTTTGGTTTATTTGTTATAGTATGTGATTTATATATTTTTACCATATATATGTATGAATATGCATATATAAGTTAAATTATATATATATATATATCACTATATATATTAGATATGTGAATCATTAATATGGCTATATATATATAACTTAAGAAGGCCTTGGGCCTATTTGGGCTTGCGGTAAAGCTTTTGCCAAGAATAGGAAAAAAGGAAAAAAAAAATTACACGTGAAAACAAAAAATTTCTTATTATAAATAGTTTACACATAAAAACTATATAAATACCTCCTATTAGTAGCCCTAATCACATGCCTCATTCCTTCCTCATTGATTGGCTTTATACTTGGTCTTCTTTGGCCTTACGAAGGTTTCTTATCTTCCTAATTGCACTCATCTTGGTAAGTATATCAATCATTTAACGTGTTTGTTTGATGCTATGGTATGATAGGTTAGTATTATAATAAATATTATTGTCATATGGATTCCTTTATTGTATGTATTTTATGTCAATTGGTGATTGAAAAGAGTTGATGATTTGGCTGTTTTGATTAACCTCTCATTAAACCCTAGATTGGAGATATCATAGATTTTCATATTTTTGTTATGTAGATCTTTATAGGTGTATTTTATTATCAATTATCATTATGTTAATTATGTCTTTACAATTTTAATTGAGGTTTTATTAGGTCATAGATTGGTATTGAATTGGTTAATGCCATGTGTCCACTCACACCACTAGAACTTGAGATTACATAAACCTCATTTAACGACGTTTTTTCAAAACCCATCATGGTAAGGAGAGGTAAAAACACAGGGAATATGCCTGAAAATACGAAAATCATTGTGTTAGTGATGCAGAACCTTTCACGACGGTTTTTAGTAAAAACAGTCATGAAGGTTTCGCATTAATTTAAAATTTTTAGTTTCCTGCCTAAACTTAAGCCCTCACCAATGCCTTGGCCTTCCTTCCTTATTCGAAATTTCCCTAACTCAAATCCTCTCTAACTCTCAAACCGTCTTTCTCTTTCTAACTCCTCCCCCCACGACCCAACCACTGACAAACCCAGCCCCCCCATGACATTCTACTGACCTTGACATTCTCTCATTACTCTTTCTATGACCCCACCATCATTCGACCCATCCCCTAACAAACCGGCGTCGTTGGCCGCCAATCATCCTCCTCCCTCCACCAACTCCACCGCCATTGATAAATTTCAATCCATTTTTATTGTATTTTTAATTTCTAATTACATCATTTTTATTTATTATTTAGTTTTAGTTTTAATTATTTAGTTGTTGGTTTCAATTTTAATTAGTTTTAGTGTTATTGTTAGTTCTAAACTTAATGTTATTTGGCTATTTTAGTGTTATTTAGCTTTAGCTTTAGTTTTAATATTAATTAGATTAATTTCTTATTTACCATTCAATATGTGTTATTTTTTTGGTGTTTGAAAGAACTTTAAACAACATTTAGCAATTTGGTGTAAGAAGATGTTACTTTCTATGTGTTTACTGTGATGACCCTTCCTACGTGGCCGTCACTTAACTTTAACATAGTTGTAAGCATAAACTTAACTTATCATAAAGTGCAGAAATTTTGGAATAATTTTTTTTAAATGGATTCTCGCTATAGAATCCTTGACATGAAACCGTAAAGGAAGTAATAACTGTTTCTCCAAAACTTAGTAACAAATGAATTCTTGATGATAAATAATTTTCAATAAATAACTTTAAAAGATATAATAATCATTTCTCAAAATTTAATTTCGTAAACCTAACATGATAACATAAATTTCTCAAACGTGATAATAACATAATAATAATCATTACGTTTTAATATAATTATAATTTCTAAAAGCACAATCCTTTACATGACTCATAACATTAATTTCTTAAAACATAACCTTAGTAATTTTCTTAAACTTTTCTTGTAAAACATAAGAATAATTATTTAGTAATTATTACTTTAAAGACATTTCTCAATTTAAATAAAAACTATTTCCAAAACAATTTTAAATTAAAAATTGAAGTAAAATCCCATTTAAATGCTCTTTAAAACTTTCTTAAAAAAATTATTTATATATTTTACTTATAATTTAACATCTTAAAAATAACGTATTGTTTTCTTAAAAGTTAACCTTCATAAACTAAACAAAACATAATTTCTTATAACTTAAACTTTTAAGTTTAAGATACTAATTTCTCAAAGATTTTCTTTTAAAATTTCATATCAAATTCATAAAAACATATTCATAAAATCATTTCTTATTTTAGCATAAAACTCATATGGGCATTTCTTTTTAAATAAGCATATAACTTTCTTACTTAAAAACTTCGCATATATGTTGCATTGTTTATTGCAACGTTTTTAAACTTTAAAATCCTCTAGACTGAGATTGTGTAATCACAATTTCAATTTTCAAAACTTGATTATCAAATTTATTTACTTAGTCATATGCACATAATTTTTCGTAAAGCTTAAAGACAAATAATTTCGTAAAATAAAACATGAATAAATTCATAAAATAATAATGCAAAAATATTACATTGCGTGTGCCCCATTCTCATCTTCACCATTCATCTGCCGCTCACCACTGCCCATCAAGTACCGCTGATAGGTTTTCTCACCTACAACATGAACATACTTAAATAAGCTTTTGCTCAACAAGTAGGAAATTAGTCTCGTAAAACATAATTAAAAATCATTTAATTAAAATATGTATGAACATTTTATGCTTGCTTATCAACTTTATTTATACTTATTATTTAAGCTGTGTCTTATCTTCTTACTTTGGACCCGAGTAATCGTACCAGTTGCATGCGAGTCTTGGGAAGTTAGGGCTCGCGAGGTCCCAATGACGCCAAGATCATTCATCATTTTAACATGGAGCCTCCCCGTGAGTCAAGAGGTTAGTACGACACCCTTAACTTGTCTTATTGTGTGTATGCAGTATGACTTATCACTATATGACATCACAATTTCATAAATCATGAATCGTAAATCATAATCATACTTAATTTGAAAGTGATTAAACAATATAATTTAAATTTTGCATACATCACTCATTAATCATAACACCATCATCATAGCATATCACGTCACGTCATAACATAACATATCACATTATAATGTAAAACAGTGTAACAAATCATTGATCATGTACTTTCATAAATTTTTAGGAAAATATTTAAATCAATTTATTTTTAAAACTATTCATACTGTAAGCGAGATTCCTACTTACCTGGACTCTAAGTTGAGTGGTTCTAGTTACATCTCGTTGTATATACAGTCTACGCAGCATACTCAACAGTGTTCCTCAGGTGACTACGAATGGCTAGGAATGATTCATGGAGATTTAGTATTGTTGAAAACATCATTTTAGACTCTGTTACTGCAGTCTAGTCGCCTCGATCCACGTGTAGTTGGTACAGGATGATTTTTATCAGAGTGGAATTAGCTCGAACGGAGATCACCATCCCACTCAAAGCATCAAAATGAGTTGGGAGGTGATCTCAGATCATCGATCGGAGGTCCGGATCACGAAAACCCAAAGTCACCGTTGATCGCCCGTTGACTAGCGTTGACTAGCTTTGACTGGCGTTGACCAGACTCCATTGGTGGCTAAGCTCAAGCCTACCCCCACTAATTTGACCCCTCTAAGTCCAATGGTGGTGCCAATTTTACTCAATTTGGCCTTTAACCATGTAGATCGAGGCTGTCGTCGATAGTGTAAGTTGGCGGGTTCCGATCTTGGTCTTTCGGCATTCGTGCTCCAAAATTGACTGAGGGCTTTTGCTCCCCAGTTCACTCTGAGCATTTGTCCTAACATGGGGCTACTCAACATTGGTGCAATGGCGGCTCCACCTCCTCACGATGTGTAACACCCGTCTATTTTATATAACTGATCACGTTAAGTTAGTAACGTTGATAAGGAATTTATTTAATAAATTACGTTATATGATATGATATGTGATGTGCATGTTACTAACTTTTATATGTCAAGTTTTGTGACAGGTGACGAACGCATGGGATCGTTGTGCTCTAGTGTTCATGTAAAATTTTAAATGTATGTTTATTTATGATGCAATGATGTATGAATGTTTTATGGTATGGCATTTAATGACAGATCGGCAGGCCGAATATTTAAGATCGGCAGGCTAAACTTCTTGCCCGAGATCGGCAGGCCGAGGAAACCCACCGGCAGGCCGAGCTTGCTAGAATCGGCATGCCAAAGGGTAAAATCAGCAGGCCAAACATGGTTGACGAGCAGTCAGCAAAAATCTCTCCAGAGTTATGGCTGAGTTAATTACGTTAATTGGATGAATTAATGTGATTAATTGGCATAATAATGGAATTTTTTTATCAGTTAAGGAAATTAAAGGATTTGACTTGCATTGATGTGTGTCAAATTAAATGGTTTTCAATTTTAAATGGGCAAAACATGGTAAGATTGATGATGTGTTGTGGTTTCCTTTTCTTTCTCTTCTTTCCTTCCATGCCAACAGCCCTTAACAGTCAGAAAATTTCTGACTTAATGAAGGGAATTGAATTCCCATCAATGGTGTTTATTACGTTAAAAATTTTAACATTTCTTCTTTTAATATTTTCTCTCCTTCTCACGCTTTCTCTCTCTTAAAAACTCTGAGACATTTTCTGATTTCCCTATCTTCCTCTTCTCTTCTCCACGAGTTCCTTTTCTCTCTCTCACGAAAATTTTCTAAGTAAAATTTGAAAGAAAATTTTTAAGTTTGTTGGTGAAATCAAGAATTTTGGGAAGAAATTTCAAGGTGAGAACTCCGTTTTCCTTGTGTTTTTAAGAGATATTCTCCTCCTCAAATTCGTCTACAATGTCCTCTCTAGGTATTGTATTTTGTTTTATGTTTTTATTATGATGCTCATGAATGTTATGTGTGATGTTTCTTCACGATTTACGTCTTTTTGGTAGTTTTATGAAAAATGGATATTTCTATCTTCTACCATTCACAGTAATGTTACTGTTTAATTTTTATGAATAAAAATGTAATGATCATTCAAGGGGTAAATAGGATGTTTTCATGAAAAGTTGTTAAAATGTGCATATGTATGAGTATGCAAGATGAATGTATTTTATGATTATGAAATGTTTTGATAATGTTGTTTTTGGGATTTTCGTTTTATTAAACGTTTTATGCATTTACATGATTTTATGATAATAAAATGATTTTATGCATGATAATATGATGATTGTATGGAGTTTTAAATTAAATATATGTGTGTTAAATTATTAGAAAATGTTTTTCAAAAAGATTTTTCATGTTTACAATGTATGAAATGTTTTGATTTTTTTTAAGGAAGCATGTTATGAATAGCGTTTACATGTTTTGATGATAATTTTATGATGATGATTATGGGATATGTCTGAAATGTGATGAATGTATACATGAGTGTATGTATATGTGAATATTATATGAATGAATGTTATGTGTATGGATATTTCATGATAAGTATTGATTTCTATTGCATCTGTAAATGATAAATGGCATGAACACTCAAGGAAGCGAGCACATCGAGACCGCGGCGTCGTCACCAAGTGCATTTTTGAGGTTAAGTAAGGTATCGTTAAGGAAAGTACATTCTCACCTGCAACATGACACATGTTTTTACAAGGTTTGATGATATGTTTACAAGGATATTCATGATGATTTTCCTTAAAGGATTTTATATGAAAGATTTTCATGATTTTAAAGATATGTATGTATGATGATGACATGTTTCAAAGAATGAAAAGTATGTATATATGTATCATCTAATAAGTGTTGCACACCAAATGTTATGAAATGTTATGTTATGATGTCATGTTTGGTTTGGGATTAGCTACCCTTCTCCTCTCATGACGGCGCGCCTATGATGATGTTTATGGTGCAACACTTGGGCCCTCAAGATAAAAATGGATTAAGTTTTAAAATGGTCAACGTAAAAAAAGATATGTTTCTATGAAATTGTGCTTAAGGAACTTTTATGATATGATGATGATGATGATGATGATGTTTATGAAATGTTTTAAATTGTGAGAATATATGTACTTACTAAGCATTAGCTTAATATTGTTATATGTCATGTTGCAGATAAGGGTAAGAAAATCATGGACTAGGAGGAGGACATGGGAAGGCATGTGAGCATCATGAACGATGAATTATAACCGGAGGCACGCCAAGAAAAATGATTTTATGATTTAATCAAGTTATATATTTTGAACATATATTTTTATGTTAAGTTTTAAGAATACTTATATTATGGTTTTATAAGATATTTTATCATTTTTTATGAAGTATGAACTTCCGCTATATTTTACGTAAAGTTGGTATGTTTTAAATTAAGTTTTCCAAGGGAATTTGGTCTCGGACGGCCTGCCGAAGACCAAAAGTTTGGCCTGCCGATCGAATTTTTTGGCATGCCGAACATGGATGAATTTTTGGTCCGAATTGCAAAGCCTCTGCCGGCCTGCCGGTTGAGGGAACTCCGGCCTGCCGATGATGTTCGGCCTGCCGAAGTCCCAAGTTCGGCCTGCCGAACTGTGGGAATAAATGGATTTCAAATGTTGTGATGATCAAAGAGATTTAATGTGATATTTTTATAAGTCCTGATTTTATTATTCGATAAACCTATATTATTAAATAAGTTTATGATTAATTTAAGTATTATTGAATAAATTATGTTATGGAAATAAGTTAAACATTGTTATTCTAAACAATGATAAGTTAAAAAAAAATTTGGACGTATGAATGGATCCTGGTAATGTAAGTTTAAGTACTTTTAAAATCAATAGTACGGTTTAAGTTTGATATTATTTATATGTTTAAAGTTTAAGCAAGTACGAACGTATGTATGTAACGACATCTGTGACGTCCGAACTAAGGGGCGTTTCACGATGGCGCTAGGTGGCGGGTCATGGATCTCTAGCAATCTGTAGCTGTTTTGTGAAATTGAGGAGTTGATTTTCTTCCTCTCGACCCTCTGAACATGGCTGCCTCTCCAATTTCACCCAACAGGAAAGGAAAAGGGAAAGGGAAAAGCTTCCTCGTCCCTATATGACCACAACTGAGTCATCAATTTGACTCAATGGCAACGGGATAGCCAAAATCGCGATCTCACGGCGGCTCTACAGCGGCGACTATAGAGTTTTGACATCGGGTGGTATTTTTTTGAAATTGACTAGGGCATTTTCATCACCATAGAGTTCTGGGTCGATTGGCATCGGCGGTGTGCTTCACCATCATCAGTGGCGATGAAATCGTGAGGCGGCACGGCGACAGAGACAGGGCAACTTCGTCATTTCGCTACAGCTAAAATTGAGCTGGGAGATTGGTATCTTCTTGTTCCTCTCATCAATCTAAGTCCGTGGACACTAAGATTACGTTGATTAGTGGTCGGACCAAGGAGAAATCACACCAGAAAGAATAGGCTTTTCTGCCACTTTGGTCGGTGCGTGTGGCTTCCTCCAGCGGCGTTGCGGGTCGCACAACGTCTCATTAGAACCAGCTCGATGAGAGCTTTCCAATGGTATGGGAGGTGTCAAAATGGTGGTCGGATCTTGGACTGAGTTTGAGGAGAGAAATAGTGTAGAGAGAGAAAGTAGAGAGGGAAAGGGAGGAGCTGATTTGATTGGTCAGTTTTTTTTTTGTATTTATAGACCATTTTGTGGTCTACACAGTCTAAAGTGTGTAGTATCGGGTAGATCAAATTTGATCCATAACTTTAAATTTCTGTAAACAAAATTGTACTTTTAAAAACTGTAATTTATTTGCACTCTAAAGTTAATCACATAAATTTTTAATTCTCTTATTGTATTGTTGCGTTACTAAAATATTCATATTGACATAAAAATAATTTTCATAAATTTATCCATACTATATGGATTTTGTGATTTAATTTTGAAACAAGAAACTTTGATACATTTGTCTTCAAAACCAATGATTAACTCCCTTTTTTTTACAACTGTATCCGTATTTATACATATGTATATATTTATATATATATGTATGTATGCATTCTAAGAAAGATATTATGCATTTAAAACTTTGCTCATTATAAGTATTATTATTATTTTTATCTAAAAAAAAACTTTAAAATGTAATTCAAAACATATATTTTTTCATTAAAATTTTCATATTGTAAACTTCAAATTTCATTATAAAAACAATAGTTGTAATTTTATAAATATTTTGTAAATTAAATTGACTATCTCAAAGTCAATTTAATTTAAAATTCTAAACTTAGCACAATTTCGTGCTTTAAGGATATTACTCAAACTATTTTTAGCAAAGATTCGTTTATAGGTGCACATCCAATCTATAGATGTTTTTAAACTTTCCTTAATCACTTTATGGGTTGACATTTGTCTGTTTGTGCTTTTGCATTTGCCTTAAAGGTCTGTGTAATCTTTGTGAATTCCATTAGCGTTCTTATAATAATAGTAATAATTAATATTACTATTATAAATTTTACGTAGTTATATACAATCGTAAACAACTAACTGTAAATGTATAGAACATCGTGCATTCTTCTCATGCCTTGTGGTCTCGTAGAAAAATCGAGGTCAAACTTGCTTATTTAAGCCTTATGCTTACCATGTCTCAATTTATGGTACTGAGCTCATGATCACCATTGATTTAGGTTTCTTTTACTAAACTGATAACATATAGAAATTTTCATATAATCATAGTAAGTTGGAAATTCTACTTTTTGTTAATTAATCCCAATTTAAACATTTTAATTGAGATTCTAATAAAACTCACTCCTTTGGCTCGTACATGAAATCAATAAATCATAAACTTTTAGTTTAGCACATTAAATAATTATTTTTAATTATTTTAATGTACTATCATAACATTACATTGTTACATGCTTCATAAATAAAGCACATAAATTTGTGCATTCACAATATTATTTATTTCTAAGATCTTACAGCTATTAAAACCTTCAAATTTGCATGTTAATAAATTCTAAACTTGTACTTTCTCAAGTATTTAGCTGAGTAATTATGAAAAAATCCTTAATTAATCATACTTATTAATTTTTAGATTTTTTCGGTCATTACAATATACCCACCTTATAAAATTTTCGTCCTCAAAAATTGAGATATACTAGGAGTATCCTACAACTTCGTAACTTAATCTCATGGGGTTTTCTTTCTTTTGGCAACTTTGCCCCCAAGTATCATGATATGGAAGTTTGTCCTTGCTTTCTTGAGGCTGTTCTTTCTCTTGTTTCAAGACTTGTACTTATCCTATCTCGTATTTTAGATTGTGTATCTGCATCTAGATCATGATTTAGTACATAGGAATTGGCCAGTAAGTTTCTCTTCTTATTGCTTAATCTATAGGTCTTTATCATCCAGTCATCCCAGACTAGTAATAATGACTATCTAAAACATGTTTATCTACTCGTTTTAAGACTTCTAAGGGTTCATAATGTTTAAGCTTATCCTTTAATATCCCTCTTGAACTTGTCCAGCCTCTCCTTGAGATGTGAGAAAAAAGAAATTCATTCCTATTTTTCATATTCGTAGGGTCCCTCTTGGTTTTGCTCACGTGACCTTTATGTTAGTCATGAGAAATTTGCTAAATTCTACTAGATTATCTAAATTGTTCTAAAGATTTCTAATCAAATCTAGTGAATCCTATAGAAATTTCTTCTTATTTCATAAAGGTAAGTTAGAGATTTTATTTTTCTCCTAGCAGAAAAATTTCACTATGATACTATATAAAGAGGTGCATTAAATCCCTTAACATATAGAGATCGTACCATAGATTCTCCTTAGGCGGGCTTTTTCTAGAAATTTCAAAATACTATCGTGACATATCAGGGCAATAGATTCTCATAGTATATGAAATCGTATTATCGATTCCCTTTACTTGTACTTACTCTAGAATCTAGGACATGTTATTGTAGCATATCGTAAAAACTTAAGTAGTTTTACGGTTTTCATGGCCCATTTATGGCCAAGAAATTATTCTAGGTCTAAATCTCATGCTATTGAGTGTGGTATGCTCTTCTAGAAGAGCAAAACTTTACTGTCTCATTTAACCTGTAAGAGGTTCATTAGTCTTGTCAATGTTCTACCCACCTTGGGATTGAAATTCTACTCTTTTAAGCACCTATTTTCTTAGAAAATTCATGTCATTCTAGCCTTAACTGTCTCAACTTGTTCAATGGCATCATCATATGTGTGTCGTCTTACTATATTGTAAAATTCGTAAAGCTTATCTCTTATTCGGGGTTCTAATCAACCTTTGTTTCCACTGTGGAAACATTCATGATGTGTCTTAACTTTCTCTACATGTGAATCTCATGTCTATAGTTGACTATGTGTTCCCTCTTTTTAGGCCACTTTAGTGTCCTATATCATTCTAAGGCTTCTTTACTATTTCTATGAAAGGTTGTGTATGTGTGTGTGTATGTGTGTGTGTATATATATATTATCTTTAACTTTCTGAAATATGATAGTCATTTTTATTTTAATAAAAACCATTTTTGTCTCATCAAACATCTCATAAACTCCTATTTACTTAGTGAAAAGAGTAGTAATAATTTGTTAAACACTTTTTTTTTTGACATTTAAATCAAATTTTAAACTTGACAAAATTTTGTGCTTTAAGAATAAGGACCCAAACATGTTTGTAATAAGAGAAAAAAAAAAGCTGTTTATGGGTCCTATTTAATCCATAGGTACATTTAGTATAATATTGATCTCAAGCTGTTAGAACTCTTAACTTAACATGGATGGTCCCTATCTTGGAACTTACTTCTTCCTCAAGGATTTTACCATTACATTCTTTAACTTGATTGGTTCATGACAACAAGAGAGTTCATAATATATTCATGATAATTGTAAAAATGGCTTATAGGAAGTGTATTCGTTGGAAAATGTAAGATGCAATTTTACATCAAATAAACAGAAAACATGCTTTTAAAATATACTACGTTCAAGTGATGTGATGGAGGGTATACTTATAGGTCATTAGTTTTGATGGCTACAATATTTTATCAGGAAGAAATCTATCTTTTTTTTTTTTATGTTCATCTATCTTTTAGATGAACAATTTAGGTTGGACACCTATTCTTTTAACCTTACTCAAAGTATGTGTCTTTCTGTGTCCTAATAATTCTAACATGTTAATCCGTGTCACTCTAATCTTGGGTTTGGTTAATATAGCTATATATATATTAGCAATATATTCTAACTCATCAAATGGCAAATCATGTTGGTTCTATCGTGATTGGAAGGTCGATAAGCCTTACTTGTCTATTGTGTAATTTCTAATGTTGAGACGTGCATATAAAACTATCCTCAAATGCGTAACTCTACTTGGTAGACACTAAATGTGTCATCCTCCCTGCATATTATCTCTAATCTTAATATTAACACACCTTTTTATTTGGCATTGGGAGGGGCATATAAATGGCTCTTATACCACCGCTACTTCCCAAGCCTCGACATCTTACTCTTAAACTTACTAATCATATTGTTCAGACATCATCAGTTCTCTAATTCTTACTGTCTATACTCTTATCGGGGAGGTCTCATCGATGCTCTCAAAGGAGACCACTCTGTTATGTCTATCGTTTCTTGAGGGACTTGCTACAACTTTTTAGTCTCAGCTTTGGATGTCTTTCGCTAAGAGTCCTGGAAAATTTTACTATCAGCTTGACCTCATGGTTAGGCTTATCTTACGTAACTAAGCACACTTAAATTTTTTTTTAATGAAATTAACTTAGAATTACCTGACCATTGGCTACATAACTAAGTTTTTCTTAAAAGGTTGAGCAATACTCTCATTAGTATGCTCTACCACTAATTCTAGAGGATTTCTCCTCAATATGGCACGTCTTAGCTAGTCAAAAGGTTTCTATTATTCCTATGGCTGTATTCTATAGCATCTGTTTCTAGTGAAGGTTCGGTGTTTGACTCTAAGGTCTCTGATCTTGCTTATTCCAAGAATCTTGTCTTTTTAAAGACTTCATTAACTAATGGGGACCACTTCTACTTGAGGCGGTCTTCTTAGCTTAGTTGCCTGGATTTTGCAAACTTACTGTTCCAGCTAAGAATTCTATATTTGCTACCTTAAGCAGACATCTCCGTCTACTTGTTTTAAATTGGTTCTTTGCTTGTTGATGACTAAAGGTCATTTAACGACATGGCTAACTGTGTTCTTGAAAGAACATATCTACATGCTTATCTTAAACTAGGCTCTCTGGCTATTGATGACTAGATGTCATCGAGTCATATGATGGACTGTATTCTTTTATTTAGAAATTCCTATTGGTTTCCCTTTGTTATGGTTAATCTATCATAATTTTGTAGCTCAATTATAGGGGTTCAGATTTTGAACCATCCTGTAGTCTTCTCCTCTCTTATTTCTTAACCCAGTATATTAATGATTGTACATTGTCATTCTTATTCTCTTCTAATATCCTTATGATGTTACTTACATCTCTTGGGTAAGTGGAAGCAACTTTGCTTCATCAATCTCTACTTAACATGATCTTAACTTCTTATAGAATGGTATTCGACCGATCCACATAACTTATTTATTGTACATTGGGGAGGGATTATCTCATTCTAAGATCACTATAGTGGGGTCTATTTGGTCGAATACTAGTTTAAAAGTAACCACCCATAGACAGTCTATGACCTCTGGGAAGTTCTCTTATACCTTGAACTTCTACTTATATCCAATTTCTTATAAGGATCTATGTGTTTATCCTTACCGAAACAATGATCCTATGGAATCTATTATTTTATCGTAATCTAAGATGTTAAGTCCTCCATGGGTTCCTTATGGGCTTAATCATGCATATTTATTATGCATTTCATGGGACTTATAAGCTATATCATGTTTATAATCCAAATAACCAACATCAATCATAACTTCATACACGTATCATACATACAGTTCATATTCATAAACATATCATACATATACATGTCATTCATATCATACTTTCACATGCCATGCTTTCACAGTTTATTCATACTCATGTCATGCATATCCTTATCATACATATGCATAACGTTCATACTTTCATATCATGGAGTTGCTATACATTTCACTTTTGTTAGCAACTATTTCATATCATATTCATGGGTCACATTGCATTTATAATACATACAACAATCATAGTTCATAACATTTATACATATGTTAATCATACTTTCATATCATGAAATTGCTAAACCCTTTCTTTGTTAGCAATCTTTGCATATCATAGACTGTTATTGAGATCGAGACTTGACTCGCCTCTAGTAGGTCACAAAACATAAAGTTCTTCTTATCAAAACTTCTATTGTTCATACATAAATCTTATTTTGTATACTATACGTATACTTGATCAATTGTTTGGCGTGTCTCATTACTAGCCCCATAGTGTTACTGGGCCTATTTATTGTTTTACGTCATCTCTAAATCAAATGTCGATGTCCTCGTTAATGATCCAAGCCGGTAAATTCTTTCTGACTAAGTCCTCGTTCGTGCTTTAAGAAAAGTCTTGACATCATCGCCTTCGATGGTAATTCTTTGAGGAAGATTGTGTTCTGGCATCCCTTGCATGTCCTATTTGTGACTTCCTTTATTCTTGTGGCAAAGTGTAGAGTATTATCCGTCCGCCTGTAGAATCGGCTTTTGTGAGGATCTGCTTGTATGTTGCATGAGGGGCAGCTTTGGTCATGGGTTGGCAATTAAGCTGTGAAGAACTTGAGGCTTCTTTTCCTTTCTGAGGTGTAACCACTTTGATCATAGCTCCATATTTAATATAGTGGAATAAGGGATAAAATAGAAATAAAAAGCAAGTCTTGAGAAAGAGAGGAAAGAAATTTAGAAAGTGACTATTTTGTTATTATTTTAATTTTTTTTGGCAATATAATAGTTGAAAGCATTACATTAAAATCAGTGAGATTTATTAATCATTTTTGAAATCCGGATAAGATTATGTGGAACCTCTAGATCCTCTGTCAACTTGTCAATCGATCTCTTCCATGGTGGTAACTTCAGATATTATCGCTTGTATTTGCACTCTAAATGTCGATCATCTCGAAGTGTCGGTTCTAGCGTTCACGTGATTCTAGAAGTTGTTCGGCTTGCTTAGGAAGTTGGCACCCAATATCGCTTCTCGTGATTTGAGGCGTCTTGATGGCTAAACTTGACGTTGGACCATGAGAGGAGATCTAAAATTGTGCTTGCATGCCGATAACTTGTTTGCCGTTACATGAAAAATCGGCACCTATCATTTAACATAATTTATCTTAACATTTAATTAACATAACTTACTTGGACTATGGTGAAGCAGGCCTGTGACGACGTGAAGTAGGATGGCAGAATATAGGCTTTGATACCAACTGTGACGACCCTCTCTACGTGGCCGTCACTTAACTTAAACATGGTTGCAAGCTTAAACTTAACTTATCATAAAGTACAGAAATTTTGGAATAATTTTTTTTTTTAAATGGATTCTCACTATAGAATCCTTGATATAAAACCTTAAAGGAAGAAATAATTGTTTCGCCAAAACTTAGTAACAAATGAATTCTTGATGATAAAGAATTTTCAACAAATAACTTTAAAAGATATAATAATCATTTCTCAAAACTTAACTTCGTAAACCTAACATAATAACATAAATTTCTCAAATTTGATAATAATGTAATAATAATCATTACGTTTTAATATAATTATAACTTCTAAAAGCTTAATCCTATACATGACTCATAAAACTAATTTCTTAAAACATATCTCAAATTTGATAATAACATAATAATAATCATTATGTTTTAATATAATTATAATTTCTAAAAGCTTAATCCTATACATGACTCATAACACTAATTTCTTAAAACATAACCTTAGTAATTTTTTTGAACTTTTCTTTTAAAACATAAGAATAATTATTTAGCAATTATTACTTTAAAGACATTTCTCAATTTAAATAAAAACTATTTTCAAAACAATTTTAAATTAAAAATTGAAATAAAATCCCATTTAATGCTCTTTAAAACTTTCTTAAAAAAATTATTTATATATTTTACTTATAATTTAACATTTTAAAAATAACATATTGTTTTCTTAAAAGTTAACATTCATAAACTAAACAAAATATAATTTCTTATAACTTAAACTTTTAAGTTTAAGATACTAATTTCTCAAAGATTTTCTTTTAAACTTTCATATCAAATTCATAAAAACATATTCATAAAATCATTTCTTATTTTAGCATAAAACTCATATGGGCATTTCTTTTTAAATAGGCATATAACTTTCTTACTTAAAAACTTCGTACATTTGTTGCATTGTTTATTGCAACGTTTTTAAACTTTAAAATCCTCTAGATCGAGGTTGCGGAATCACAATCTTAGTTTCAAAACTTGATTACAAAATTTATTTACTTAGTCATATGCATAGAATTTTTCATAAAGTTTAAACACAAATAATTTCGTAAAATAAAACATGCATAAATTCATAAAATAATAATGTGAAAATATTACATTGTGTGTGGTATCTATTTCCATTTTCACCATTCATCCGCCGCTCACCACTGCCTATCAAGTACTACTAACAGGTTTTCTTACCTACAACATGAACATACTTAAATGAGCTTTCGCTCAGCAAATAGGAAATTAGTCTCGCAAAACATAATTAAAAATATGCATGAACATTTTATGCTTGCTTATCAACTTGATTTATACTTATCATTTAAGCTGTATCTTATCTTCTTACTTTGGGCCCAAGTGATCGTACCAGTTGCGCGCGAGTCTTGGGAAGTTAGGGTTCGCGAGGTCCCAATGACACCAAGATCATTCATTATTTTAACATGGAGCCTCTCCGTGGGTCGAGAGGTTGGTATGACACCTTTAACTTGTCTTATTGTATGTATGCAGTATGACATATTGTTGGAAAAATGGTGTGTAGCAGAATTTTAAAAATTTATATATTAGAGTAATTTTCAAAACACAAGTATGACATGTTATATGCATAGATTAACCAGATCTTACTAACCTTTGTGTGCCGAAGAACTTCTGCAATTTGTGTAGAGAAGTAACGTTCCAGAAGAGCCTCAACCAACTGGTCTTCTTTGCTATTCTCTGTCCACGATCGGAGTGAGTGTGGGCTCACACGTACAGCTCTTCCACTGATGACTCTCATTCCAACCAATCGAGAGAACCCAAAGCAAGTGTTCGTGATTTGTGAACAAATGCTCTCAGGGAGTTTTTCAGATTCTCACTTAGCAGAGTATCACTCTTAATCTCTCAATTGATCTGAGTAACTCATAAGACTTACTCCCTTTTATATAGAGATTGGTCATGGGGTCAGTCCTTATCAGATTAGGTCTCAAAAACTCGAAACAGAATCAAGTTCGGATCAGTATCTGATAAGATTCACGTAGAAACGCGTAATCTTATCCTTCGCTGATAGGCAGGCCGAACAAGCCCTATCAGCAGGCCGAACTGCCGCATAAATATCTCCGCGAATCCTTTATTTTCCACCCGATATTCTATAGGATAAAGTCTCAATTTTAATTCAAATAACCCAATAGAGAAGTTATCTGATCAAAATAACTTTATCAAGATAATCTCTAAAAAATAAATCAATTCACAATAATTTTAGAAGTTTATCTTGATCTAATTTATCCAATTAAATCAACCGATAAACAGACAAGAATTATCCGATCCCAATAATTCAACAAGTTTATTTAGAATTAATTTTATCATAAAACTAATTCAACCAATAAACAGACATGAATTATTTGATTCTTTCAAATTTTAAACTAATCTGATAAATCTGACATAGGTCACCAATTATTGAAAAAGCACGCCGTATCGTTACATGATGTTGTGAGCTAGCAAAAGGGACCAAATGGACCTATATAGTTCAATCTCTCGATAATTATGAAACCCAATATCCCAGATATATATTTCATAATTATCAACTCCAACGCTACTCCACTAAAAGCTTGGAGCTGTACTCTCGAACTATATAGAATTACGAAGCTCGTATAGCTAAGTCTCCATGACATGTTATAGTGTATCGTATTCCCATATGATAATCTATAATCGGCTTAAGGACAAGTTCTGTTTTACCTTCCCAATTATTTTTATCTTACGTTCTATTATCTCAATATTAGAAAACTTACCATCTAAAGACAGTATACCATTCGGTTACACCTATGTATCCAAATGGTTGAGCGCTCTAGTTTTCCAATTACAAGATAACGCATATAAGAGGATATCATTACTCCTAAAGAGGAGCTATGGATTCCATATCTATAAATAATAGGTCTACGCTATCAAGAGTCATGCCTCCAACGTACCGGCATGCATACCACTATTAAGATATGGGTGTCACCCTTTGGTACATCAAAAGACATAAGTCAAGACAGCGGGCTAACTATTCATCTCAGGATTAAGATACAATACAAATGATTGTCTAAAGTGAATCAATTTGCTGAGGCAGAATTATTAATCCAAATCAATTCACTTGTCCCGATCCAACACATTGTCACTTGTGACAACATGCCAATATTTCTATTCACGGAGTCCACCTCCGATGGTCAAGACAAACCATCTCCCAAAAGGGATATAGACAACATAACAATCTTTGCATGAATAAAGCAACTACCTTTATTTCCTCGATTGCGGATCTTATGTTTTAGACCATCACCTTAAGAATCGTGTCTTCTGCATAATATGTCCATCATATGCCCAATTCTTAAGGTTTAGACTGACAGTCTCAGACTATTGTTTGCTTAATATACATTTAACAAATATGAACATAAAGAGGACAAGATTTGGTATATAAATAATGAATAAATTCTTTATTGATAAAAATGTCTCCAAAAACTTATTACATTTTTACTCCTTAGGGCATACATGTCTAACAATCTCCCACTTCCACTAAGTGAGTAAATATGACAAATCTCGCATCTCCATAACTTCCACATGCCTCTCGAAGACTCTCCCAGTAAGTGTCTTCGTAAATGGATCAGCTAAATTGTCCTCTGATGCAATCTTGCACACCGCGACATACCCGCCATCAATGAAGTCCTTTATCACATGATACTTTCGATCAATATGCTTACTCTTCTTGTGAAATCTTGGTTCCTTAGCATTAGCTGCCGCTGCGCTGTTATCACAATATAGTGATACCGCCTTATCTATGCCAAGAACAACCTCAAGATCCCCAAGGAACTTGCGGAGCCACACTACTTCTTTCGAAGCATCACTAGCTGCCACATACTCGACCTCCATTGTTGAATCTAAAGTGCAATCTTGCTTAGCACTTCTCCAACTAATGGCACCGCCACCCAGAGTAATCACAAAAGCCAAAGTCGATTTCCTAGAATCCAGACAGGATTGAAAATCTACGTCAGTATATCCTAGAGGAGTTAAAGTCCTCACCCGAATACACAAGCATATACCCTCAAGTCCTTCGTAGGTACTTGAAAATATGCTTTACCGCAACCCAGTGGTTCAGTCCTGGATCCACCTGAAATCGACTTACAATCTTGACCACGTAACTAATGTCCGGTCGTGTACAAAGCATGGCATACATGAGACTACCTACAGCCGAAGCATAAGGCACCTTATTCATGTATTCTCTTTCTTCATAAGACTTTGGAGAGTCTTTCTTAGAAAGAGTAATTCCTGACCTAGATGGTTGCCCACCTTTCTTGGAATCCTGTATTGCAAACCTCCTGAGAATTTTATCTATGTTGCCGGCCTGAGACAAAGCTATCATTTTGTTCTTCCTATCCCGAAAGATCTAGATACCGAGAACAAAATTAGCCTCACCTAAGTCCTTTATGTCAAACTGCCTGGTCAACCATAATTTGACCGATGACAACGCGCCTACGTCATTGCCAATTAGCAGAATGTCATCTACATAGAGCAGTAGAAAAACTACATTTCTATCCTTAACGTGTTTGTAAACACATAGTTCATCCACATTTTGTGAGAATCCATAACTCTTGATCACTTGATCAAGTCTTATGTTCCAAGAACGAGAAGCCTGCTTAAGTCCATAAAATGACTTTAGCAGCTTACAAACCTTACCCGCTTGACTCGTGACCTTGAACCCATCTAGTTGTTCCATATAAATGGACTCATCAAGATAGCTATTCAAAAAAACTGTCTTGGCATCCATCTGCCAAATCTCGTTGTCGAGAGCGGCAGCTATGGACAAGAAAATACGGGTGGACTTAGGCATGGCTACAGGCAAAAATGTTTTCTCATAATCGATTCCTTCCTTTTGTGAATATTCCTTAGCTACTAATCTAGCTTTACAGGTTTCGTCTTTTCCATCCACTCCTCTTTTCCTCTTGTAGATCCACTTACACCTTATGGGTTTTACCCTTTCGGGAAGATCCACAAGCTCCCAGACATGATTAGTCTCCATAGACTTCATCTCTACGTTCATGGCCTCTATCTAGAGCTTTGAATCAACATCCTCCATAGCTTTTGCGTAAGTATAAGGATCCCTGCCATGTTCATCCAGTTCCACCAAAAAGAACTCCCCATTGAACATATACCTCTGAGGTTGACGCTCGATCCTCCCACTATGCCGAAGCCCCGGAGGTTGTTGTTCAGGTTTGTTTGATTTTTCTACACTGATCGGAACGGTTTCATTCGAAACCTCTGGAGTGATCAGATCTCTCCTTAACTTCTCAAGCACCACTTTGCTTTGAGGTTTAAAGTCGTTCATGTAACTCTCCTCAAGAAAAGTTGCATTAGTTGAAACCACGACTTTATTTTCCTTTGGGTTAAAAAAATAACCCCCTTTAGTCCCTTTTGGATATCCTACAAACACGCAAACTTTTGAACGTGCTTCCAACTTATTTGCATCCTTAAACAGGACATAAGCCAGACATCCCCATATGTGAATATGGTTTAAGGATGTCTTCCTACCTGTCTACAACTCGTGAGGAGTTTTAGGAACTGATTTTGAATGCACATTATTCAAAAGATAACATGCAGTTTGTAGTGCATATTCCTAAAAGGATAAAGGCAATGATGAATAACTCATCATGGACCTGATCATGTCCAACAAAGTCCTATTCCTTCTCTTTGCTACGCCATTCTACTGCGGAGTGCTCGACGCAGTCAAATGGGATAAAATCCCATTCTCTAATAAGTGTCCCAAGAACTCATCAGAAAGGTATTCCCCACCTTGATCGGATCGAAGTGCCTTTATGGGTCTACCCAATTGCTTTTCCACTTCAGCCCGAAACTCCCTGAACTTATCAAAAGTTTCATTTTTGTAGTGCATCAGGTAGACATACCCATATCTTGAGTAATCATTAATAAAAGTGACGAAGTACTCATACCCTCCTCGTACTCGGATGTTCATGGGTCCGCAAACATCACTATACATAAGTTCTAGAACCCCTTCAGCCCTATTGCCCTTAGACCTGAATGGTCTTTTGGTCATTTTACCCTCCAAACAAGATTCACATTGAGGTATAGATTTCACCTTTAAGTGACTTAAAGGTCCATCCTTTACCAACCTTTGAATCCTATTTAGCTTAATATGATCAATGCGCAAATATCAAAGATAAGTCTTATTAGAGTGAGAAGTTTTAAGTCTTTTAGAGTTATTATCATTCATCTCAGCATTAAGCAATAAGTCCATCTTAGGTTTGATAAAATATAGATTATTTTGCATCCATCCAGAACAGATAAAAGATTTGTTTTTACGAATCACCACTTTATTATTAAAAGAAACCAAGTAAGAGTCTTTATATAAACAAGCTATAGAAATGAAATTCCTTTTAAATTTAGGAACATAAAAACAATCTTGCAAAAATAAATTCCTATAATTATCAAAATAAAGATGGACGTCTCCCACTGCTTCCACTGAGACCAAGGATTCATCGCCCATCCGAAGCGTGAAGTCTTCATACAGCAGACTTCTCATTTCTTTGAACCCCTGTAGAGAAATACAAACATGATTAGTTGCACCAGAATCTATGACCCAAATGTCACTAGATTCCTCAACCAAACAAGTTTCTAAATATAGAAGATCACACCTACCTTCTTTGGAAAGGAAATCCTTACAATGCTTCTTTAGATGCACGATGTTTCCATAAAAGAAGCACTTAAGCTTCTTTGGGTTCTTCTTCTTCTTCTTCTTGCTCTTGGTGGTAGCAGGAATAGAAGACTTCCCGTTCTTGGCCCGTTGCTTCTTTCCATTCCCAATGTTAGGATTGGAACCAGCAGCAGCTACCATGTTGGCCTCACCACCCGCTGGAGATTCCCTGATCAGCAGTTTGAACTCCTGTAACTGTTTCATCAGTTATGTTAAGGTCATATCCCATCTATTGCTCAAATTAAATGTAGCTCTAAACGGAATAAATTCCTTAGACAAAGTCTCAAAGACCATAGTCATCTGAGTTTCAGCATCGATGTCGGCTCCATTGGTTTGAGCCTCAGTGAGGTAACCCATGACCAACATCATATGCTCTTTTACAGATGTCCCCAGCCTCTGTCTACAGTTTAAGAGTTTTTGAAGCACCCCTTGCCCTTTGTTAAAGCCTGGCCTCTAAACATATCCTCAAGATTATCCAAGATCTGCTTTGCAGTCTCATAATCCTGATGTTGAGCCTACAGCACATTATTCATGCGGGCCATAACATAGCAGTGGGCCTGATCATTAGCATATTTCTAGCGATCGTACGCTTGGAATTGCTCACTACTTGAGTCTCCCGTAGGCTCGGTAGGATAAGGGGTTGTCAGTACATATTTTAGTTTCTCAAAGGATAGGACGATATCCAGGTTCCGTTTCCAATCGTTATAGTTCTCACCAGTTAACAGTTTTTGTCAAATATCTATGATAAAGCGTTTTTAGATATTTTTAATCTACAATAAAGAATCATATACCAAATATAAGCAAACATATCATAATAATTTAGTAAGATAACACAATCATGTAAAATCATACAAATGTGTTTATGTGTCAAAACCTTGAAAATAACACAACTTTATAACGATAATTCCCAACTCAAAATTCAACAAGCTCTTAGGGGAGTCATGTCAAATTTAATCAGGAATACGGATCCCTCCTGATTAATATATACCGTCCAGGACTCGTATGATCCAACATATATTAATAATCGTTTCTTTGACCATTAATTTTATTAACAGAGCTCCTAGGGGAGGTTAATAATAAAATTAACGTGAGTATATAACCATCATTTCAATATTTTATCCATGATTTATAATCACCACCTAGGGGTGTGCAACCATAAATCATACTAAAACACCTTATCCTCTCAGAGATCCAACCTGGTACATGATAGAAATCCCTTCCTAGGGGTCGGGACCATTATGTTCTGCCCATGGACCAACGATGGAGGCCTTAGGTTCTCTCTTCGAAAACCTTCTCCCATTCAATATTTTGAAAACAAGGTTTTATTTTAAAATTATGCATGAACAATTTTAATATGAGTGGCACTCCCTATTCTATATGACATGTTATCAATATACATGGCAAATCATATTATAATGCAGACAAGCAAAGCAATTAAGCAAAGCTATAAGCAAAATAATAAATAACCGTAATATTACGGTTCCATCCTATAGAATAGAAAACTAAGATTACAAGAAAATAATCGAGACATATTATCGATTCTTCATCCTTGAATCCTCAAGTTGTATCCTTTTTCATGTAATATCCATATTTAAGTCTTCAATCTTATATGGATCAAATACTTTATATTTCTGGTCATATCCAAATTTAATGTTTTTCAGAATTGTCCCAAAATAAAATTAAAATTGCACTTAAAAGACCGCACTTTTTCTAGAAACTTTTCCAGCTCTCGGTTTGGCAGGCTGATCTGGGTGATCGGCCTGCCGACCCATGAAAGTTCAGCATGTCGAACTGGAAGTTCGGCCTGCCGGTAGAGCTAGCCGATTTTTGCCCCACTGACGGCCTGCCGAACAATACGTCTGGTTTGTCGATCTGTAACCATCGGCCTGCCGAACTGTGAGGTCTGGCATGCCGACCGAGCAGAAATCTCTCATTTCAGAAAATACAATTTTTAATGCAATTCATCAATTTTATTTTCAACAATTCAAAAACATAAAATTAGAGACACAAGAAATACCTGGAAGCGTCATCATCAATCTTCTAGATCCGTCTTCTCCGAATAATTATTTAGTTACAAAATTCTTACAAATTTAAAAATTAAACAATAATTGCTAGACGGAGATGATAGTCCGTCATCTAATTACATGAAAAACTTACATACACATTCTAACCTCTAAGGAACATAACCGGTATAAATTAATTAATTAACGATTTAATCAACCATAACTAATTAATAAACATTCACCACATAATCCATGACAACATATATAATATATAGAAACCTAGAGTGGCAACTCTCTATTAAATTAAATTCAAGCGTATGAGAGATTAAGATCATAAAATTTACACATATAACATAATCACAAACTTGTAAATTTATGTAAAAACCTTGGCTCTGATACCAATTGTTGGAAAAATGATGCGTAGTAGAATTTTAAAAATTTATATATCAGAGTAATTTCTAAAACACAAGTATGACATGCTATATGCATAGATTAACCAGATCTTACTAACCTTTGTGTGCCGAAGAACCTCCGCAATCCGTGTAGAGAAGTAACGTTCTAGAAAAGCCTCAACCGACTGGTCTTCTTTGCTATTCTCTGTCCACGACCGAAGTGAGTGTGGGTCACACGTACAAATCTTCCACCGATGACTCTCATTCTAACCAATCGAAAGAACCCAAAGCAAGTGTTCGTGATTTGTGAATAAATGCTCTCAGGGAGTTTTTCAGATTCTTACCTAGTAAAGTATCACTCTTAATCTGTTAATTGATCTGAGTAACTCATAAGACTTACTCCCTTTTATATAGAGATTGGTCATGGGGTCAGTCCTTATCAGATTAGGTCTCAAAACTCGAAACAGAATCAAGTTTGAATCAGTATCTGATAAGATTCGTGTAGAAACGTGTAATCTTATCCTTCACTGATCGGCAGGCTGAACACGCAGATCGGCAGGCCAAACTGCCGCGTAAATATCTCCACGAATCTTTTATTTTTCACTTGAGATTCTATAGGATAAAGTCTCAATTTTAATTCAAATAACCCAATAGAGAAGTTATCTGATCAAAACAAATTTATCAAGATAATCTCTAAGAAAATAAATCAATTCACAATAATTTTACAAGTTTATCTTGATCTAATTTATCCAATTAAATAAACCGATAAACAGACAAGAATTATCCGGTCCCAATAATTCAATAAGTTTATTTAGAATTAATTTTATCATAAAACTAATTCAACCAATAAACATACATGAATTATTTGATTCTTTCAAATTTTACACCAATCTGACAAATCTGACATAAGTCACCAATTATTGAAAAAGCACACCGTATCGTTACAGGATTTTGTGAGCTAGCAAAGGGGACCAAATGGACCTATATAGTTCAAGCTCTCGATAATTATGAAACCCAATATCCCAGATATATATTTTATAATTATCAACTCCAACGCTACTCCACTAAAAGCTTGGAGCTGTACTCTCGAACTATATAGAATTACAAAGCTCGTGTAGCTAAGTCTCCATAACATATCATAGTATATTGTATTCCCATATGATAATCCATAATCGGCTTAAGGACAAGTTCTGTCTTACCTTCCCGATTATTTTTATCTTACGTTCTATTATCTCACCATTAGAAAACTTACCATCCAAAGACCGTATACCATTCGGTTACACCTATGTATCCAAATGGTTGAGCGCTCCAGTTTTCTAATTACAGGACAACGCATATAAGAGGATATTATTACTCCTAAAGAGGAGCTATGGATTTCATATCTATGAATAATAGGTCTACGCCATCAAGAGTCATGCCTCCAACATACCGGCATGCATACCATTATTAAGATGTGGGTGTCACCTTTTGGTACATCAAAAGACACAAGTCAAGACAACGGGCCAATTATTCATCTCAGGATTATGATACAATACAAATGATTGTCTAAAGTGAATCAATTTATCGAGACAGAATTATTAATCCAAATCAATTCATTTTATGTCCCGATCCAACACATTGTCACCTGTGACAACATGCCAATGTTTCTATTCACGGAGTCTACCTCTGATGGTCAAGACAAACCATCTCCTAAAAGGGATATAGACAACATGACAATCTTTGCATAAATAAAGTGCCCAACTTTATTCCCTCGATTGCAGATCTTATGTTTTAGACCATCACCTTAAGAATCGTGTCTTCCACATAATCTGTCCATCATATGCCCAATTCTTAAGGTTTAGACTGACAGTCTCAGACTATTGTTTGCTTAACATACATTCAACGAATAAGAACATAAAGATGACAAGATTTGGTATATAAATAATGAATAAATTCTTTATTGATAAAAATGTCTCTAAAAACTTATTACATTTTTACTCCTTAGGGCATACATGTCTAAGACTTATCACTACATGACATCACAATTTCATAAATCATAAATTGTAAATCATAATCATACTTAATTTGAAAGTGATTAAACAATATAATTTAAATATTGCATACATCACTTATTAATCATAACACCATCATCATAGCATATCACGTCATGTCATAACATAACATATCACATCATAATATAAAATAGTGTAACAAATCATTGATCATGCACTTTCATAAATTTTTAGGAAAATATTTAAATCAATTTATTTTTAAAACTATTCATACTGTAGGCGAGATTCCTACTTACCTGGACTCTGAGCTGAGCGGTTTCAATTACGTCTCATTGTATCTACAATCTGCGTAGTATCCTCAACAATGTTCCTCGGGTGACTGTGGATAGCTAGGAATGATCCATGGAGATTTATTATTGCTGAAAACATTATTCTAGACTCCGTTACTATAGTTTGAGTCACCTCTATTCACGTGCAATCGATACTGGGTGATTTTTATTGGAGTAGAATTAACTTAAACGGAGGTCACCATCGTGCTCAGAGCGTCGATCGGTGGTCGGACGGAGGAGAAAGCACACCGAAAAAAATGGACTTTTCTAACACTTTGGCCGGCACGTGTGGCCTCCTCTGGTGGCGTTGCAGGTAGCACAACATGTCGTTAGAACCAGCTCAACGAGAGCTTTCTAATGGTATGGAAGGTGTCAAAAATGGTGGTCGGATCTTGGACTGAGTTTGAGGAGAGATATAGTGTAGTGAGAGAAAGTAGAGAGGGAAATGGAGCAGTTGATTTGATTGGTCATATTTTTAAACTGTGTAGTATCAAGTAGATCAAATTTGATCCGTAACTTTAAATTTTTGTAAACAAAATTGTACTTTTAAAAACTGTAATTTATTTGCACTCTAAAGATAATCACATAAATTTCTAATTCTCTTATTGTATTATTGAGTTACTAAAAGATTCATATTGACATAAAAATAATTTTCATAAATTTATCCATACTATATGGATTTTGTGATTTAATTTTGAAACAATAAACTTTGATACATTTGTCTTCAAAACCAATGATTAACATTTTTTTTTTTGCAATTGTATCCGTATTTATACATGTGTATATATTTATATATATGTATGTATGTATGTATTCTAAGAAAGATATTATGCATTTAAAACTTTGCTCATTATAAGTATCATTATTATTTTTATCTAAAAAAATCTTTAAATTGACTATTTAAAATTCAATTTAATTTAAAATTTCAAACTTAGCACAATTTTGTGCTTTACGGATATTACCCAAACTATTTTTAGCAAAAATTCGTTTATAGGTGCACATCCAATCTATGGATGTTTCTAAACTTTCCTTAATCACTTTATGGGTTGACATTTGTCTGTTTGTGCTTTTGCATTTGCCTTAAAGGTTTATGTAATCTTTGTGAATTCCATTAGCATTCTTATAATAATAGTAATAATTAATATTACTATTATAAATTTTATGCAGTTATTTACACTCGTAAACAACTAACTGTAAATGTATAGAAAATCGTACATTCTTGTCATGCCTTGTGGTCTTGCACAAAAATCAAGGTCAAACTTGATTATTTAAGCCTTATGCTCATCATGTCTCAATTTATGGTACTAAGCTCATGATCACTCTTGATCTAGGTTTCTTTTACTGACCTAAAAACATATAGGAATTTCTACATAATCATAGTAAGTTGGAAATTCTACTTTTTGTCAATTAATCCCAATTTAAACATTCTAATTGAGATTCTTATAAAACTCACTCCTTTGGGTCGTACATGAAATCAATAAATCATAAACTTTTTTAGTTTAGCACATTAAATAATTATTTTTAATTATTTTAATATACTATCATAACATTACATTGTTACATGTTTCATAAATAAAGCACATAAATTTGTGCATTCACAACATTATTTTTATTAACGGGCCACGCTCGTACCCATGTCGATGTTCGTGCATTTTTTGTTATACTTTTAGATCTTAACGTGTCTTTCTCCTGCCTAATGTTAAATTTACTAAAAAAAAATTGAAAACACTAAATCGTAATTAAAGAAACTGCATTATTAATAAAAAAAATTTTTTTTAAGGACAACAATATTGTAGAATCTTGAATGGTGTAGTTTCCATTACTTACTTTTCATATAAATCAAAGAGGGTAAGTATATATTATTATCAATTGACAATTTACCAATAACAAAGAATCTATTTGATCTTTTTTCTTTTTTAATCAAATCTATTAAAAATTTAGAACTTCGTTATAAAAAATATTTATAAAAATATAAAATGTAATAGTAAAATTAGTTTTAAATTGCATATTTTAATCATGCTTATAATTGAACCCCAATCGTGCTTTTAACGTGCTCGTGCTCGTGCTCATGTCAGGCCCTTACTGTTTGAACTTTCATTCCAATTCTCAATCTTCGCTGAAACTTCACTGGAGAAACTCAAACTGTCCTTCAATTGGAGCAACAAAGACTGTTGAGAGGCAAGACATTCGCCGAAATTTACAAGTGAACAAAAGCCTAGTAGGATTAAGCAAATGAAAGGCCATGGAAATGGTGGACTGTTTCTCATTGTGGCGTTAATTACCAGGAAGAGAAATCAAATTAGCTCATAATTCAAGTACTACTTAAACTAAGTAAACCCATGCCAATTATATAAGACTATCTCGTTTAAAAGTCTTGCTTTCCTATGATCAATGATCTTCTAAAGCATTGACCCAGCAGTCTAAGTTAGTACTGTCTTAAAATATTAATAATTTAGACATATCTTGGCCCACTAAAAAGCAACTACGAGACCATTCATTCTCTGTTTGGTCACATCATTTGAAGGATGAAAATTTCGAGGAAATGAGGAGGAATTGCAAATTCGTAACCCTAAAACCAGTTATAACCCACGCCATATGGTATGCATACATGACATATCTCAAGAAAAAGTCTTATTGTGCTATGATCAAAGGTATCAAGAGCACCATTGGCCTGTCTAATATTTAGTACTTTTCTTAGGATATTGACAATTTAGAGATACCGTTGCCAGTAATCAGTTATATGTGACCCACTACGCAAAAATAATAACAACAACACAACAACGACAATAATAGATCATACAATTCTTGGTTCATAGGATTTAAAGAATGAAAGTTTCGAGGAAATGTGGTGGAACAAGGATTGCCAGTAGCACGAAGTACAAAAAAACACAAATTTCCTTTATATCAAAACCCATGAAATTATGGATGGAATTCTTGTCTAGGCATAGATAGAAACGGACAAATCAGTCAATGTTATAAAAGCAGCTAAACGAAAGCAGATTTTTTAGAAAGACTATTCCTTTATTTCAACCGGGCCAAAATGGTTTAAATTCATGGGTCCCCATTCAAATAATTAAGCATATGTTTGGCAAAAGCGGTTTCTAATTTTTTTTTTTTTTTACAGTTTCAACCATTTTTGTTATATTGTTTTTTCTCACAAAATTTAGACCAAAAAATGATTCAAACCAAAAAAGGGCTCCAACTTCTCTCCTGAATAGATGTTAAGCATTTCTACAGTTAGTTCTGATGATGAATATTCAACGGATTGACAATTTTAATAAAGTAAAGCACATCGGAAATTTCAGGGAAAGAAAGAAAGAAATTGCAAGATCAAGACAAAAAAGCTTATGTCTGTAAGAAAGAAATTGCAAGATCAAGACTGTTGGAGGATGAAGCCAAATCAACCTAGCAAAGGAGAAAGAAGAGAAAAAAAAAGAAAAATGAAGGGGGTAGTTGCTTGGCACCGCAGCACCCAAAAGAACCGCCGCGGCCCCCACCCAAGTGCAAACCAGCGCCGCGGCACCCGTTTCAAGAGCCGCGGCGCCTAGAGTCTAGTTTCTTGCAATATTTTGAGTCATAGTCAAATTCAAACGCCCCAAAAAGGAGAAACTACTAGGGTTTCTTATCAGTTGCTATTTTTCTCTTCTTTGGGGTATAAATAGACATAAGGTGGCTATGGTTTAGAGAGAGTGGCATTGTTTTGTGTGAGGCATATTTTGTTTGAGAGCTCCATTATTGAGAGAAAAAAATTCCCACAGAAGGTGCTAGGTAGAAGAGAGATTTGGGAAACATTATTTGAGAGTGTGAGATAAATTTCTCTTGTAATCTGTAATCCCCTTCGTCATAGTAGAATCTGCAGCAGCAGAAACATGACGTAGTCTCAAATTTAGATGAACCTGTATAAAAATTTGGTGTCTTTTTTTTCTTCTTTTCTCCAATTTATTTTATGCAATTTTTCATTTTTGCGATCCTAAGAATTAGGAGGTGCCTAATTCCTCAACAATTGATATCAGAGCGGAGGTTTGGATCAAGAACAATGACGGAAGAAGAATGTTTGGTTGTCGGTATCACCAAATTTGATGGTTCGGATTTTCCTACAAGAGGATGCAAGTAGAAGACTACCTTTATAGCAGGAAACTGCACTTACCCTTGGGTAATAAGCCCAAGGGCATGAAGGATGAGGAGTGGACTGTCCTTGACAGACAGGTGCTGGGTGTGATCCGTTTGACCCTGTCGAAAAACGTGGCCCACAACATTGCGAAGGAGAATACTACAACAAGGATGATGAAGGCTCTGTCAGAGATGTATGAGAAGCCCTCGGCCAATAACAAGGTACATCTTATGAAGAAACTCTTTAGTTTAAAAATGCCTAAAGGTACCTCGGTGGTAGAGCATCTGAATAATTTTAACACCGTCCTAAACCAATTAGTCTCAGTAGATAGTAAATTTGATGATGAGATCAATGCCCTAATCCTCTTGGCCTCGCTACCGAATAGTTGGAAACCCATGAGGGTGGCCATTACCAATTCAATTGGGAATGAGAAATTGAACTTTGTTGATATCAGAAACTCTATTATGGCAGAAGAAGTTTGTAGAAAGGATTCAGGTGAAGCCTCTACGTCGAACTCGGCCCTTAATGTTGATAATAGGAGCATGAAACTTGAAAGTCATTCCAACAGGGATAATGGCAAGAGAGGCAAGTCGAGGAATGGGAGAAACAAGTGGAGAAATGGTAGGACTGTGGAGTGCTAGAACTGTGCAAAGACCGGCCACTTAAAGAAGAACTGCAGGGCTCTAAAGAAGAATGAAGACAAGAATAATGACACCGCTGACGCCGCCACTAAAGAGCCATAGGATGCCTTGCTCGTCTATTGACAATTCCCTTGATTCATGGGTGATAGATTCAGGAGCGTCATTCCACACCACTGCATACCGTCATCTCTTAGAGAACTATGTTGCCGAAAATCATGGTAATGTTTATCTTGCTGACGGAGAACCTTTGAATATTGTTGGCATTGGAGATATCAGTTTGAAAATACCTAATGGGTCTGTATGGAAGATTCATAAGGTGAGACATGTTCCCAAACTAATGCGCAACTTGATTTCGATGGGGCAACTAGATGACGAAGGATACAATGTGACCTTCAATTATAGAGGTTAGAAAGTCACAAAGGGAGCTATGGTTGTTGCTCGGGGACGTAAAGCTGAAACTCTCTACATTAATTCCAGTTGCAAAGATACCATAGCAGTTGCTGACTTTGCTGCTAACATTGAGCTATGGCACTATAGGCTCAGGCACATGAGTGAGAAGGGAATGAAGGTGCTTCACTATAAAAGAAAACTACCGGGATTGAAAACTGTTAATCACAGGTTGTGTGAAGGCTGCATCTTTGGCAAGCAAAAGAGAGTCAGTTTCTCAACAACAGGCAGAAAGCCTAAGCCTAGGAAGCTGGAGCTTGTTCACACTGATGTGTGGGGACCTACAACGGTGACTTCCCTTGGTGGCGCTAATTATTATGTGACATTTATTGATGACTCAAGCAGGAAGGTGTGGGTTTACTTTTTGAAAAACAAATCTAATATCTTTGATGCTTTCAAGAGATGGAAAGCTATGGTGGAGAACGAGACAGATTTGAAGGTAAAGTGCTTACAGTCTGACAATGGAAGAAAGTACTTAAATGAAGATTTCAAATAGTACTTGTGCTGAGAATGGAATAAAGATGAAGAAAACCATTCCAGGGAAACCACAACAGAATAGGATAGCTCAGAGGATGAACAGGACTCTGAACGAGCATGCCAGAAGCATGAAGTTGCATGCGGGGCTGCCAAAGTCAATTTGGGCTTAGGCAATTAATATAACAGCTCATCTAATCAACAGAAGTCCATCTACACTGCTGAAGTTCAAGCTATCGGAAGAAGTATGGAGCAGTAAAAAGGTTGACCTCTCGTACTTGAGAGTACTCGGTTGTGTTTTCTATGTTCACATTGATTCTACTGCTAGAAGTAAACTTGATGCAAAGTCTAAGAAGTGTTTTCTGGTTGGCTATGATGGACTTGAGTTTGGTTATCATCTTTGGAATGACCAAAATTAGAAGATTATTCAGAGCAAGGATGTGATCTTCAATGAAGGTGTTTTGTACAAGGACAGAGACAGCACTGACTCTAGAGGTTTAGGGTCTAAAAACAAGAAGCCTAAGGTGATTCCATTGAAGGATCTTTCTGAAGTAGAAGTGGAAAATTTAGAAGGTGAAGACTAAGAAAATATTGCTCCAAAAGGAAACCAGAGTACTCTTGCCACTCCAGTCAGGAGGTCCAACAGGACTAGCAAACCTCCGCAGAGATACTTCTCTTCTTTGCATTACATCTTGTTGATCGATAGAGGTGAAACAGAGAGTTATGATAAAGCCATGCAGGCTAAAGATTTGGTCAACTAGGAGTTAGCCATGAGGGATAAGATGGATTCCTTACTGTCCAATCAGACATGGCAACTAACAAAGTTACCACAGGGCAAAAAGGCCTTGAATAACAAATGGGTATACTGGATTAAAGATGAATCTGATGGCAGTAAACGGTATAAGGCAAGGCTGGTGGTAAAAGGCTTTTAGCAAAACAAGGGCATCGACTTTAATGAGATTTTTGCTCCGGTGGTGAAGCTAACCACAATCAAGATGGTACTTGCGCTAGTGGCAAATGAAGACTTGTTCTTGGAACAGTTGGATGTTAAGATGGCCTTTCTCCATGGTGATTTGGAGGAGGAGATCTACATGAAGCAGCCACAAGGTTTCAAAGTACCGGGCAAGGAGAACTTGGTGTACAAACTTCAAAAAAGCTTGTATGGCCTCAAACAAGCGCCCAAGCAGTGGTACAAGAAGTTTGATGGTTTTATGTGCAACAATGGTTTCTTGAGATGTCAGGGAGATCACTATTGTTATGTGAAGAATTTTGATGACTCCTATATTATATTGTTGCTATATGTCAATGACATGCTGATAGTAGGGGGTTGTAAACAGGAGATTGACAAGCTGAAGAAAGAGCTGTCTAAGGAGTTTGCAATGAAGGATTTGGTTGCAGCAAAACAAATCCTTGGGATGAGAATAATGAGGAACAATAATGGTCTAAAACTGTCATAGGAAGAATATGTTGAAAAGGTACTTAGCAGATTCAACATGAGTAATGTGAAGCCTATGAGTACTCCTTTGTCCAGTCACTTCAAGTTATCAAATGAGCAATCACCAACCACAAAGTAGGAGCGAGACCACATGGCCAAAGTGCCTTATGCTTCAACAATAGGCAGTCTCATGTATGCCATGGTTTGTACTAGACCGGACATTGCACATGCAGTGGGAGTTGTGAGTAGGTACATAAGCAATCCAGGCAAGCAGCATTGAGAAGCCGTGTAGTGGATTCTCAGATATCTGAGAGGTACTGTGGGTTTAGCACTATGTTTCAAGAAGTCAGACTTGAGACTACAAGGCTATATAGATACTAATATGGCTGGAGACATTGATAGCAGAAAGAGTACCACTGATTATGTCTACACTTTGGGCGGCACAGTAGTTGATTGGGTCTCGAAGATACAAAAGATAGTAACACTCTCTACAATAGAAGCAGAGTATATGGTAATGGCAGAAGCGAGTAAGAAGATTATTTGGTTGCAATCATTTCTGGAGGAACTGGGTCACGAGCAGGAAAGGAGTACATTACATAGTGATAGTCAGAGCGCCATTCACTTGGCGACAAATCCCGCATTTCATGCTAAGACGAAGCATATACAATTGTGGTATCACTTCATCAGGTCAGCTTTGGAGGATGGAGTGCTAAAGCTTAAGAAGATTCTTAGGAGTCAGAATCTAGTAGATATGCTTACCAAGATGGTTCCGATTGAGAAACTGACGTTGTGCGCAACTTCAGTTGGACTTCTCCATGAGGCGTGAGAAGTTATTGCCGCTGCAGTGAAGACGTGGTAATTGATTAGTCTCTAAGTGGGAGATTGTTGGAGGATGGAGCCAAATCAACCTAGCAAAGGAGAAAGAAGAGAAAAAAAAAAAGGAAGGGGGTAGTAGCTTGGCGCCGCAGTGCCACCGGAGTCTAGTTTCTTGCGATATTTTAAGTCAATGTCAAATTCAAACACCCCAAAAACGGAAAACTACTAGGGTTTCTCATTAGTTGCTATTTTTCTCTTCTTTGGGGTATAAATAGACATAAGGTGGCTATGGTTGAGAGAGAGTGGCATTATTTTGTGTGAGAGCTCCATTATTGAGAAAAAAAAATTCCCACAGAGAGTGCTAGGTAGAAGAGAGATTTGAAAAACACTATTTGAGAGTATGAGATAAATTTCTCTTGTAATCTATAATCTCTTTCATCATAGTAGAATCTACAGTGGCAAAAACAGGATGTAGTCTCAAATTTGGACGAACCTATATAAAAATTGGTGTCTCTTTTTTCTTCTTTTCTCCAATTTATTTTCTACAATTATTCGTTCTTGCGATCTTGAGAATTAGGAGGTGCCTAATTCCCCAACAAAGACAAAAAAGCTAATGTCTATATTAACCTCTTTTTTTTTTTTTGCTATGGCTCAAAATTCTCTATACGCTTTCACACTTTGAATTAAGGGAGATTTGCAAGACAATTCAATTCATAAAACATATATATATATATATATATATATATCAAGGAAAGTTCTTCATTGAAAATTGCGGAAAGAGAAGGATAACTCTATAGCTTGTTTGGACTTTTAAGCAAGGACGCTTGTTTTCAAAAGAATATGAAGTTAAGTAATGGTCACGTAAGGAAGGTGGCTATAGCAAAGACCATCCATTCTCAATTTGGTCACATCATTTAAAGGATGAAAATTTCGAGGAAATGTGAAGGAATTGCAAATTCGTAACACTAAAACCAGTTATCACCCACGCCAATTATACATACATGACATATCTCAAGAAAAAGTCTTATTGTGCTATGATCAAAGGTATCAAGAGCGCCATTGACCTGCCTAATATTTAGTACTTAAGATATTGACAATTTAGAGATACCTTCGCCAGTAATCGGTTATATATGACCCACCATGCAATAATAATAATAATAATAAATCATACCATTCTTGATTCATAGGATTTAAAGAATGAAAGTTTCGAGGAAATGTGGTGGAACAAGGATTGCAAGTAGCAGAAGTCCAAAAAAGCACAAATTTCCTTTATACCAAAACCCACGAGATTATTGATGGAATTCTTGCCTAGGCAGAGATAGAAATGGACAAGTCAGTCAAGTCGAGTTACAGAAGTTAGTAATTAGTACACGAAATCAGATTTTTTTATAAAGACTTTTCCCTTATATCAAGCGGGCCAAAATGGCTTAAATTCATCAGTAACTACTCAAATAATTCAGCATATGTTAGTCGAAAGTGGTTCCAATTGTTTTTTACAGTTCCAACCACTTTTGGTATATTGTTTTCTCTTATAAAATTTAAACTAAAAAATAGTTCAAACAATAAAAATCAGCTCCAACTGTTCTCCCGAACGGATGCTAAGCATTTCTACAGTTAGTTCTAATGATGAATACTCAACAAGATTGACAATTTTAGTAAAGTAAAGCACATCGGAAATTTCAGGGAAAGAAAGAAAGAAAGAAAGAAATTGCAAGATCAAGACCAAAGCTTATGTCTGTATCAACCTCTTTGTTTTTGCTATGGCTCAAAAGTCTTTATACGCTTTCACACTTTGAATCAAGGGAGATTTGCAAGACAATTCAATTCATAATATATATATCAAGGAAAGGTCTTCATCGAAAATCGCAGAAAGAGAAGGATAACTCTACAGCTTGTTTGGACTTTTAAGCATGGACGCTTGTTTTCAAAAGAAGCTACCAGTTTCAATGTACTCTTGTTTTCAAAAGAACCTGACCATCGGTGGCTCGTAGAATTTGTGGTGTGGGACCAATTATTTAGTGTACCCGACTAGAGGTCAAAGGGAGTACTACCTGATAATCATGGGTATTTTGTAATCATATTCTGTTAAGACTTAAACCACTATATTTACAATGGTTTATTCTTAATGCAAAAATTACATCTACCCTAAGCCATTTTAGTCATCCACTAGACCATCAGTATTAAAGAAGACTAACCACGCAACTATGCTCGCTATTATAAATTTGTATTAAACGACGGAGATTAGACAACGATTTCATAAAATCCGTCATCTAAACACGAATAAGATATACAAAAATCGTTGTAGAAAGCTAAGTGTAGATAGCCTTTTCACGATAGTTTTTCCATCTTTCACTCTTCTTCAAAAATTTTAAATGCTTGCCAAACCCTCCCTCTTTCTCTCTAAAATTTTAAATGCTCTATCTCTCCAAAATGTTCTCATCTATTTCTCTCGTCATTTCAAACCCTTGTTGCCCCCACCCTCACCCACCATCATGAAATCCTCCACCCCCCCTATCGCGATGCTGCCCTTTGCCCATCACCCTCCCCATCATCATGCCTCCTCCCTCTCGCCCACCATCATGAACACCCCCCTTCCGTCGGGACCCCCACCCTTGCCCACCACTAATGATTTTGATCAAGCTTATGAGAATGTGTGACTAATTAGCTAATCAGATTAATCAACAAACCAAATTCTTGTGGCTCTATAATTCCATTTTATTGTCGTTTTTTCCTGTTATTTATGTTATATAAGTTAGACTTATAAAAATAACTGATGCTGAGAAGTGACAAAGTAAGACTTAAAAAACAAAAGCTAGCTAGCAACCTCTGGAAAATAACAAAGCTAATCTTCTAATATAAGTAGTGGCAAAGCCAAAAAAATTTTCCATTAGGGGCGCGAATTAAACCAAAAATTTCAACTAAAACACATTATTACTATTCTAATAGAAGTTCAATTCAATTTTTGAAATTTATAGTTTATGAAATTATTAATCATATAATATTATAATTGAGACACTTTTTTATTCATAAGGTGTTTGACAAACCAATTGGAATTGAAAATTTTAGTTTAAAAATTGTAGCATGTACAAGCTTAACACTATAGCAATTTTTTGTTTTTTACTATAGGTGTGAGAGTTTTATAATGTAGTTGGTTGGAATTGGTTCCAACCAACTTGCAAATGCCCTTTTAGTGTTTTGACATTAAATTATATGTTTGAGGCCTTGGTTTAAATCAAAACTTTTGGTTCAAAATAAAATTCCTATAATATTTTGCCTTACAAAATTTGAATTATTGTAGTGTTTTTGGTTCAAACTAATAGTTTAAACCAAGGTTCCCAAATGCCATAACAATTTAAAAGATAAAATTTGGAGACATAATTAAAACTTTAAAATATTTTAATGTATATTGTAAAGAAGAATTTCAGAGGGGAGCAAATTAGAAGAAAAAAAAAATTGATATGGAGTTTATATCATAAAGGAGCCATTTGGCCTAGTTAGGGCCGTCCCCACCGGTTCTAACGTGGCTCCACCATTGAAAGTAAGGAAGTGAAGAAATGCCTCATCAGAAACGTGGCTCCAGCACATGGAAAAACCTTGTACCGTACACCAGCAAGCTTTATTTTTCAAAGAGAATAGTAGTTCGGATATAAAGACCTTTCTTAGTCATCTTAAAACAAGTGAAGTTATTTAGCAACATTTAAACATCCTACTAAAGTGAAATTCACATAAAGTGTCATGCTTATCGGTGCCAAAACTAAAGCAAATCAATTTTGAAAGCAGAACTAATTACTCATTTGAAAATACATATAATTCCTAAAGCAAATATAATCGTAAATTTAAAACCACATTGCTCTAAAAATATTAGTGTTTGGTAATTTAATTGGAACTATAAGTTAGAAACCAAAATACTATCCACGTAAAAGCTTTATAGGTCTAACTAAGTTTGTTAAATAAGGCCTAAAAAATAAAAGATAATCCTAACAATAACTTTAAATAAGATAATAATTCCCACACTATTTTTAATTATATCACTACATCACAGAGTCACGACATTGTTCCTCCCTTTTCAATTTGTTCTTGACGATTTTGGTTTGAACAAGCGCCACAATTTCTTGACAATCCAATAGAGAAATCTTATAACATGGAACAAAAAGATGAAGCTAAGCAATATAGTCCATGCAAAACTCGATGCTTCCCGGATGCCAACGAGTAGACCTACTCTTTCCCAGGGGGTCACCATGCCTATACCTATACGAAAGGTAAGTGCAAGAGCTGTCAAGGCTGCGCACATGATGAGTGTCAAAAGAAACATAAATAACTTGTTCCTAAGACGAACTCTGCTGATCAGAAGAAGAATGATGCTGAGTGATGCAAAGAAAGAAATGCTGTTGAAAATCATGAAAATGTTGTATAGATCTCCCGATTCACGTGCTAGAATTGAGGTTCCTGCAATGCACCTATCTTTGCCGCAATCATAATATTTGTCTTGGTCTATGGTCTCTTGCCAAACTCCACCCGGAGGGTTGATGGCAGTTTGGTATGTCATTGTTGAGATCACAGTAGACACGATCATTATCGAGCCCCGCTTGTCTTCCATCCAATCTCCTTTGTATTTCAGGAAGCCAAACCAGTTTCTAGATTTTCGTTTTGACGATTTCTCTGTTGATGACTTTTGGGTGGTTGCTGATGAAGTCGATGTTGCCAAACCGGAGTCCTTAATTGTTTGTTGGATTTTTTCACTAATGAAGTCTGTTCCTGAGATGTATTCTAGGAGCTCGAAGGCTTTTAGACATCTATGGTTCACAATTTCATCTGCAGCGGCTTTTATTTTAGGTACTGAAAGCAAGTATTCCACAGTCTGCAGTAAAAGCATAACACTTGTAAAATAGAAATCTCTCCTTGTCTATGAAATATCCCCTAGTAATTAGTGATTTCTAAATTTCTTTTCAAAAGAAGTTGAAAATAACAACTTTTCTCCAGTACTTTATAAATTTTGTAACAAACTTGAAAGTTAATAAAGAAATCCTTTCAAAGAGAATTTCTGTAAGCTATTACAACTAAAAAAGAGAAATGATAAATCCAATCAAACAGATCTTTGATTGCCAATAGATCCCTGATTGCCAGCTTACCTCAACTTGCTTTAGCATCACAGCTAAATGCAAAATAGTGTTGCCATTCGCATGCTCTTTTGAGTTGAGGAACTCGCAGTTCTCGTATGCACCTTCCAGTTCGACCAACACTTTGAGTGCTTCCAAATGATTGTATTTGACACACAAATGCAACAGTGTTTGTCCATCAGGAACCAATTCCAAATGATCGTATACCAGTTTGCACAATTCCACTAGGTTTACTACTTCTTGATTAGCTATCTGTGAAACTTGAATGACTGGTTGTTGTTAATCATGCTTTTGAACTATAGGCGTGTTGCGTATAACAATCACTCTATCATATAAAGTGGAAGCCTTAGCATCTGTATGATCTTTCTCTGGAACGGTGTTCCAGGTTCGATCACTCCCATTGATCAAGTCATTCTTAAGAAATTTTACATTCCTTGATTCCACAAACCTAGTGGTATGTGATGGACAATAAAATCTGTATCTCTTAGACCGTTCAACATAACCAATGAAATACCCACTTATGGTCCTTGGGTCTAACTTCTTCTCTTGTGGATTATAGACTCTCACTTCAAACGGGCATCCCTAGACGCGTATATGTCGCAAACTCAATTTTCAACCTTTTCATAACTCGAATGGTGTCCTTGAGACAGCCTTGGTTGAAACTCGGTTTAATATATACATTGTCGTCTTGAGAGCTTCAGTCCACAAGGACTTAGGAAGCTTAGAGCTGCTAAGCATACTCCGCACCATATCCAATAATGTTCAGTTTCTTCTTTCTACCACACCATTCTGATCTGGAGAACCAGGCATAGTGTGCTGGGCAACTATCCCATGTTCTTGAAGAAACTTTACAAATGGACCAGGTGCTTGTCCATCTTCGGTGTATCTACGATAGTATTCACTACTCTATTAGATCTCATGATCTTTATTTGTTTACCACATTGTTTCTCTACTTCTGCCTTAAACACCTTAAAGGCATCTATAGCTTCATTTTTGTTATGAAGCAACTAGAGATACATATATCATGAGTAATCGTCAATGAAAGTAATGAAATACTTTTGACCATACTTATCTTTGTCTGGACTACAAATATCTGTATGTATGATCTCTCATAAGTCTGAACTCCTCTTGGCACCTTTCTTTGACATATTGGTCTGCTTTTCCTTTATGCAGTCCACACAAGTGTCAAAGTAAGTAAAATCTAGAGTATTAAGTACTTCATCATTCACTAATCTCTTTATTCTTTCAATAGAGATATGACCTAACCTACGGTGCCACAACATAGAGGAATCTTCATTCATAACACATCTCTTAATATCAACATTATCATGAACATGCATAGAAGTATATAAAGCTTTATCTTGTAAATTAATTTTGAAAAGACCATTCGACAACATACCATTTCCAATAAGTTTAGATCTATAAAACAAACTAAATATAGTGTCTGAAAAATTAAAGGAAAAACCCAACGGTACAAGCCTTGAAACAGAAATTAAATTCTTAGAAAAACTAGGAATATAAAATGTCTTTTCCAACTTTAGAATAAAACCACTACTTAAAATTAATCTGCATGTTCCGATAGCTTCCACATGTGAGCGCATCTTATTGCCTGAAAAGATGCACTGCTCACTTCCCACTGGCTTCCTTAGGTTTTGCAATTCCTACAAGGAATTAGTGACATGGATTGTAGAACCAGAATCAATCCACCATGTGTTATGCTCAACATCAACCATATTAGATTCATAACAAACAAGTGAGAATTGAGTACCTTTTTGATCAAGCCATTTATGATATTTAGGACAATCCTTCTTTATGTGCCCCTTCTTTTTGCAAAAGAAGTACCTAGATTCCTTCTTGATATCAGCTTGTACAGGCAGTTTGCCTTTTTCTTTATTTTTGGATTGCCCCTTATTCTTCATTTGAGTTGCCAGATGCACACTCTCTCTAGCTTCCATAACAAGCCTTCCTTCTTTTTGAACACACATGGTTGTCAATTCATTGATGGACCACTTATCTTATGTGTGTTGTAGGATATTTTAAAAGTGCATATTGTTGTAGGAGAGTGTTGAGGAGGTAGTGCACAAGGAAGGTTTCAGACATCTCAACCTCAAGAGTCTTCAGCTGAGCCGCTATATCCCTCATTTGCATGATGTGCTCACGCACACCATGAATTCCAGTAAGCTTCATGGATGAAAACTTCATTATTAAGGTGCTTGCCAAAGCTTTGTCTGATGTAGCAAACTGCTCATCAATTGCCTTAATCAAAGCTCACACATTGTCATGTTTTCTGACATCATAACTATTCAAAATGTGCAAGCAAAAGTTAATAACATATTTACTGCATATAATGAAAAATATGGAGGAGGCCAAACAGTATCTCCGACACCTTTAGCAAATGCTACATCTGTGCCACATGGTTCTTCATGGGCAAGTATGATTAGCTACATCGGATTTGGTTTCGGTGCATCATCCACATCTTCAACACGCAGTGAATTGGAAAACTATCTGGAAACAAATTTTGCGGCATTCATTTTCAATGAGCAAGGTGGTGGTCATGATTTCATTAAGTTTGATCTTTTGTCATTTTGGAGATCATAGTCAAGAACTTTTCTTGTACTCTCTAAAATGGCTCGTGATATACTAACCATACTAGTGTCCACAGTTGCAAGTAAACAAGTATTTAGTTACAGTGGTAGAGTACTTAATGAACGACATGCATGTATGAGTGACGATATTCTAGAAGCAGTAAAGTGCGTCAAATATTGAGAGGATGCTCGTAGAAGAAGCCAAGAAGTTCAAGATTATTAGGTTAATGACTTTGAAAATTTGGGCATTTCTGATACTCCCATTGGGAGTAATACGTTGTAATTAATTATGAACAATATTTTTTATGTTTTTTTGGTTTTTTTTTGTTTTTAGTAATTTTGTAAACATCTTATGTATAATTATTCTGATTGTACTCTTTTTTCCTTACCAAGGTTTTGTCCAACTGGGTTTTTCTTGGAAAGGTTTTTGATGAGGCAATCGTAAATAAAATATCCCTTTTTTATATTTTCCTTGACTATTCAAACTTTTATATTTGTTAACTTGTTTAAAAATTAAAAAATTAAAAAATTAAAAATTACATGCTTAGATAGGCTGGCCCATTTAAACCTATGATAGGCCAAGATAGACCGACCCATTTAAGGCCCACGGCACTGCCCAAATTGGCCCACGGCTGGGCCGGGCCAAGGTATTTTTAATATGGGCCGGCCCGACCCATGAAATTCATGGTTGGATCGGGCCTGCCCGCGGCCCGTGTGGGCCTAAGGAGAACGGGCCGGGCCGGCCCATTCTTGCATCACTAATATAAAGTGTCTTGCTTATAGGAGCCAAAACTAAAGCAAATCAAATTTGAAAGCAAAACTAATTACTAATTTGAAAATTCATATAATTCCAAAAGCAAATATAATTACTCCTAAAATAATAGTGCTTCGTAATTTAATTAGAATTATAAGTTGGAATCAAAACACTGAAGTATGTGAAAGCTTTATAGTTCCAACTAGGTTAGCCAAACGAGCCTAAATAATAACATATAAGCCTAACAATAATATTAAATAAAGTAATAATTCCCACACTTGTATAAATTACATCACTACATGACAGAGTTACGACATTGTTCCTCTCCTTTTAATTTGTTCTTGACGATTTTGGTTTGAACAAACGCCACAATTTCTTGACAATCCAATAGATAAATCTTATGACATGGAATAAAGAGATCAAGGCAAGCGATATAATCCATTCCAAATCCAATCCAACCAAGATCCCATAGTCTAGACCATCATTTTTCCTGGGTGGGTTCACCATGGTCATGCCTGTAAGGAAGGTAAATGCAAGAGCTGTCACCGCTGTGCACATGACGAGAGTCAAAAGAAACATAAATAACTTGTTCCTAAGACGAACTCCACTGATGAGAAGAAGAATGATGCTGAGCGATGCAAAGAAAGAAATGCTGTTGTAATACATGAAATAGGTGTAGTAACTTTCCGAACCACGTGCTAGAATTGAGGTTCCTGCATTGCACATATCTTCCTTGCTGCAATTGTAATTAATGCCCTTGTCTTGGTCTCTGGTCTCTTGCCAAATTCCACCCGGAGGGTTGATGGCAGTTTGGTATGTCATTGTTGAGATCACAGTAGACACGATCATTATCGAGCCCCGCTTGTCTTCTATCCAATCTCCTTTGTATTTCAGGAAGCCAAACCAGTTTCTAGATTTTCGTTTTGACGATTTCTCTGTGGATGATTTTTGGGTGATAGCTGATGAAGTCGATGTTGCCAAACCGGAGTCCTTAAATGTTTTTCGGATTTTGTCACTAATGAAGTCTGTTCCTGAGATGTATTCTAGGAGCTCGAAGGCTTTCAGACCTCTATGGTTCACAATTTCATCTGCTGCGGCTTTTATTTTAGGTACTGAAAGCAAGTATTCCACAGTCTGTGGTAAAAGCATAACACTTTCAATATAGAAATCTCTCCTTGTATATGAAATATCCCCTAATAATTGGTGATTTCAAAATTTCTTTTCAGAAGTTGAAAATCACAACTTTTCTCCAATACTTTATAAATTTTGTAACAAACTTTAAAAATAAGAAAGAAAAATTAGATTTCCAAACATGATCCTTTCAAAAAGAATTTCTGTAAACTATTACAACTAAACAAGAGAAATGATAAATCCAATCAAACAGATCTTTGATTACAAACAGAACTCTGATTGCCAACTTACCCCAACTTGCTTTAGCATCACAGCTAGATGCAAAATAGTGTTGCCATTAGCATCCTCTTTCAAGTTGAGGAACTCATAGTTCTCGTATGCACCTTCCAGTTTGACCAACACTTCGAGTGCTTCCAAATGGTTGTATTTGACACACAAATGCAACACTGTTTGTCCATCAGGAACCACTTCCAAAACCGACTCCTTTCTAGCACTAATCAACAGCTTAATCACATCGACTCTGCCTCTCAAGGCGGCATAATGGAGAGGGATCTTCCCGTCTTGGTCTTTGGCTAAGCACATATTTTGGTCACCATTTTCTTGCAACAATGCTTGGACAACCGCCGTGTGGCCCTCGGCCGAAGCCAAATGAAGAGGCGAGCGTTTGCGGGAATCCAACTCGGAAGCAAGTTTCGGCTTGTGGAAAAGAAGTTGTCTAGTGAAATCAAGGTGGCCTAATAAAGCGGATATGTGTAGAGGAGTTTCATTGAAGGTGCTGAGTGAAATCCTACTCAAAATCAATGGATCTTTTTGTATCATGGAGTTGAAAGTAATCAAAGATCCTTCAATTGATGCTTCATATAACCTAGTTAATGCATCATCTTCTAGAGGCCTTATTTCCATTGTTTTTCTTTGTTAGGTTGGATGTGCAAAGTAAAAGACAAAGGGAAAGTTGGGGATTCTTATGAAAGGAAATGAATTGGGAGATAACCATCAATATTCCAAGCTTATATAGTCTTTTTTGTTTTTGTTGTCGCTTTACTTTTCTTTTCTTTTTTTTTTCTTTTTGAAAGTCATTGTCACTTTCGGTTTAATGTATTTATTTAATAATTCAATTTGTATGATTGCTCAAAGTTGTAGGCCAATTTTTTATTAATATTAATAGTTATTTGATTTCTCTTTTACTTTGTGAGGTTATCAAATAACTACTAATATTAATAAAAAATTGGCACTTTTCTAAGAGCCAACTGATTTCTGCCCTTTGGCCATATATCAGTGGCTCTAATGGTAGCACAAAATTAATATTTGATTTTTAAGAGCCAATTGGCTTCTTTATCAATTATTTTTTTTCCTATGTCTCTTGTTATTTTGGCATTGATTTGTCCTAAACGGTAAAAATCCGCAGAAGATTTTTTTTTCTTGTTCATTTGAAGTTAGTTTTTCAATAGATTTTTCCTGTCTTTTATGAAATTGCCTGTTATATATGTAATAAGGACACACAAAGTGGATATATTCTTCAACATGAAGGGGAATTCGCCAATCAGTTCATTGTGTCCTAGGTCCAAAACCTTTAAACCCAAGCAATTTGCTAGAGATTTTGGAATCTCCCCCTTAATCAAATTTCCGTTGGGATCTAGTGCCTTTAACGTACAACCCCCTAGGACCACATCGGGAATCAAACCTTCGAAGTTGTTCTTGCGTAGATTTAGCACTTCATGTGAATCACTACTTTCAATCGAACACAAGGGTATTCTACCTCTTAAATTGTTATGAGACAAATCAAGAACCAAAATTTATTTAGCATTACACATGCGTTCTGGTAGAACTCCTGTAAGGCTATTGTTTGAGAGGGAGAAGAAATCAATTATCGAACTGTTATCAAAATTATTGTGTGGAAGGGAAGTAAAATTATTTTTGGACAAATCTATAAACAAGATATCGTGTAAGAACAGGGATGTTTCCTTGAAGCTAGTTAAAGTTTTAAGTCAAGGGATAGGAGTCTTTCGGGAAAGACAAAAGGTTGTTGCATGCCAACCAGGTAATTACATGAAAGATTTAGATGTTTAAGGTTCCCATTTCTAACTTCCCAAATCCACTTTGGTATCACTCCTGAAATGTGGTTATTGGAAAGAGTCAAAGTACTTCAATCTGATAGGTTCTTTAAATCAAGAATTCTTCTTAGGTTGTTATATGAAAGATCACGAGCAAAAAGGTTGCTATGGCCTTGAAATATTTGATGTTGTTTGGTGCCATTTATCTTGTTATAAAAGTGATACAAGGATGTCAGATTTTTGAGTTTGAAGATAGATGTTGGGATTGGAGATGTAAAATAGGCTGGCTTAACTTGGTCCAGCCTATTTAATTTAGGCCCAAGCGTACCTCGTGCCGTGCTTAAGCCTGCCCATTTACTTATTGTGCCATACGAGGCCAGATGTATTTAATTTTTGTAGCGTCAAGCCCAGCCCATAACCCATTTGTTAACGGGCTGTACTCATTAAGTGCTTGGGCCATGCTCGTGTCCGTATCTATGTTTATGTTTTTGTTTTGTTGTACTTTTTACTCTCAATATGTCTTTCTCCTGCCTAATGTTAAATTTTAAAAAAATGAAAACACTAAATCGTAATTAAAGAAAGTGTGTTATTGATTAAAAAAAATATTTTCTAAGGATAACAATATTGTAGAATCTTATGCTGGGCCCTTACGGTCTAAACTTTCATTCCAAGTCACAATCTTCGTTGAAACTTCTCTGGAGAAACTCAAATTGTCCTTCAATTGGAGCAACAAGATTGTTGAGAGGCAAGACATTTGCCGGAATCCACAAGTGTACAAAGGCCTAGTAGGATTAAGCAAATGAAAGGCCATGGAAATGGACTGTTTCTTATTGCAGGTGTTAATTACCAGGAAGAGAAATCAAATGAGCTCATAATTCAAGTACTACTAAAACCGAGTAAACCCACGCCAATTATGTAAGACTACCTCGTTTAATAGTCTTGCTATGCTATGATCAATGGTCTTCTAAAGCATTGACCCAGCAGTCTAAAGTTAGTACTTTCTTAAAATCCTAATGATTTAGACATATTTTTGCCCACTAAAAAGCAACTGCGAGACCATTCATTCTCTGTTTGGTCACATCATTTAAAGGATGAAAATTTCGAGGAAATGTGGAGGATTTGCAACCAGTTATAGCCCACGCCTTATATTATATATACATGATATATCTCAAGCCAAAATTCTTGTTGTGCCATGATCAAAGGTATCCAGGGCATCCTTGACCTGTCTCATATTTAGTACTTTTCTTAAGATATTGACAATTTAGAGATACCTTCGCCAGTAATCAGTTATATATGACCCACGGGGCATTTTGATAAAAGGGCTCGGCTAAAATTTTTTTTGACAAATAGACTTTTTTTTTAACAATTTTATGACATCAAAAAAAAGGTTTTTTGGACATCAAAACGGTTTCAGTTTTTTTTTTCATCATGTTGAGGTTCTTTATTCTGCTACAGTCATTTTTCTTATTTTGTTGAAAAAAACTGAGATCGTTTACCTGTATAGAAAAACGTATTTTTTTTATTTAAAAAAAAAAGACCTTTTATTCGATTCAAATTTTTTTTATCCCATTCATCAAAATCTTCCATGACTTCACTATGCAATAATAATAATAATAATAATAATAATAATAATAAATCATACAATTCTTGGTCATAGGATTTAAAAATGAAAGTTTCGAGGAGATGTGGTGGGACAAGGATTGCAAGTAGCACGAAGTACAAAAAGCGCAAATTTCCTTTATATCAAAACCCATGAAATTATGGATGGAAGTCTTGTAAGATAGAAATGGACAACGCAGTCAAGTCAAGTTGCAAAAGTAGTTTGTAGTAAGTACACGAAAGCAGATTTTTTAGAAAGACTTTTCCTTTATTTCAAGCGGGGGTTTAAATTCATCAACACCCACTCACATAATTTAGCATATGTTGGTTCCTATTATTTTTTACCATTCTAATTATTTTTGTTATATTAGTTTTTTTTATAAAATTTAAACTAAAAAATAATTCAAGCTATAAAAATAGGCCCCAACTGCTCCCTCAAACAGATGTTTAAAAGCATTTCTACAGTTAGTTCTAATGATGAATATTCAACAGATTGACAATTTTAATAAAGTAAAGCACATCGGAAATTTCTGGGAAAGAAAGAAAGAAAGAGAGAAATTGCAAGAACAAGAAAAAAAAAAAAAAAGCTTTTGTCTGTATCAACCTCTATGTTTCTGTTATGGCTCAAGAGTCTTCATACGCTTTCACACTTTGAATCAAGGGAGATTTGCTAGACAATTCAATTCATAATATATATATCAAGGAAAGGTCTTCATTGAACATTGCGGAAAGAGAAGGATAACTCTATGGCTTGTTTGAACTTTTAAGCAAGGATGCTTGTTTTCAAAAGAAGCTACCAGTTTCAATGTACTCTTGTTTTCAAAAGAAATTGACCATCGGTAGTTCGTAGAATTTGCAGTGAGGGACCAATTATTTAGTGTACCCGACTAGAGGTAAAAAGGAGTACTACCTAATAATCATGGTTATTTCGTAATCATGTTCTGTTAAGACTTAAACCGCCAGATTTATAGTGGTTTATTCCTACGTGAAAATTATATCCACCCAATGGTGTTGTTGTCATCCACTATTAGATTTGAAATGTTATAATTTGAATCTAACATGCTAAAACTATATGCATATTAAATTAAAAAACAGAAGCGTGTGAATTTCCTTACCTCCAACCATTGCCTTATCACTATATAATTCAACGGTGTCCTTCGGATGTAAGTGTGGCTGCCTCCCTTGGGTGCTTCCAAGTCCTGTCAAAAACTCAATTGATGGTGTTGGTTTCCAAAGAGAATTCTAGACTTGGGGACCCAAGTTTCTCGTTCAATACACATGAACGTAAAAAAACTTTTCTCTGCAGTATATAGAAATCCTTCATCCATCAAGGATTTTTATACTACCTCAGAAAATGCAGTTACCAAGGTTGGTTTTAATGGTCATAAATATGAGGCCAATTATGAATAACCATTGCAACCAAATTTAATTGGTTTTAATTTTGAAACCGTTGGAGTAAAAAACGGTTACATTCACCCACTTGGTCTCCATATTTATCTTTATATTTATTAAACCTAAACTTTTAGGAAACAAACACATAAATCATGACAATAATTTCTCTAAATTGTGAGTATTATTTTCCATATATTACTATGTATTGTTTTTTAGACCTATATGGTAACTTAACTTTATGAATAAACCCAATGTTTATTTTTGGTCCTACTAAATGTGAATTTTCCTCCAATAACTTCATGCGCAAATCAAATATAAGAAAACATCACAACTGAATAAGAGTTTCATTAAGACTGTAAATTGTATGTACAAACAAATTTACATTGTGGAACTAAGTCCCATCTGAATTATATGATCCTCAAATGACTTTGGTGGCATTCCTTTTGTCAAAGGATCTGTGATCGTCAATTCAGTGCTTATATGCTCAATGACCACTTTATTTTCCTTAATCCGTTCCTTTATGGCTAAATACTTAATGTCGATATGTTTATTTCGACTGCCACTCTTATTATTCTTAGCCATAAAGACAGCAGCTGAATTGTCACAATATATTCTTAATTGCCTAGACACAGAATCTACAATTTTAAGGCCTGACATGAAACTCTTCAACCATACACTATGCAAAGTAGCCTCAAAATAAGAAACGAACTCTGCCTCCATTGTGGAAGTAGCAACCAATGTTTGCTTTCCACTTCTCCAAGATACAGCTCTTCCAGCTAGCATGAAAATATAACCAGAAGTTGATTTTCTTGAATCAACACAACTAGCAAAGTCTAAATCGGAGTAGCCAATCACCTCTAGAATATCAGTCTGCCTATACATAAGCATGTAATCCTTTGTGCCTTGAAGGTACCTCATCATCTTCTTTGCAGCCCTCCAGTGGTCAATGCTTGGGTTACTCTGATATCTACCCAACATTCTCATAGCAAATGCAATGTCAGGTCTTGTGCAGACCTAAGCATACATAAGGCTTTCAACAGCTGAAGCATAAGGAATATTGCTCATTTGATTTTTCTCGAAATCATTCCTTAGGCATTGGTTCAGGTTGAACTTATCACCCTTCACAATGGGTGCTACACTTGGTGAACAATCTTTCATCTAAAATCTGTCTAAGATTTTATTGATATAGGTTTCTTGCGATAGTCCCAAAATACATCGAGATCTATCCCTATGGATCTTAATGCCAATGACATAAGATGCCTCACCCATATTCTTCATATCGAAGTTCTTAGAAAGGAATTGTTTCACCTCAAATAGAAACCCCTTATCATTGGTTGCAAGAAGGATATCATCCACATACAAAACAAGGAAACAACTCCCACTGACCTTCTAGTATATACATTGATCCATGATGTTCTCTTCAAAACCAAATGAAGTGATGACATCGTGGAATTTCAAATACCATTGACGAGAGGCCTGTTTCAAACCATCTATGGATTTCTTGAGTTTGCACACTAATTGCTCACCATCACTAGAGGAGAATTCTTCAGGTCGTTTCATGTAAACCTCTTCTTCTAGATTACCATTGAGGAATGTCATTTTCACATCTATTTGATGTAACTAAAAATCAAAATGAGCCACTAATGCCATGATCACATGAAGGGAGTCCTTTTTGGATACAAGAGAAAAAGTCTCAATGTAATCTATACCCTCCCTTTGAGTGAATCCTTTAGCAATAAGTCTTGCCTTATGTCTCTCAATGTTGCCTAATGAGTCTTTCTTCGTCTTGAAGACCCATTTGCATCCAATAGCTTTTACACCATTAGGCAACTTGACAAGATCCCAAACTCCATTAGATGACATAGAGTTCATCTCTTCTTTCATGACATCATACCACAAGTTAGATTTGTTACAACTCATGGTTTGTGAAAACGTTTCTGGATCATTTTCGGCTCCAATGTTGTAGTCAGACTCCTGTAGATACACAATATAGTCACTAGGAATGGCTGATCGCCTTACTCTAGTAGATCTCCTTAATGCTGATTCAACATTCTCATGAGGAGCATGTTGATCAACTAGCTGTTCAACAGGTTCTTGTATCTGTTGTTCAGTTGGATCTACTACTTCTTGATCAGCTATCTGTGAAACTTGAATGACTGGTTGTTGTTAATCATGCTTTTGAACTGTAGGCGTGTTGCGTATAACAATCACTCTATCATATAAAGTGGAAGCCTTAGCATCTGTATGATCTTTCTCTGGAACGGTGTTCCAGGTTCGATCACTCCCATTGATCAAGTCATTCTTAAGAAATTTTGCATTCCTTGATTCCACAAACCTAGTGGTATGTGATGGACAATAAAATCTGTATCTCTTAGACCGTTCAACATAACCAATGAAATACTCACTTATGGTCCTTGGGTCTAACTCTTCTCTTGTGGATTATAGACTCTCACTTCAGACGGGCATCCCTAGACGCGTATATGTCGCAAACTCAATTTCCAACCTTTTCATAACTCGAATGGTGTCCTTGAGACAGCCTTGGTTGAAACTCGGTTTAATATATACATTGTCGTCTTGAGAGCTTCAGTCCACAAGGACTTAGGAAGCTTAAAGCTGCTAAGCATACTCTGCACCATATCCAACAATGTTCAGTTTCTTCTTTCTGCCACACCATTCTGATCTGGAGAACTGGGCATAGTGTGCTGGGCAACTATCCCATGTTCTTGAAGAAACTTTACAAATGGACCAGGTGCTTGTCCATCTTCGGTGTATCTACCATAGTATTCACCACCTCTAATAGATCTCACTATCTTTATTTGCTTACCACATTGTTTCTCTACTTCTGCCTTAAACACCTTAAAGGCATCTATAACTTCATTTTTGTTATGAAGCAACTAGAGATACATATATCGTGAGTAATCGTCAATGAAAGTAATGAAATATTTTTGACCATACTTATCTATGTCTGGACTACAAATATCTATATGTATGATCTCTCATAAGTCTGAACTCCTCTTGGCACCTTTCTTTGACATATTGGTCTGCTTTCCCTTTATGCAGTCCACACAAGTGTCAAAGTAAGTAAAATCTAGAGTACTAAGTACTCCATCATTCACTAATCTCTTTATTCTCTCAATAGAGATATGACCCAACCTGCAGTGCCACAACATAGAGGAATCTTCATTTATAACATATCTCTTAATGCCAGCATTATCATGAACATACCTAGAAGTATAAGAAGCTTTATCTTGTAAATTAATTTTGAAAAGACCATTCGACAACGTACCATTTCTAATAAGTTTAGATCTATAAAACAAACTAAATATAGTGTCTGAAAAATTAAAGGAAAAACCCAACGGTACAAGCCTTGAAACAGAAATTAAATTCCTAGAAAAACTAGGAATATAAAATGTCTTTTTCAACTTTAAAATAAAACCACTACTTAAAATTAATCTGCATGTTCCGACAGCTTCCACATGTGAGCGCATCTTATTGCCTGAAAAGATGCACTACTCACTTCCCACTAGCTTCCTTAGGTCTTGCAATTCCTACAAAGAATTAGTGACATGGATTGTAGAACCAGAATCAATCCACCATGTGTTATGCTCAACATCAACCATATTAGATTCATAACAAACAAGTGAGAATTGAGTACCTTTTTTATCAAGCCATTTTTTATATTTAGGACAATCCTTCTTTATGTGCCCCTTCTTTTTGTAAGAAAAGCACCTAGATTTCTTCTTGATATCAGCTTGTACAGGCAGTTTGCCTTTTTCTTTATTTTTGGATTGCCCCTTATTCTTCATTTGAGTTGCCAGATGCACACTCTCTCCAGCTTCCATAACAAGCCTTCCTTCTTTTTGAACACACATGGTCGTCAATTCATTGATGGACCACTTATCTTTATATGTGTTATAGGATATTTTAAAAGTCCATATTGTTGTAGGAGAGTGTTGAGGATGTAGTGCACAAGAAAGGTTTCAGACATCTCAACCTCAAGAGTCTTTAGCTGAGCCGCTATATCCCTCATTTACATGATGTGCTCACACACACCATGAATTTCAGTAAGCTTCATGGATGAAAACTTCATTATTAAGGTGCTTGCCAAAGCTTTGTCTGATGTAGCAAACTGCTCATCAATTGCCTTCATCAAAACTCACACATTGTCATATTGCTCCAATGAACCACGTATGCTAGCCAAGATCTTAGTTTTTATGAACATTATGCAGAGGCTGTAACACCCACCAATTTTGATGTAACGGATCATGTTAAGTTAGTAACGACGTTAAGTAAATTTTATTAATAATTTATGTTATATGTTATGATTTATGATCTTAATGTTACTAACTATTTATTCTAAGTGTTATGACAGGTGACGATCGCATGGAATCGATGTGCTCAAGTGTTCATGTTAGTTACAATGTATGTTTATTTATGAATGCTATGATATATTACATTTTAAGGATAGTTCGGCAGGCCAGACTTTCAAGTTCGACAGGCCGAATAGCCTGTTAAGGATCGACAGGCCGATGGAAACCATCGACAGGCCAGACTTCATGGAATCGACAGGCCAAACTGTGCAGTCGGTAGGCCGATGACAGCTGACGAGCAGTCAGCAGAAATCTCTCCAAATTTATGGTTGAGATGATTACATTAAATGGGTGGTTTATTGTGATTAATTGACATATTTATGGATTAATTTCTTCATTTAAGGAAATAAAATCATTGACTTTTCATTGATTGGCATTGATTGATATGGTTTCCTTTTTTTTTTTAGAAGGCAAAATATGGTAAGATGACATGATTTGTTTGACTTTCCCTTTTTCTCTCCATTCTCCATGCAAATTAGTCTCAATCTTAGTCAGAAAATTTCTGACTTAATGAAGAGTTTTGACTCCCCTTTTTATGTTATGCTCATTACGTTAAATTTTTTAACGTTCTTTTTTTCTCTATCTCTCTCTTCCTCTCACGTCTTCTTTCTCTCAATCATTCTGAGACATTTTTCTTATTCATCTCTTCTCCTCTTCTCCATGTTTTCCATTCCTTTTTTTTCTCTCAAAAATTCTCTGCAAATAATTGAAAGAAAAATTTATAATTTCGTTGGTTGAATTGAAGGAGTTTTGTGAAGAAATTTGTTTAAGGTAAGAATTTCTTTTGGTGTTTTAGAAATGTATTTCTTCACCTTAATCCGACTGCCATGACTTTCTCTACAAAATTTCTGTTTGCTCTGAATTTTTGATATGTTGTTCATGTATGTGTTATGTGTTGTTTCTCTAAATTTCACGTTATTTCGATATTTCTATGATAAGTTATGAATTTTCTATCCTCTACCACTCATAGTAAAATATTGTTGTTTGACTATGATGCATGAAAATGTAATTTTTGTTCAAGGGGTAAATGTGTTTTGTTTTTCATGAAATTTGGCAAGAATGTGCATGTATATGTTATGTTATGGACTGCAAAGTTTGGTAATGATTTGATGAGTAATTATGTGTTATGTAAATTTTATTGAGATTAGGTTAAGAAACTGTTTTAACAATATTATTATTGGACTTTTGTTTTATGTGATATTCTATATGTTTAAATGATTTTATTGATGATGAAATAATTTTATGATATTGAAATGTATGATAATAAGATGTTAATATGAATTTTAAAAATTAAAATATATGTGTTTTAATTGTTAAAAAATGTTTTTAAAAGATTACTCACTACCTTATTATTATTGTTGGCAGATTTCATGTTTGAAATGTATGGGTTATTTTTTATGATTATAGTTATAGATACATGTTATGAATTATGTTTGTATGAGATGAATGTATATGTGATGTAATATGAATGGAGGTTATATTTATGATAATAAGTATTAATTTTATTTTGTATCTTTAAATGAATAAATGGCATGAACACGCAAAGGACCGAGCACGTCGAGACCGCGGCGTCGTCACTAATTCTTATAAGGTTAAGTAAGCTAGCTTCTAAGGTAAGTACATTCTCACCTTCAACATAATATGTTTTATAAGGTTTGATATCATGTTCACAATGATATTCATGAAGATTTTATGGTGATTTTCCTTAAAGGGTTTCTTATGAAAGATTTTCATGATTTAAAGTTATGCATGTTTGATCATGGTAAATTTCAAGCATAAAAGTTATGTATATATGTATCACATAATAAGTGTTGCACACCAATGTTATGATATGATATATTATGATGTCATGTTTGGTTTAGGATTAGCTACCCTTCTCCTCTCATGACGGCGTGCCTACAATGATGATTATGGTGCAACACTTGGGCCCTTAAGATAAAATGGAATAAGTTTGAATATGGTCAAGTAATGAAAGATATGTTTCTATGAAAATGTGCTTAATGCACTATTATGATATGATGATGATGATGATGTTTATGAAATGTTTTTAAATTGTGAGAATTATATGTACTTACTAAGCTTTAGCTTATTCAAGTTTATGTCATGTTGCAGATAAGGGTAAGAAAGTCATGGACTAGGCGGAGGATATGGAAAGGCGTGTGAGCAAAGTACGATGAATTGTAACCGGAAGAACGCCAAGAAGAAAGTTTATATGATTTAAATCAAGTTTTACATTTTGGACATATTTATTTGTTAAGTTTTAAGAATACAAGAACTATGTTTTAATATTTTATTTTATCATTTTAAGAATTTGATCTTCCGCATTTTGAAAGTTGAATTTGTTTTACAAATTAAGTTTTCTAAAGGTTTTTGGCTCTGTCGGCCTACCGAACATCATTGGTCGGCATGCCGATGTAAGAATGTTCGGCCTGCCGAACTTTGAAAGTTTTTAAGCCCAGATTTGCAGAGCCTCTGCCGGCCTGCCGGTTGACGAATTCTGGCCTGCCGACCATGTTTGGCCTGCCGAAGTCCCAAGTTTGGCCTGCCGAACTGTGGGAGTAAATAGCTTTTAAATGATGTGATGTTTTTATAAGTTATGATTTTACAATTTGGTATATTTACTTTATTAAAGCAAGTTTATGATCAATATTAATGTGAAATTAAATTATGGATTAAGTTAATGAATGTTGTTTTTAAAAAAAATGTATGTATGGATCCTGGTTACATTTTCCTTAACTATGTTTACATTTAAAGTTCAAATAAGTATGTAATGTATGAATGTAACGACATCTGTGACGTCCGAAAAAGGGGGCGTTACAGAGGCGATTAGATCGCTCCCATTTTTCATAACGATCAACATCGTCAAGTTGGCTGGTCTCCATAATGGCAGGTTGTAACGCCCCTATATGGGGGTTAACATTTTTTAATGAGATAAAATAAAAATAAATAATAAAAGTAAAACCTTAAAAATAAAATTTGTCCGGGACTTAAATGAAAACACTCAACTCAAAAATAAAAATATAAACGATAAATAAACCACAGTTTTAAATGTAGCACCTTAAATTTAATAAAATAAACTGTTGTCATCATCATTTTAACCCTCAACACATTATAATACAGTCACAGAAAGTAACAATTGATGCTTACATTATCATGAAGAACATTCTCAACGATTGAAGCAGTCCCAATGTAATATAGTTACATCACTTCCTCAACTATATTTCTCGTAGCCACCTCACACTTAGTGAGTCCTGAAAAGATATAAACATAAGGGAATGAGCAACACTATGCTCAGTAGAGAAAGCCATTACTCACCTTTAGGTTTTTATCATTACCACATTAAAATCTGCATGGTCAGTAAGTCACATCATATTCCAGATTATGAGGTTTATTATGATCACATCTTATGGATACCGTAGTTAATCATTACCAAGTGTCATAATTACACATTTATACAAATATTACCAATCATCATTGTTCCTAGGTATCCATGTTAAATTGAGTATCACTCAACTCATCGAAACCCAAATGGGCGCACTTGATCACCCTATAAACATTCCAAGGGTGTTCCGGTGAGGGGACATCAAGCCCCGAGTCCTCACCAAATCAATTCCTGTACAGTGTGTTCTGGGACTTTCAACCCAAGGAAGCGTCATCACCTTCCCCCTATTTTACCTTTTAGGGTATTCATGCCCAAGGACGTAACCGTCGCCCTTTTCATGTCTCACAATTTCTCTATATTAAATCATTATTAATAGAGTTAATTTTCCTAACCATGCTTCTCAATTTATAACATGTGTCAATTCATTATGTTCCTCGCCGTACAATACAAGACGAGTCCATGTCATAGTTTCATATGTGATACACATATAATATCAGTTCAACATAGATATATATATATATTGCGGCAAAACAATCAATTTTAATTCTATAAAAACCTCACAAAAGATGAGTAATAGAATTCCTACCTTTCAAGCTTATCAACAGTCTCTTAATCTTGGAATCAATTAACGTTAGCTCCATACTCCCTTGATCTTGAACTCCAAGCAAAGCAAATCCAGTTGTATCTCGCTGTATCTACGAAGCATCCTCTGTAGTGCTCCTCGAGCGACTATGAATGGCTAGGAATGCTTCATGGAGATCATACATTCTTGAAAACGTCATTCTGGACTCTGATACTGCTGTTTAAATCGCCTCGATTCGCGTGCAGTCGGTACCGGATGATTTTCATTGGAGTGGAATTTGCTCGAACGGAGGTCACCATTGCATCCAGAGCATCGAAACGAGTCAGGAGGCGGTCTCGGATCTTCGATCGGAGGTCCGGATCACAAAATTCCAATTTAGCCTTTGACTGGCCGTTGACCGGCGTTGACCACTGTTGACCGGCGTTGACCGACTTTGACCGTCGTTGACCGGCGTCAATCGGGGTCCGTTGGCAGCTGGGCTCGGGCCTACCCCCCCTAAATCGACCCTTCTGAGTCCAATGGCGGGGTCAATTTCACCCAATTCTGCCTCTAACATAGCGGGTCGTGAAGTACAACGTCGGTAGAAATGGATGAGCTCCGATCTTGATTCTCCGACGATGGAAACCTGAAATTGGCTGAGGGCTTTTGCTACCCATCCTCCTATGAGCATTTCCCCTCATCCAATTTGAAGAAACGTGGCTGGGAAGAGCCAAAACGGAGGCTCCCGCGGCGGTTGACGGCGGCGTTGGCCGTTCTCCGGCGAAACCGGCTCCTTCCGTGCAATTGATCGAGGGGTTTTACTCCCCTTGATCCTCTGAACTCATTGGGAGGGGTGGTGTCAGTCACCTCCTCCGGCAAGGCGGAGTTCCACCATGGGGGCGGCGGTGCACGGCGGCAATAGACGGGTGGAGCAATCTGGCGGTTGTTGAGCTGCCACCAAGGGTGGGTTTTGTTCCTCTCATCACGGTGGTCGTGTAGGAACAAGAATTACGTCGATCGGACGTCGGACGGCGAAGATATCTCGTCGGAAAGAAATGGGTTTTGCCGCCACTTTAGGCGGCGCGTGTGGTCTCCTCCGGCGGCGTTTTGGGCGGCGCGGCACCTCGTTGGACTCAGCTCGTCGGGAGCTTTCCATTGGTGCGGGAGGTGTCGAAAACGGATGCCGAAATCTCAAACGATCTTTGAGGAGAGAGAGAGAATTTTTTTAGAGAGAGAAAGTAAAGAGAGAGAGAGTTTCGAATTATGAGAGATTTTCTGATTTTTTTTTATATATATACTAGGTAATTAATCTAATTACCTTAATACCCTTAGGAGAATAACGGGTGTCACACAGGTGGTTCATCCTTGCGGATAGCAAAGTCAATATCCATTACACCTAAATGAAGGAGAATTCTCTCTTTCCACACCTTATAGTTATCACCCTTAAGTTTAGGAATGTCAGATTGAAAATTAGAGTAACTCATAGTTTGCAATGTTGCATAATAAAACATACATGCTTATGTTACTAAATTGAGACTACAATACTTTATGACATGTTTACCAATGTAAATCATGCATTAAAATATGAATCAAATGACATAAAAATTGCCTGTGGGCTAAATTTTTAATTCAAACAGACTCATATATCCTTATGATGACACTATTAAATTATTTTCCCTTTTCTTAATTCCTATAGGTAAATTAAGAAAGATAATTTGATACATCATCCTAACTAATCATATTAAATATAATAAAAATTCCTGTGGGATAAAATTTATCATATTACATATGATTAATCGCAATTTAATGTCCTTTGACCATATGTGATTCAAACATTTAATATAATTTTTGCATAATCAAAGATGTTGTGGCTACTCTTTAATTATTCAAAAATTATATACATCACTAGACATTTATTTTAAAAATTTTTGCTCATAAATAAATTGTATTTACTTTAAGCAACAAATAAATATGAATAAAGAACCATAATTTTATGTATAAATATTCATTATGCATAGATTAAAATTATGCATTCAAAAACATAATTTAGCACATTATTGCACAAAATTTAAATGTACTAAATTATTTAACTTAATATTGCATGCATAATTTTAAATCACAAATTATACATAATGAATATTATTTGCACACAAATTAACAAAATTATATCCACACAAAAAAAATTAATTTTCTGCATATTGAAAACGACATGTCATTTTGGTCATTAAGACCAAAAACGACGTGTCATTTCACTGATGAAACACAAACTCCCAACAGTCCAAACGACATGTCGTTTTGGCTGTCCCAAGGCAAAACGACATGTCGTTTCTTGCTGGGAAAAAACACCCTTCTTTGCCTGAAATGACATGTCATTTTGGCTGACCCAAGGCCAAATGACATGTCATTTTTACGTCATCTTCAACCTCTGAACGGGTCAAAACGACCCGGTTTCAGACCTGGCTAGAATTCAACCATTCGGATATGGTTTTTGTCGTTTCAAATTACAGAATTCTTAGAAATCAAGTGTCTAAATGATTACTAATCTCAGTTTCAATTAAAAATCAAGTGTCTAAATGATTTCTAATCTTAGTTTCAATTAAAAAATGCTAAAATCAAAAACCCAGAAATCAAAATTTTTTCCAACTGTGGCTTTCAACATAGATTTTCAACCGAAGCTTTTTTACGCAAGGCAGAGGATTATATTGGCTCTGATGCCAAATGAAATACTATAATTCAAATCTAGCATGCCAAAACTATATGCATATCAAATCGAAAAAACGGAAACGGAAGCGTGTGAATTTGCTTACCTCCAGCCATTGCCTTCTCACTGTGTAATTCAATGGTGTTCCACGAGTGTAAATGTGGCTGCCTCCTTTGGGAGCTTTCAAGTCCTCCCAAAAACTCAATTGGTGTTGGTTTCCAAAGAGAATTTTGGACTTGGGGACCCAAGTTTCTCGTTCAATACACATGAACGTAAAAAAACTTTTCTCTACAGTATATAGAAATTCTTCCATCAAAGATTTTTATACCGCTGCAGAAAATGCAGTTACCAAGGTTGGTTTTAATGGGCATAAATATGAGGCCGATTATTAATAACCATTGCAACCAAATTTAATTTGTTTCAATTTTGAAACCGTTGGAATAAAAAAACGGTTACAAGATTAACCACCCACCTATTTGGACCATCGGTCTTAATGAAGACTAACCATGCAACCATGCTTGCCACTACAAATTTGTATTAAACGACGGAGTTTAGACAACGGTTTCATAAAATCCATCATCTAAACACGAATAAGATATACAAAAATCGTTGTAGAAAGCAAGTGTAGACAACCTTTTCACCGTTCGTTAATCTTTCACTCTTTTTCAAAAATTTTAAATGCTTGCCCTCCCTCTTTCTCTACAAAATTTTAAATGCTTTGTCTCTCCAAAATGATCTCATCTATTTCCCTCTCCATTTCAAACCCTTGTCGGCCCCGCCCAGGCCCACCGCCATGAAATCATCCACCCCCCCTTCTATCGCAACGCCACCCTTCAACCACCACCGTCCCCATAGTCATGCCTCCTCCCTCTCGCCCACCATCAAGAACACCCCCCTTTCGTCGGGACCCCCACCCTTGCCCACCACAAGTGATTTTGATCAAGCTTATGTGAATTGGTGACTAATTAGCTAATCTAATTAATCAATAATCCAAATTCTTGTGGCTCAATAATTCCGTTTTATTGTCGCTTTTTCCTATTATTTATGTTATATAAGTTAAACTTATAAAAATAACTGACGCTTTTCCTATTATTTATGTGAATGTGTGACTAATTAGCTAATCAGATTAATCAACAATCCAAATTCTTGTGGCTCAATAATTCCGTTTTATTGTCGCTTTTTCCTATTATTTATGTTATATAAGTTAAACTTATAAAAATAACCGACGCTAAGAAGTGACAAAGTAAGACTTAAAAACAAAAGCTAGCTAGCAAGCTCTGAAAAATAATAAAAGCTAATCTTGTAATGTAAGCATTGGCGGAGCCAGAAAATTTTTCCAGTGGGGTCATGAATTAAACTAAAAATTTCAACTAAAACACATTATTACTATTTTAATAGAAGTTTAATTCAATTTTTTTAAATTTATGGTTTATGAAATTGTGAATCATATAATATTATAATTGAACATTTATTTGTTTATAAGGTGTTTGGCAAACTAATTGGAACTAAAAATTTTGGTTTAAAAATTTAGCAATTTTTTATTTTTTACTATAGGTGTTGAGAGTTTTACAATGTAGTTAGTTAGAACCAGTTCCAACCAACTTCCAAACGCCCTTTTAGTATTTTGAAATTAAATTATATGTTTAGGACCTTGGTTTAAGCCAAAACTTTTGGTTCAAAACAATATTACTATAATATTTTGTCTTACAAAATTTGAATTGCTCTAGTGTTTTGGATTCAAATTAATGCTTTAAACTAAGGTTCCTAAATGCTATAACAATTTAAAAGATAAAATTTGGGGACATAATTAAAACTTTTAAAATGTTTTAATATATATTGTAAATAAGAAACTTTAGAGGGGGGCAAGAAGAAAAATACAAAAAAAAAAAAAATGATATCGGGTTTATATCATAAAGGAGCCCCGTGGGGCTAGTTAGGGCCGTCCCCCTGGGTCTAACATGGCTCCACCATTGAATGTAAGGAAGTGAAGAAATGCCTCATCAGAAACGTGGCTCCAGCACATGGAAAAAACCTCATACCGCACATCAGCAAGCTTTATTTTTCAAGAGAATAGTAGTTCGGATATAAAGACCTTTCTTAGTCATCTTAAAACGAGTGAAGTTATTTAGCAACATTTAAACATCCTACTAAAGTGAAATTCACATAAGGTGTCTTGCTTATAGGAGCCAAAACTAAAGCAAATCAATTTTGAAAGCAGAACTAATTACTCATTTGAAAATACATATAATTCCTAAAGCAAATATAATCTTAAATTTAAAACCGTATTACTCCTAAAATATTAGTGTTTGGTAATTTTATTGGAACTATAAGTTAGAACCAAAATAGTACAGCACATGAGAGTTTTATAGTTCCAACTAAGTTTGCTAAACAAGGCCTAAAAAATAAAAGATAATCCTAACAATAGTTTTAAATAAAATAATAAGTCCCAGACTATTTTTAATTATATCACTACATCACAGAGTTACGACATTGTTCCTCCCTTTTCAATTTGTTCTTGACGATTTTGTTTTGAACAAGCGCCACAATTTCTTGACAATCCAATGGAGAAATCTTATGAAATAGAACAAAATGATGAAGCCAAGCAATATAATCCATGCAAAACCCGATGCTTCCAAGATCCTAAAGAGTGGACCATCTCTTGTCCAGGGGGTCACCATGAACATACCTATAAGGAAGGTAACTGCAAGAGCTGTCACCGCTGCGCACATGGCAAGTGTCAAAAGAAACATAAATAACTTGTTCCTAAGACGAACTCCACTGATGAGAAGAAGAATGATGCTGAGCGATGCGAAGAAAGAAATGCTGTTGTAAATCATGAAAACAGTGTACAGAGCTCCCGAGTCACGCGCTAGAATTGAGGTTCCTGCATTGCACATATATTCTTTGCTGCAATCATAAGTGTTGCCCTTGTCTTGTTCTATGGTCTCTTACCAAACTCCACCCGGCGGGTTGATGGCAGTTTGATATGTCATTGTTGAGATCACAGTAGACACGATCATTATCGATCCCCGCTTGTCTTCTATCCAACCCCCTTTGTATTTCAGGAAGCCAAACCAGTTTCTAGATTTTCGTTTTGACGATTTCTCTGTTGATGAATTTTGGGTGATTGCTGTTGGAGTCGATGTTGCCAAACCGGAGTCCTTAAATGTTTGTCGGATTTTGTCACTAACGAAGTCTCTTCCTGATATGTATTCTAGAAGCTCGAAGGCTTTAAGACCTCTATGGTTCACAATTTCATCTGCTCCGGCTTTTATTTTAGGTACTAAAAGCAAGTATTCCACAGTCTGCAGTAAAAGCATAATACTTTCAATATCTCTCATATCCCCTAACAATTAGTGATTTCAAAACTTATTTTCAAAAGAAGTTGAAAACAACAACTTTTCTCCAATACTTTATAAATTTTGTAACAAACTTGAAAAATATGAAAGAAAAATTAGATTTCCAAACATGATCCTTTCAAAAAGAATTTCCGTAAACTATTACAACCAAAAAAGAGAAATAATAAAGCTAATCAAACAGAACTTTGATTACAAACAGAACTCTGATCGCCAACTTACCTCAACTTGCTTCAGCATCACAGCTAAATGCAAAATAGTGTTGGCATTAGCATGCTCTTTTGAGTTGAGGAACTCGCAGTTCTCGTATGCACCTTCCAGTTCGACCAACACTTTGAGTGCTTCCAAATGGTTGTATTTGACACACAAATGCAACACTGTTTGTCCATTAGGAACCACTTCCAAAACCGACTCCTTTCTAGCACTAATCAACAGCTTAATCACATCGATTCTGCCTCTCAAGGCGGCATAATGGAGAGGGATCTTCCCGTATTGGTCTTTGGCTAGGCACATATTGTGGTCACCATTTTCTTGCAACAATGCTTGGACAACCTCCGTGTGGCCCTCAGCCGAAGCCAAATGAAGAGGCGAGCGTTTGTGGCAATCCAACTCGGAAGCAAGTTTCAGCTTGTGGAAAAGAAGTTGTCTAGTGAAATCAAGGTGGCCTAATGAAGCGGATATGTGTAGAGGAGTTTCATTGAAGGTGCTAAGTGAAATCCTACTCAAAATCAATGGATCTTTTTGTATCAATGAGTTGAAAGTAATCAAAGATCCTTGAATTGATGCTTCATATAACCTAGTTACTGCATCATCTTCTAGAGGCCTTATTTCCATTGTTTTTCTTTGTTAGGTTGGATGTGTAAAGTAAAAGACAAAGGGAAAGTGAGGGATTCTTATGAAAGGAAATGAATTGGGAGATAACCATCAATATTCCAAGCTTATATTAGTCTCTTTTTTTTTTTTGTCGCTCTTACTTTTCTTTTTTTTTTTTTTTTGTTTTTTGAAAGTCATTGTCACTTATGGTTTAATGTATTTATTCAATAATTCAATATGGTATGATCGGTCAAAGTTGGAGGCAAATTTTTATTAATATTTGTAGTTATTTGATTTCTCTTTTACTTTGTGAGGTTATCAAATAAGTCCTAATATTAATAAAAAACTGGCACTTTTCTAAGAGCCAATTGATTTCGGCCATATATCAGTGGCTCTAATGGCAACACAAAATTAATATTTGATTTTTAAGAGCCAATTGACTTCTTTATCAATTTTTTTTTTCCTATGTCTCTTGTTATTTTTGCCATTGATTTGTCCTAAATGGTAAAAATCCGCAGAAGATTTTCCTTATTCATTTGAAGCTAGTTTTTCAACAGATTTTTCCTGTCTTTTATGAAATTGCCTATTATATATGTAAATAATGATAATAATAGTTATAAAAGGTTGTGTAAGAATTTTATATATGAAGAAGAAGAATGAGAAGTTGAGAGGTTAATGGTTAAATTTTTTAGACCTCCTTGAACAGAGGAAATTTAAAATTTTTCAGCAAATAGTTTTTTTTTTTTTTTAGAGCTCGAAGTTGTTCTTTCTTACATTTACATGTCCTTTCAGGTATTATCGTTCCATAATCGATGTCGTCTCTGATGTTGTGCTACTAATCTAGACCATTTGCTAATTCTGTACTAAATCAAAGAAGCAAGTTTTGCATGAAAAAGTAAAATAAAATAAAGCAGAAAAAAAAAAAGCTTGGAAAGCAGTCCTTATAATTTGTCATGCAATTTTGAAATCATTGGAAAAGGAACTAGAAAAACAGGGGAGAGAAACAGAGGCAAAAACAGGGCTCATTACTCTCATTCCAAATTTCACGAATCATGTCAAAAACGTTCTTGTTTTGGTTTATGAAACAAGAAAACAATTTTTTGCCTCCAAATTTGTTTTCTAATCACTAGTTCTCTACATAAAATCTTACCTTTTATTTTGTTTTTGCATATCCTATAAATATACAAAAACAAGGATTGCAAGTAGCAGAAACAAAAAACACTATAATTTCCTTTCTATCAAAACCCATGAAATTATGAATGGAACTGTCTTCTGGGCAATTAATAATGAGATTGAGATAGGCATGGACAAGTTAGTTAAGTCAAGTTACAAAAGTCGTTAGTAGTTAGTACACGAAAGCAGATTTTTTAGAAAGACTTTTCCTTCATTTCAAGTGGCCAAAGTGGATTAAATTCATCGGTCCCCACTCAAACAATTAAGCATTTATAAAGTCAGTTCAAATGATGAAAATTCAACAGTCGGTTCTTCTTTATGCAGCAACTGGAAGTTAACTTAGCTCTTAAGTAAACCATTATAAACTTTTCTTTTTTTGGTAGTGTTTGGCTTATTTTTCGTTTCGCATATTTTGCTCTTGGAGAATTAGCGTTTAATTCGCAACAGAAAATTTCAGGAAAGAAAGAAAGAAAGAAAAAAACTGCGAGATAAAAGAAACGCTTGTTTATGTACCAGCCTCTTTGCTTCTGTCATGACTCAAAAGTCCTTATATGCTTTCACACTTCGAATCAAAGGGAGATTTGCGAGACAATTCAATTCAAGTATCAGGGAATGCTCTTCACTGAAAATTGCAAAAAGAGACGGATAACTCCATAGCTAGTTTGGAGTTTTAAGCAGGGACTCATGTTCTCAAAAGAAGCTTCCGGTTTCAATACTCTCTTTTTTTTTTTGAATTTGTAGTCCAATTTACATCTTTGGGAACTGAAAGTCAGTAGTTCATAGAATTTGCAGTGAGGGGCAAATTATTCAGTGTACTTGACTAGAGGTAAAAAGGAGGACTACCTCATAATCGTGATTAATTCGTAGTTGTGTTGTTCTGTTACGAATTAGGTTGCATAATTCTTTGACACCAAGAGCAACAGAATCGCAAGAAAAAAAATAAATGCATACAAAAAGTTTACAGACATTGATTCTCAATGTAAAAACTACGTCCACTCCCAACCGTTGCGGTCATTCACTGTAATGAAAAAGATTACAATAGAAAATTGTACATCTCTCAAACAACTTAACAACGGTTCCAAAAACTTAGCAATATCTCCCACTAGGAGGCTAACATATACATCATCAATGGCAATATCTGTTAGAATAAAATTGTGATGAAAACCATCATCAACCAGGATCGTTCATGTCAAATCATTAAGAATATTAATAAGATGCGAAAGCTAACCTGAATCCATAGATTGAATGTGATTCTTGAGTCCTTTGGTTGAGGATCTTCCAAGTCTGGTACGTAAATCCTCCTTATCAGAATGCTCTGTAATTTCTCTGTAGATGGGTAACAGAAAAAATAATGTACGTACTGACTTAGGGACCACAACCCCTTTATATAATTGGTAAACCCTAGCAATTATCCTTAATTACTAATTTAGCCCATCATAAAATTAGTAATTTCCCTTTTGGTCTCTACACATAGGAGGCCCACACTTAATGATGCATTAAAAGCCCAAAACCCAAATTGATCACTTTTAATTGGGCAACATTATTGATAGCCTTTAATTCACATTTATTTAATATATTGGCCCATAATTGGATTTTGATCCAATAATCTCCCACTTGAGCTATATATATGAAACTTTATAAATGTAAATTATACCTTATGAGCTCATGAATTTTGCTATCAAAACCTTATGCACCTCAACAATCTTGTCCATTAACCATATCAATATAGGACCAAAGCGACCTTCGTTACATATGTCGTAACTAGACCCATCAATGATCACATATACCAATACAACTAATGACAAGATCAAGCATGGATGTGTAGTATGGAAATTTCATGCAATGTGATCTTAACATGTCTATTTCCAACTGGTCCACCTGAAAACTTTAGTGAGATCAAACCATACCAAAATCAGAGTGTGAATAAACTAAAAACTTTATTTCTGTAGAAAATAACCTGAAAATATCCATAAACTGAAATAACTGAAAAATGTCTATATCATAAGAGCATTTAAAATTACAAACTCCCACTAAAACTAAATATCCTGAAATGATATGACACCCATACGAGCAGTGTGCTCATGAAACATTTTGGGTGGCAATCCTTTAGTAAGCAGATCCGCAATCATGGAGTTTGTGCCGATGTGCTCTATAGACAACTATCCACTCTGAACTCTTTCTTTCACAACTAGGAACTTGATCTCTATATGCTTTGACTTCGTCGAGCTCCTGTTGTTGTTGGAATACAAAACTGCTGACTTATTGTCACAAAATATCTTGAGTGGTCTTTGAATACTGTCCACTATACGCAGCCCTGTGACAAAATTTCGCAGCCATATTCCATGATTGGATGCCTCATAACATGCTATGAACTCTGCCGCCATTGTAGAAGATGCTATAAGAGACTGTTTAGCACTCTTCCAAGAGACAGCACCTCCAGCCAGAAGGTAGACATAGCCCGATGTAGATTTCATACTATCTTGGCATCCAGCAAAATCAAAGTCAGTATACCCAATGATCTCAAGCTGTTCTGACCTCCGATATGTGAGCATGTAATCCTTTGTTCTCCGAAAATACCTCAAGACTCGTTTGGCTGCTGCCCAGTGATCCTTTCCAGGATTGCTTAAGTACCTACCCAACATCTCTGTAACGTACGCAATATCTGGACACGTACAAACCTGAGCATACATTAGACTCCCTACTACTGACGCATAAGGAATCTTCTGCATTTCCTTAACCTCAAAATCATTCTTAGGGCACTGATTGAGACTAAACTTGTCTCCCTTAGCCACAGGGGTATCACCTGGTTTACAATCCTGCATGCCATATCTCTTAAGAATCTTTTCGATATAGCCCTTTTGTGATAATCCTAAAATACCCCGAGAGCGATCCTGGTGTATCTGTATACCCAACACAAAAGATGCGTCACCAAGATCCTTCATCTCAAATTTCTTTGATAGAAATCTCTTGGTTTCGTGCAACAAGTCTATATCGTTGCTGGCAAGCAAAATGTCATCGACATATAAAACCAGAAAAATATACTTACTCCCACTGAACTTGTGGTATATACAATCATCAACCAAATTCATCTCAAAACCGAACGAGATGATAACCTGATGAAATTTGTAATACCATTGACGAGAAGCTTGCTTGAGCCTATAGATGGATTTCTTTAATTTGTAAACAATTTTCTTTGCATCTCCTGACACAAAGTTTACCGGTTGCACCATATAGATTGTTTCATTAATGTCACCATTGAGGAACGCAGTCTTAACATCCATCTGATAAAGCTCAAGATCAAAATGTGCCACTAATGCCATTATAATCCTAAAAGAGTCTTTCGAAGAAACCGGAGAGAAAGTCTCTTTATAATTGATGCCTTCTTTTTGTGTAAAGCCTTTAGCAATAAGACGAGCCTTATACCTCTCCACATTGCCTTTCGAATCCCTTTTGGTCTTATATATCCATTTACAACCAACAGGTTTCGCACCTTCAGGCAATGGGACAAGATCTCAAACGTCATTGTCTTTCATAGACTTTATCTCTTCATTCATAGCATCAATCCACTCTTGAGATCTAGAACTTTCCATGGCTTGACGGAAGTTGATTGGATCATTCTCCACCATACCAACGTCATACTCATGTTCTTGGAGAAATACAATGTAATCATCTGGCACCGCACTTCTCCTTTCTCTAGTGGATCTCCTTAATGACATAGGTTCTTGAGGTGGTTGAGTTTGTTCTTCTGGAACAATTTCTGGAATGGGAGGTTCTCCGACATTGTCTTGATTTGGGTCTGCTTCTTGAACGATGTCAGGAGTAGAAACCTGATCAATGTCAATAACAGCTGTGGGAATATCAACATATTCCTCTTCAAAGACAAAGTCCCTAACCATATCTCCCCCTGCAAACTCGACATCCTCAAAGAACCTGGCATTTCCCGTCTCAAATATCGATTTGGTCGTGGGATCATAAAACTTATACCCCCTGGATCTTTCAGAGTATCCAATAAAATAACAACTAACCGTCCTTGAGTCCAGTTTCTTTTCATTAGGCCTATAAGGCCTTGCCTCAGCTGGACATCCCCAAACATGCAAATGCTTTAGACTAGGCTTCTTGCCCGTCCAAAGTTCGTAAGGGGTTTTGGCAGTTGCTTTAGTTGGAACCCTGTTAAGGATATACGCTGCAGTCTTAAGTGCTTCTCCCCAGAGTGATTCTGGTAAGGTAGAATGAGAAATCATACTCCTCACCATGTCCTTAAGCGTTCTGTTTTGTCTTTCAGCAACACCATTCATAGTGGGCGAACCCGACATAGTGTACTGTGGGACGATACTGCTTTCCTCTAGGAACTTAGCAAACGGTCCCAAACGTTGTTCACCTGAACCGTCATATCTACCATAGTATTCACCACCACGGTCAGATCTGACGCTTTTAATCCTTTTGCTGAGTTGATTTTCAACTTCAGCCTTATAATTTTTGAACACATCCAGCGACTGTGACTTTTCATGAATGAGATATATGTAGCCATATCTGGAAAAATCGTCTATGAACGTTATAAAATATTGTTGACCATTCCAAGAAGCCGTAGGGAATGGCCCACAAATGTCTGTATGTATAAGTTCTAAGACGTCCAAAGTCCTGTTGGCTTCAAATCTCCTTTTATTGGTTTGTTTCCCCTTAATACAGTTAACACAAATATCAAAATCTGTAAAATTTAAGGGGTCTAGAATTTCATCTGACACAAGTCTCTCTATTCTCCTTCTGGAGATATGACCCAATCTCTTGTGTCATAACGCAACTGAATTCTCATTGGTTAATTTTCTCTTTATACCTCGTGTACTTAATTGCAAGGATTCATTAAATGAAGCAATTGTATCAATCAAATAAAGATTATAGTAACATGACAAAGAACCAAAACCAACCAATTTTGAATCATGAAACAAACTAATTTTTCCATTTCCAAATGAACAAGAATAACCAGATTTTTCCAAAGCAGAAATAGAAATCAAATTCTGTCTAAAGGATAGTATAATAAATGTCTCATCAAGATCCAAATAAAATCCAGTCTTTAACAATAATCTAAATTTTCCTATTGCTTCAACTTCAACTTTCTTGCCATCGCCCACGTAGATGTATCTTTCACCATCAGTTGGCTTTCGGCATCTCAGGCATCCCTGCATAGACACACTAATGTGAGTGGTTACACCAGAATCCATCCACCAAATGTGTTTAGGTATCGAAGTTAAATTAACCTCAGAACAAACTAAATTAAGAAGCATACCTTTTCTAGCACGCCAAGCGTGATAATTGGTGCAATGCTTCTTCTTATGTCCTGCAGCTCCACAGAAGAAACAACCCGTACCTTCCAGATCAACCGGTCTCTTTTGTTGCTTCTTTTGAGGTGCTGTAACTGCAGCTTCCTTATCCTTCTTCCTTTTCTTCCCTTTGTCCTTGGAAGTATTAGCCAAGTGAGCACTTTCTGTCTTTTCTTGCTTCAGCCTTTCCTCTTCTTGCACACAATGTGAGATGAGCTCATTAAGAGACCAAGTCTCCTTTTGGCAGTTATAGCTCACCTTAAACTGACTAAAGTGTGCAGGAAGAGATATAAGAACTAAATGCACTAGCAAGTCCTCAGAAAGGTCAAGCTTAAGTGCTCTTAATTTTGAAGCAAGATGAGACATCTCCATGATGTACTCCCTAATGTTCCCCTTACTTTTGTATCTCATTGAGATGAGGTTTGCCAAAAGTGTACTTGTTTCAGCCTTTTCATTTTTGGCAAATCTCTTATCAATGTCCTCAAGGAACTCTTTGGCTATCTTTATCATTTCTGATATAGTGCCCCTAAATGCTTCTGGAATGGCCTTCTTCATGATCATCATACACATGCGATTTGACTTCTTCCACCTTTCCATGTCCTTCTTTTGATCAGAGGAACTTTTATCTGTAAGAGGTGCGGGAGAAGGAACCCTTAATGCAAGGTCGAGATCCATGACTCCGAGAACTATTAGGAGGTTCTCTTAACATGATTTGAAGTTGCTACCATTCAGCATAGGAATTGAATTGATGTTGGCAGTAATATTAGAGGCAGAACTAGTAGCTGAAACAGAGAACAAAATAAACAAAACCAAAGCAAGCTCACATAAGAATCCATAATTAACAATAATAAATCCAAATAAAGGTAAACCCATCTCAAGATATCGGGCACTCCATTAATATGTAGTCTTTGGACAAAAATATTAACTTGTAAGTGATATCTTGGTGTAGTAATCAAACACTGACAATAAGAACATATCAAACAATAAATCTTCTTTTGGGCTGATTTATTGCTTACATGTAAAACCGAATAATCATCACGTGTTTATCACCACAGGTGTACATGCAATTCTGTCAAATATTGCCTTCCTTTGGGCCGGTCAATATTCACATAAGTTACATAAACACAACCTTTTACATTTCAAAACAAATTAATTTCCACAAGAGAGGCCACTTTGGTGACATGTTGCTTCAATTAATTCATCTCAAAATTTATATAAAATACCAATATTTGAATTTAAAATTGTACCAAAATAAACCAAAATTTAAAAAAATAATAAAAAAAAATTGGTCAAGGTCAACATTGACTGGGTCGGGAGAACCTATCCGGATCCTAAACCAGCCCCCTTTATTTGCTCCTTTTTTTTTCTCGGGTCACCCAGGGATTGAACCCCTGGGGACTGACCGGTCACAGGCCCAACCCGTGTATGAGTTTCCAGTCACGGGCCTGGCCCGTGTATCTCCCTTCCTCTTTTTTTTTTTTGAGGTAACCCAGGGGTTTGAATCCCTGGGTTGTAACTTGTCACGGGCCCAATGGGGCCCGTGTAAACTCTGGTTTGGGCCGAAGCCCAGACAAGTCCAGGGATGCCCTAGGGTCTTGAGACCCCTTTGGGCGAAACAAGGGCGACCTAACGGCCGCCACCTCTGTGCAGCGGCCAAACGGCAGCAGCTTGTTCTACGGTCAGCATCCCTGGAGCTGCAACCGGAAAGGGCCGACGCCGGCGGTCGTGGGGCCAGCCGCCGGCGAAAAATAACCACCTCTTTTTTTTTTTATCAGTGGCCGTCGCTTTCTCGCTCCGCCGCAGCCAGAGGCCGCGGCGCTGTCTTTCCGGCGCAGCCTCATGGTCGTCACCGGAGTCCCTTCGCCGGCGGCAGTAATGATGCCGCCGGCTTTCCTTTTTCCCGAAACAGAAACCCAACAAAACTTAATGCATTACATAAGTTTTTTTTTTTTATGTTTCTTCCTTTTCGGCAGTTAAATGCCGTATCACATACAAGAAACAACAAATGAATATATGAACCAAACAAATTAACAGCAATAAAAAACAAAACTGATTCATATATATAACTTTTTCACTTTTCACTTTTCGGCAACATGCCATGCCGTATATTGCATAAAAAAGAATGAAAAAAAAAAACGAATTGTATTCAACCAAAAATTCAAACAATTGTTCTCAAATTCAACAATTTTATAAAACTATAGATTGTTAAATTTGAGAATTTTTAATGAGAATCACATATAGAAAATTATTGATTCTCAATGATTCAACATGAAGAGGCTCTAGATACCACTTGTTAGAATAAAATTGTGATGAAAACCATCATCACCCAGGATCGTTCATGTCAAATCATCAAGAATATTAATAAGATGCGGAAGCTAACCTGAATCCATAGATTGAATGTGATTCTTGAGTCTTTTGGTTGAGGATCTTCCAAGTCTGGTACGTAAATCCTCCCTATCAGAATGCTCTGTAATTTCTCTGTAGATGGGTAACAGAAAAATAATGTACGTACTGACTTGGGGACCACAACCCCTTTATATAATTGCTAAACCCTAGCAATTATCCTTAATTACTAATTTAGCCCATCATAAAATTAGTAATTTCCCTTTTGGTCTCTACACATAGGAGGCCTACACTTAATAATGCATTAAAAGCCCAAAACCCAAATTGATCACTTTTAATTAGGCAACCTTATTGATAACCTTTAATTCACATTTATTTAATATATTGGCCCATAATTCGATTTTGATCCAACAATATCTCCCACTAGGAGGCTAATATATACATCATCAATGGCTCCACCACAATGTCAACAATTTTTCCATTAATCTATATCCGACATGAACCTACCATGGGAGCTTTGAGTCTATTTTTTTTTTATTCTTAATGTCAATGGTTAAACGGATATATTTAATAAAACAAGCAGCACTGGACCATGCATTCAGTCTATGTATGCCTTTTTTTCCTTTTCTTTTCTTCTTTCATTTTATCCTCAAACATCCATAGAGACACATTTTGCACACTGAAGATGACGCGTTTTCGTCGTAGGTTTCAGCAGACACATTTTTCTTACGCGTTTTTGTCAGGTTGGTGTATATATATATATATAGGTATGTATGTATGTGTGTGTGTGTGTTCATATCATTTTTTCTTGATGTTCATTTTCCAAGCAAAGAAAAAAATTCATATTAATTAATACTTGACTTTTGACAAGATGGAACTAGATATAATTTCTAATAATTTATTATTGGCTAATGTTGTTTTCAACTTTTCTAGGAGGCAATTGATCCAACATATTCCTAGTCTTTTTCATCTCTTTAATTACTTTCTTAATAGAAGATGACTAACCGCCCTACTGATTTCTTAAATTGTATTCTTTGATTAATTTATTTCCTGGCTCAAATAGATGTAACTGATGAAATAGCCACGGATTTTTCCTTTGCGAAACGCATATGTATTAATGAAACATTAAGGAAATAATCCTGTATTTTTGAAAAAGAACGAAGAGAAGCTTTGGTAATTTTACAATTTTTAGAGCAAATAAAAGCCATATTTAGTCACCCATAAAATTGAAAAACTTAAATTTTTCTTTAAAATCCCTGCCATCTACAAATCTGCTCCAAATATTGTTTCTTTTTCTATGTTTGCTAATGCATGAATGGGCTTGTAAAGGTAACGCTCGCGAATTTTAAATAAAATTAATTATGTTAAATTTAATTATTAAGTATGCATTAAGTTGTTAATTTCAGTCATTTAAAAGTTTGTTGCATATTTTATTTAAAGTTGATTTTCCTGGTTTTTAAATATCAAATAATACTTTTGCACCTTACTTTCCTTATAATTACCAAAGTGTCATTGTTGTGTTCTTTATTGTCTCTCACGTGTAATGATAGTCTTCTTTTTTCGGAAAAAAAAAAGGACACATATCAGGCATTCACAATGCTTTGGTCCCACTAAGTCATTTTTTCATTCTTTTATTCGAATTCCAACAAAAAGACCATCATTCGCATGTCTTCATCAGACAAAGTTTAATTTGTTAGACATGTATGCCCTAAGGAGTAAAAATATAATATGTTTTTGGAGACATTTTTATTAATAAAGAATTTATTTATTATTCATATACCAAATTGTTGTTTTCTTTACGTTCATATTTGTTGGATGTATGATAAGCAAACAAAAGTCTGAGACTCTCAGTCTAAGCCTTTAGAATCATGCATATGATGGATAGATTATGCGAAAGACATGGTTCTAAAGATGACACTCTAAATTATAAGATCCACAATCGAGGAAATAAAGTTGGGTGCTTTATTCATGCAAAGATTGTTATGTTATCTATATCTCTAACCGAAGATGGTTTGTCTTGGCCATCGGAGGTGGACTCTACAAATAGAAACATTGGTGCATTGTCATAGTTGACAATGCATTGGCTCAGGACATAAACTGTAATTGATTTGGATTAATAATTCTGTCTCGTCAAATCAATTCACTTTTGACAATCATATGTGTTGTATCTTAATCCTGAGATGAATAGTAGGCCTGTTGTCTTGACTTAAGTCGTTTGATGTGCCAAAAGGTGACATCCATATTTTATGATGGTATATATACCAGTATGTTGGAGACATATCTCTTGATAGCATAGACCTATTATTCATAGATACGAAATCCATAACTCCTCTTTAGGAATCGATGATATCCTCTTATATACGTTATCCTGTAATTAGAAGACTGGAGCACTCAACCCTTTGGATACATAGGTGTAACAAAATGATATACTGTCTTTGGATGGTAAGTTTTTCGATAGTGAGATAATGGAACAAAAGAGAAAAATAATCGGGAAGGTAAGATAGAATTTATCCTTAAGCTAATTATAGATAATCCTATGGGGATGCGATACATTATGATATGTCATGAAGACTTATCTATTTGGGCTTCGTAATTCTATATAGTTTGAGAGTACGGCTCTAAGCTTTTAGAAGAATAGCGTTAGAGCTGATAATTATGAAATGTATATCTGGGATATTGGGTTTCATAATTATCGAAAGCTTGAGCTATGTAGGTCCATCAGGTCCCCTTTGCTAGCTCATAATAAATCTTGTAACGATACGACGTGCTTTTCCAATAAATTGGTAACTTATGTTAAATTATTAGATTGGCTGAAATTCGATAGGATCAGATAATTCATGTGTGTTTATCGGTTGAATTAATTTTGATGTAAATTAATTCAAGATAAACTTCTTGAATTATCGAGAACATTTATTTTCTAGATATTATCTAGATGTGGTTGTTTTAATCAGATAACTTCTCCATTGGGTTATTTGATTTAAAACTAAGGCTTTATCCAAAGAATCTTGGGTAGAAAATAAAAGATTCATAGGGATCATTTATTGTAAGTTTGGCAGGCTGGTGATGAAACTGTAAAAGTGTACATTTTTTAAGACTTAAATCATTTGTTTACGCTTTTATTTCTCATTAAATCATCTAATTAATAGCATTTTGTGTTAATAAGTATTTTTGTGTCTTGGTGTGAAAATATGTTTAAAAATGCATTTTTAGTGTGTTTTTATGTTTTTAGTAATTATTAGAGTCATTTTGGTGTGTTAAATAAGTGTCTAGTTTGTAAATAGTCAAAACCGTAAAAGTAATGCAGTTATTTTATTTTGAGTTTTAGTGTATTTGATAGAGTATTTTAAGTTTATAAATATGTCTTATTATATTTTTAGTAATTTTTAAAAATATTTTCAAGTCATAAAAATTATATCTGTGCTCAACCGCAAGAGACTAGAAATTTTAGGAGTTTTTATTTAATTTTGTGTGTTTTAATGTAAAATAAATATTTTTAATAAATATTATGTTTGTAAAATAATTAATATTAGTGTTTTTGTGATTTTTAGATTTGAAATCTGGAGAAAAAATGGAGCAAAACGACACCAAAATGGATAAAATCAAACATCAAATGCATCAAAAAGATAAAAAAAAAATTTGAATTTAAATTATATGGGACACATGGCGTAACAAGGACCATCGGATTCACTGTCGAATTCATCTTAGTCGTTCGATGAAGAGACGCGTGTCAACGAGTCATTCGGTGCTTCAGCAGAATCTCAAAGTGTGGTCCACGTGTCGATATATGATTGGCACGCACCGACAAAGCTGCAGGCGAGGCAGGGGAATTGCAGGCCGTGTCTGCTCGCGTGTGGGTAAGTCCACGTGCAGCTGTTCTTCCAGCCTTTGGATGCGATGACCAAGAGCAATCTGACGGTCCAAAATTGTTGTCCCACTGGTCCCTACTGGGCCCATTCTCAGGCGTGTTTGGGGCCGTTGGATCGCGCGATTAACAGTCACGATCAGTCTGTTTAAGTGTTGCCATGTACCGCGAGGCAGAGAATCTCAAAGACGAATTCGCATTCTCACGAACGCGGATCAGCATGAAAGAAGAAGGAAATAATTCAAAATCGTCAACTTTCAACAGGAAATAGCATTAATTATAAGTGGACGTTTGCAAAATTGATCTCTTATAAATACCAAGGCATTTGCCTCAGTTTAGAGAGCCCCCTCGCAGCATGAAAATGTTGTTGTAATAATTATAGTCTAGTTCTTATTTTACTTTTCAGTCTAGTTTCTTGTAAAATATTTTCTAGTTTATGTTGTAAAAATTATGCTCAATAATATCAGTAGTACTTTATTAATTATGTCTTTCTAAATTTCTTTTTAGCTGAGGGGAGAGGGGGAAATTTTGGCAAAATTATCTTAAATATTTTTTGTTTTTCTTAGTTTTTTAAGCTGTTGTAATGCCAAAATATTCTCTTAGAAAACCTAGAATTTCAATATTTTCTTAGCTAAAACTCTGCCAAAATTACGGTTCTGATTTATCGACGACATAGACTGGCACGGATAATGCTTGGGAGGACCTTGATTACTCGTAGACAGAGAATGGCTCGATAAATGTTTAACTTACTATCTTGGTTGTTATTTTAGTTAAGTTATGTTGAAATGTTGCTTATTTATTAAGTTGTGTTTTTGCTGCATTATAGACATAGAATGGCACAGTAAATGCTTGGTAAATCTTGATTTATTGTCGACATAGGATGACATAGTGTATACTTAAACCAACTAATAAATAAAAAGAGAAACTAAAATATATTGAAGATAATTGTCAGAACAGAACATTTGAACCTCAGCCCTGTTATTATTGTTGTTTTACTTCCTTAAATTGTCGTTATTATTGTTGGTACTCTGCTTGAATTATTATTTGTATTTCTTGTTATTAAAGTTCCAAATTATCAAAATTTAAAGATGAAAAATGCTATAAAAAATGTGTAAATATTGTAAATACATTCTGTGAATAATAAATATTAATCCTCAAATTTTTCAGTTTAAATAAAAAGAAAAAGTTAATATAATACACGTATTGAAACTAAATAAATCCTTCCTTGTGTGTTCGACCTCGGATTCACCGAGAAAATATTACTTGAGACAACCTTATACTTGAGGTTAGTTTAAAATGCATAAATAGGCGCGAGACCACCCGGTCTTCAGGTTCGGCCTACCAATGGAATAAGTTCGGCAAGCCAATATGCTATTTTGGCCTGCCAAATAATCTGATCACGTATTTTTAGGTGATTTTTATTAGATATTGATTCAAATTCAAATTTTTGAGGTCTTATTTGATAAGGACTAACCCCTGGGTCCAACCTCTATAAATAAGGAGTAAGAATTCACAATTATTTAAATTAGTTAAGAAACTAGAGTGAATACTCTCGCGTGAGAACTCTAAAAACTCCCTGATATTTATTTTTCACAAATCACGAACCATAATTCTGGGTTTTCTCGATTGGTTGGAAGGAGTCATTGGGGAAAAGCTGTACAAGGAGTGCCCACACATACTCCTATCATGGATAGAGAATAATAAAAAAGACCAATTGGTTAAGACTTTTCTGGAATGCCTTTCTTTTTACAGATTACAAGGAGCTCTTCAGCATAAATGGTTAGTAAGATTTGGTTAATTTATGCATATAGGATGTTAAACTTATGTTTTGGAAAATACTCTGATTAAAAATTTTAAAAATTCTACTGCGTACTATTTTTCCAACACAGTCAACAAAAAAATATATACTGACATGTTCATATGACTTCACTTCCCCCATACCCCACTCTCCCATTCTTTTTTTTTTTTTCATTTACCTAAGTTTTCCAACAACAAAAGACCATCCCCTATGAAGTTGGTATAGGGTATTTTACACCACTAACTCAATTATAAACAGTATAAAGCTCTCACATGTTACAGTTAAAAAAAAAGTTGCTATAGTGTAAAGCTCTTATATGCTATGGTAAAAACAGTTCTAACCAATGGTTCTTTTCACCATGCTAAACACCCTATTAATCAGAGCCATAACCCCCACTTTCTACAACTCAGGAATACACATGATGTCCCTAGCCCAAGGAGCCACCTCTTTACGTTTGAAGCATTTCAGACGAAGACCAAAGAACAAATTAAGTAACTAAAACACTTAGAGAGGGATTGTTGTATTAGTTCAATGTCCAGATTAAAAACATGTTTTGAAAGTTAAATCTTGAATTAACTAAATGCATGAAAGAGATTTATATGGTTTGAGACACAAAAATCTGATATGTACATGTTTTAGTTTTTGTTTTACATGAACTTTGAATTTGTGATTTTTGATTGTGATTTGGGCATGAAAATTAATGGAAGTTTGTTTATTTACATCTTACCATGTTTAACAATGTGTTTTGGATGAGTTTTATGTATTAAAAACTGATTTGGAGTGGCAAAATATTGTTAGAATCAAATTTGTCCACGAAGAGACGAATTGAGATTTGCCCCATTCTTATGGGATGCGGTTCACCATACCCTATGTAGTGGGTGGACCACATGGTGGCGTCCATAGGCTGCCACCTCTCTCCTAGCCCAATGGGCCTGCCGACGTACACTAGTTTAGTTTCTTGACGTTTTGAGGTGCAAAAATGTTCCAAAAATTATGTTTTTGTGTACAAAAACATTGAGAATATATAAAAAAAAATACATTTACAGTTATTTTGAGTCAAAAAGCATGCTGATAATTAAGTTGACATAATGATATTTGATATAGTATCTGACTTTAAATGATCATAATGATGGATGATAATTGTAATGACCAGAAAAATCCAAAAATTAATAAGTATAATTAATTAAGAATTTTTCCATAATTACTCAGCTAAGTACTTGAGAGAGTACAAGTTGAGCATTTATTAGCACGCAAATTTGAAGGTTTTATTAGCCATAAGACCTTAGAAATAAATAATGTTGTGAATGCACAAATTTATGTGCTTTATTTATGAAACATGTAACAATGTAATGTTATGATAGTACATTAAAAATAATTATTTAATGGGCTAAATTAAAAGTTTATGATTTATTGATTTCATGTACAAGCCAAAGAAATGATTTTTATAAGAATCTCAATTAGAATGTTTAAATTGGGATTACTTGACAAAAAGTGGAATTTCCAACTTACTATGATGATGTGGAAAATTCCTATATGATGCCAGTTCAATAAAAGAAACCAAATAAAAAATGATCATGAGCTCCATACCATAAATTGAAAATGGTGAGCACCAAGTTCAAGTATGCAAGATTTATGACATATTTTACTAAGATTGATCTCAAAATTTATAGAGATCATAAAGTAAGATAAGAATTTTAAGAAAGTTATAAAGATCATTGGAAGTTCAAGAATTTCAATATTTTGAATGTGTATGGTTAATTATCATACACATTAATAATTACGTACAGTTTAATATTATTATTGTAAAGACAATAATAATAATAACAATTGTCATAGTAATAGTAAAGAAGAAAAAGGGCGTTGATGGGGTCCACAAATGTTAATCTATTGTTAAAATGTGGAACCATAAATGACTCTTTACGAGAAGTAATTCGTGTTATCTATAAAGCACGAGATTGTGCTAAGTTTGAAATTTTAAATTAAATTGACTTAGATAGTCAATTTAATTTACAAAACTTTTACAAAATTACAACTATTGTTTTCATAATGAAATTTAAAGTTTACAATATGAAAATTTTTAGTGAGAAATATATGTTATTACATTTTAAAGTTTTAAAAAGTTAAAAATAATAAAAATACTTATATTGAGCAAAGTTTTAAATATATATAACATTTCTTAGAATACATACATATGTATATATACACATGTATAAATATGGATACAGTTACAAAAATAGTTAATCATCGATTTTGAAGACAAATGTTTCAAAGTTTGTGGTCACAAAATTAAATCACAAAATCCATATAGTATGGATAAATTTATGAAAATGATTTTTATGTCAGTATGAATATTTTAGTAACACAATAATACAACAAGAAAATTAGAAATTTATGTGATTATCTTTAAAGTGCAGATAAGTTACAGTTTTTAAAGGTACAATTATGTTTACAAAAATTTAAAGTTATGAATCAAAATTTGATCTACCCGGTACTGCACAATTTAGACTGTGTGGACCACATGAGGGCCTATAAATACATGACACAAAAAAAAAATCAAATCAGCCAATGAGATCAACCCATTTTCTCTCTCTCTACTCTCTCTCTCTCCTCAAACTCGGTCCAAGAATCCGGCCACCATTTTCGACACCTCCCACACCAATGGGAAGCTCTCGTCGAGCTGAGTCTGACGGTGTGCCGTGCCACCCACAACTCCACCGGAGGAGGCCACACGCGCCGGCCAAAGCGGCAGAAAAGCCCAATCTTTCCGACGTGATTTCTCCTCCGTCCGACCTCCGTTTGAGACGATCTTGGTGTCAACGGACTCAGAACAAAGAGACGAAGAGAACGGCACTGATCACCAGCTCGATTTTAGCTATAGCAAAATGATGGAGCTGCCCCATTCCCGCCGCGGTGCCACCACCCGATCTTGCCGTCACCGACGTCGTTGATCGACACCGCCTGGACCAAAAGAATCAGAGGGTGTCGGTGAGCAAAAGGCCTCACTCAATTCCACCATAGCCCAGCCCAATGCCGGAGATCGAAGATTGCCGTTAGCATCATCGCGGAAGCCACTGTCGCCTCCGTTCCTGACTACTAAGCCTCGAATTGGTTGGAGGAAAATGCTCAGAAGGTCAAGAGGAAGAAAATCAACTCTTCAATTTCACAAAACGGCCGCCGATTGCCGAAGATCCATGACCTGCCGCCTAATGCCGCTATGAGGAGGTCGAGCCGTCGTTCCATGCCGTCGTTCCATTAGAGGGGAAACGCTCAGAGTGCTACGGGGAACAAAACCCCTAACTCAATTTCACGGTAGCACCGCCGGAGATACAAGATCGGAGTCTCGATTTTTGCCGCCGTTGTTGGGCTTTGATCCGCATGGTTAGAGGCTGAATTGGGTAAAATTGACACCACCATTGGACTCAGAAGGGTCAACTTAGGGGGGGTAGGCTCGAGCTCAGCCTCCAACGGAGCCAATCGCCATCGGTCAACAGCCGGTCAACACCACTTTGGGTTTTCATGATCCGGACCTCCGATTGAAGATCCGAGACCACCTCCCGACTCATTTCGATGCTCTAAACGTGATGGTGACCTCCGTTCAAGCTAATTCCACTCTGATAAAAATCATCTAGTACAGACTGCACGTAAATCGAGGCAACTCAGACTGTAGTAACGGAGTCTATAATGATGTTTTCATCAATAATAAATCTCTATGGATCATTCCTAGCCATCCATAGTGGTCCGAGGAGTACTGCTGAGAATGCAGTGTAGACTGTGGATACAACGAGATACAACTAGACCCGCACAGCTTGGAGTCCAAGTAAGTAGGAATCTCGCCTACAGTATGAATAGTTTTAAAAATAGATTAATTTTAAATGTTTTCATAAAATTTATGAAAATGCATGATTAGTGATTTATTACACTGTTATAAGTTATGATGTGATATGCTATGTTATGAAATGATGTGAAATGCTATGATGATGATGATGATGATGATGATGATGATATGATTAATGTGTGATGTATGCAATATATAAATTATATTGTTTAATCACCTTCAAGTGAAGTATGATAATGATTTATGATTCATCTATGATTATGAGTTACGATTCATGAATTTCAAAATTGTGATGTTATGTAGTGATAAGTCATACTGCATACACATAATAAGACAAGTGAAACTTATGAGACAAGTTAAGGGTATCGTACCAACCTCCCGACCCACGGGGAGGCTCCATGTTAAAGAAATGAATGATCTTGGTGTCGTTGGGACCTCGTGAACCCTAACTTCCCAAGACTCGCGTGCAACCGGTACGATCACTCGGGCCCAAAGTAAGAAGATAAGTTACAGCTTAAATAATTAAACATAAGTCAAGTTGATAAGCAAACATAAAATTCTCATGCATATTTTTATTAAAATGATTTTTAATTATGTTTTGCGAGGTTAATTTCCTACTTGCTAAGCGAAAGCTCATTTAAGTGTGTTCATGCTGTAGGTAAGAAAAAAAACCTGTCAACGACACTTGATGGGCAATGGTGAGCGGCGGACGAATGGTGAAGATGGGAATGGATACCGCTCACGCAATGTAATATTTCTGCATTAGTATTTTACGAATTTATGCATGTCTTATTTTACGAAATTTCGTATGCTTACACTTTACGAAAATTTATGTGCATATGAATAAGTAAATAATTTACGCAATTATGTTTTAAAAACCGAGCTTATGATTATGCAACCTTGGTCCAGAGGATTTCAAAGTTTAAAGATGTTGCAATAAACGATGCAACAAATGCACGAAATTTATAGGAAAGAAAATTATAGGTTTCTCTGGAATTACAAAGGATTATTGGAGTTTTACATTAAGTTAAGAAATGAATTTTATGAATATGTTTCTATGAAATTATTATTAAAGGTTTAAAGAAAAGCTTTAAGAAATTAGTATCTTAAACTTAAAGGTTAAGTTATAAGAAATCGTGTTTTGTTTAGTTTAAGAAGGTTTACCTTTAAGAAAAATAATATGATATTTCTATGATGTTAAAATTATAAGCAACAATATATAATAATTGCTAAGAAAGTTTTAGAGAGCATTTAAATGAGATTTATTTTAATATTTAATTTAAAATTGTCTTGAAAATAGTTTTATCTAAATTGAGAAATGTCTTTAAAGTAATACTTGCTAAATAATTACTTTTATGTTTTAAAAGGAAAAGTTCAAGAAAAGTACTATGGTTATGTTTTAAGAAATTAACGTTATGAATTATGTAAAGGTTTACGCAATGAATTTGAGAAATGATTATTATATCTTTTAAGGTTATATGTTAAGAATTCTTTATCAATAAGAATTCGTTTGTTATTAAGATTTAAAAAAAATAGTTATTACTTCCTCTAAGGTTTCATGTTAAGGATTTCATAGTAAGAATCCATATATATATTGGAAAAAAAAAATTATCCCAAATTTATCTACCTTATTTGTAAGTAAGTTTAAGTTTATGAGCATGTTTAAGTTAAGCGACGGCCACGTAAGGGCGGGTCGTTACAATAATAAATATAAAATGATAACTCAATAAAAGTAAACCAAATGCATAATATGATTAAATGATACGAAACACCAAATGGACTAAAAATCTCTGTTTAGAATGAATTATAAGTACATGATGCCACACTCAGAGATCAGGTCATACAGAGAGTGACCTTGGGGACAAGTCCTGAAACCCAACTGGGCCCCTATAGTGGTGATTATAGTAAGCTTTGTACATAATGAATATTAATGTATGATTTGAGATAATCACAGGATATTCTAGAAAGTATAAGCATAATTAGTAATTTTCTCTAAAACTGTTGTATGACATGCGTATTGTATATGACTTGTCTTGCTATTGACGTTGATGTTAGTCATAGAATTATTTATTTTAAGAATGATGAATTGTTATTTTTGGCTTAATTACCTACTCACCTTCGTGGTTAATGTCCACGTGACAGTGACTACTGATGAGATTTATTTCAACTGGACAATTTATTTATTTGTTTGTTTTGTTAAATTAGTTGTTTAGTTTAAGTAATCTTATTTATTTTCATTTATTTCCGTCGCAGCCCTCGGGTGATAACAGTAGACAAATATGACGACACTCACTCCTTGTGTAGCAGTGACTAATTTATAAATTGGACAATTGAACTGCAGCATTGCAGGTCAGAAAGGCAAAGCTTTGAACTCCAAATCCATGAAAAGCTTGTTCAACCACCCAACTAATTGAAGTGCCGAGTCTCCGAAAACTACAGTGGAGCTTCTGATAGTGCACTCCCACAACTCACACTTCAGAGGCTTCCACAATGTGCCGTCGGTTTTTGGCAATGAAAATATAAGTGAAGCGCCGCAACCCATGTAGACTTGACACCTGAAAAGATGAATTAAAAAGTTAAAAAAGTAATATGCCTCGGATGTGTCCTTATTGTACAGATGAATAGCTCATAACAGCATAACATTTTTAGCCACTTAGTAGTTGACTAGAAGCTGAAGTAATGAATTTGAAGCTACTTATCGTCTTTTTTATTGATAAATTGGGGAAGTGGTACCTTTAAGAAGGGTTTCACATGAATGAGAATACAGCCAAGACACAAGGTGTAACGACCCTCCTTACATGGCCGTTACTTAACTTCATAAACATACTTTTAATTAATTTACTCAATTTTCACAGAGCTTTTTTTCTTAAAAAAAAAAAGTTGACCTTAACAATTTTATCTTAAAATTATTATTATATTTTATTATTATTGTTATTATCATTTTATTTCATTTTTACTTATATATATATATATATATATATATATATATTACTAATTAATTAGTAACATAACGGCAAATTTCAAAATATACATGGTAGCGAAATTTCATGGTTATATACAAAGCTCATGAGTCATAGTCATCAAAACAGATATTAAAATAGTTATCAAAATAGTCATCAAAATATAGGCAAAATTCTAAGCGTGCGGTATCCATTTCCTATATCTCCACTCTGATCGTCTGCCGCTTCACCACCATCCATTAAGCATTACTGAGAGGTTGTTTACCTACAGTATGAATATTCTTAGATGAGCTTTCACTCAACAAGTAGGAATAGTAACTCGCAAAACATTAAAACAGCATGTAATCATATGTATTAACTAAAAATGCATGACCCACATTATGCTCAATTATGAACTTGTCTTATTATTAATCAGGCCCGAGCAGTCGTACCGGTTGCGCGCGATCAACGAAATGTTAGGGTTTGCAAGGTCCTAACAATACCGTGACCAATTATAATTTATTACTTTAACATGGAGCCTCCCCGTGGGTTGAGAGGTTGGTACGACTCTCTTGGTTAATTCTTCATTTAAGTTTCACTAGTTATTTTAGTGAACATGTAATATGACATGGCATATCGTACTTAAAGTTTAACATGCTTGTAACATATTGAAAACCTTTATTTTAAACTATTCGTACTGTAGGCGAGATTCCTACTTACCTGTATTAGTAAGGTAGACTCTCCTATCAATTCAGAGTTCCTCTTTCTCTACTGAATAAATCTGTATAAACACCCATTACGAGTGTGTAAGAATTTTCCATTTTAGGCTATTGAATTTTAGCATAACCACAAGAATTTAATCATTCTGTTAGATTGCGAATTGCTCTATCAACTGGTCATGAGTTTCCACATTTCTATTATAAGGACTAATTTTTTTTTACTAAATCCTCATAATATTCAAACTTTTCCTTAATTGTCATATGTTCACATCTACGTTGATAATTAATTAATTTCACAATAATTAATTATCTATCTTCATTTAAACTGTGAGGCATTTGTCTACTAAATTAGTCACTCTTAAATTCATGGTTCTTGTCTTAAGTCCTAATTGGGCTTGTTTTCAATTCGTTTCAAGGGCTTGCAATTTATTTCAAGTCCATAGGCTCTAAAAAGTCATTATAACGTTTTATAGATTCTACCGATTGGCTGTGTATCGAGCGATATTTTGGACTAAAACGGGCGTTGGACCCGTGCCTAACATCGTGGCATTAAAGCTCTATCGTATTGAGTTTTTATGCATGCAAATTTAATGTTCATTGAAAATGATTAAAGTTCATTCTTGAAATTCTTACCTGTTTAGCTTGGAATTTCAAGGAATTTCAAATAAAAATTGTTGTATAAAATAAGTCCCGAAATCGTTAACCCACTAAATCTTGGGCCTATATGACCTTTCAAAAGTACTATAATTTCTTGGTTTAGTGAAAAATCAAATTTTAAAGTCATACAATCTTTGTTTGTAAAAATTGGTACCGGTGAAGTACTTTTGGACGATTTATATGAAATCGCTTATTAATACAATTTTTCTTTTAAAGTTCTTTCCTTGTAAAAGTCACTTGTTTTTAAATGTTCTTTAGTGATTTTATTGTTTGCTCTAAAGTCCCGGTTACAATTTATTTTGACAAAAATTGTTTCCCGGTTAAGACTTTAAAAGTTTGCCGATTAAAAATTTTGACTATTTTTAAGTCCAATTTAGAAATGGATTGTCACAAAAATTTCTTCATAAAAGTTTTTCATTCTGCTGCAATCTAAAACTTTTATGTTGAATAAAAATTATAGTTCGGCCTCGAAACAGCCCGAAACATTAAAACAGTTTTCTGCACAAAAATGTAGTTTTTGGACTGTTTTAGAAAACTCCCGATATCTGTATTTTACAGACAGAATTTGAAAAAAAATTCTTCACAAAATTTGTTCATCTCCTCGAAATCTAAAATTTTTGTGTTTTGTGAAATGTAAAATTCGGAGTCAAAATGGTTCAAAAATTGTCAAAACAGTTCCAGGCAGTTTAAGTAAACTGCATTAGGCAGTTTTTTGGCTGCCTTTTTGGCAGTTTTTGGGACTGTTTAGGCAGTCCATAAAAACTGTTCGGTAGGCCTATTTAGAGTCAAAACTGTATTTTTTTACAGTCACGGGTTTTTGTTCAAAACGACGAAAGCTAAAAAATCCCGTGTTCGGTAAAATCTTAAAAATCGATCCTAAGGCCTCCGTTTACACGTTCAAAGTTTGTGGAAAATTTTTCCACAAACTAAAACTTGCACAAAACATAACTCTAACATACCATACTAACTTGTTACATCACATACAAACACTAACCATATTAATCATACATAAATAATTATTACAACATATTTCCTCACCCAATCATCAATTCCCTCATGACCTTATAACCTTTAACTTAAAAAAAATTATAAAAAGCTTAGAGTTACTTACCCTTGGGGACTATTCTTGGATGGTTGACCTTAAGACTTCTATCACCTCTCTTTTCCTCTTCTTGAGCCAACACTAAACCAAAAATTTATCATGAAAAAAAAATCTAACTTGTCTTGGCTTTCACATAAATGCTATCTAAGCAACATTTTTCTTTTCTTTGCAAAGGAAAAATAGAAAGGAAAGAAATGGTGTAGATAATACCTTGGACAATGTTCTTCACCACTTCCTTTTTCTTCTACTCTCTCTCTCTCTCTCTCTCTCTTTTTATTTGGAGCTTGGTAAATCGGTGGGAGTGAAGAAGAAGATGGAAGCACTTCTATTCCTTAGGACTTGTCACACGGTGGAAGGAATGTTGGAAACAAGTGGAAGCTCTCTTATTATTATTATTATTTTTTCTTTACTTTAAGCTCATTTGATGGAAACCATGGAAATGAGAAGTGGGAAAATTATTTTGGCTTTTTTTTTTCCTCTTGGAGGCTTCGGTGGAGAGAATGGGAATGATTAGAAATTTTGTTTTCTTTTCTTCTCTAGAATGCACGGGTGACAGTGGTAGTAAGGAAGAGAAGAGTGAAAAAGGAATTGTGTATAATGATTTGGGCTCTATATATATAGACTAGCTTTTATGGTGGGACAAGTGATGATCCAAATCTTTTTTTTTTTTTTCTTCCTTTATACTCACTTACTCGGTGGAAATCAGGTGGAGACAAGTCTTTTTTTTTTTTCTTCCTTTACTAGACTTGTCAATCTCCCACGTTGGCACCATAATGAGATGGGTGGAGTATTTGGTGAAGCCAAGTTAATTAAGTAGAGTACAATGATTACAATGGAAGCCTAATTTAAGGGTACCTTTGGCCTTTCTTGTAAGAAATGTTTAAGCAGGTAAATTTTAAACTGCCAGTAATAATTAACATAGCCGACAGGAATTTTTTATTACTTGACTAATCCTCTCCTATTTCTCCAAATACTGTGGCACGCTAATCATAGTATGAACCGATATTGGGCAAAGTTTAATCGCGTATCGATTTTTGACTGTATTAAGTCTAGAATTTATTTTAGACTTAATAAAAATGTGGACTTGACATTTTCAGTATCCGGGCTCAATAATGACATATTTTTTAATAGTGTCACTATCCAAGCTCGCACTGTAATTTATGTTGATACAGCTACTTGCGCAGCACCATTTTTAACTAATTTGGCAATTAAGGATCAAATTCACGCTAGAGTGTCTCTTGGTACACTACTAACTTAGTATTGCACTTAGGAATTCTCATAATTAAATTTCTTAGGTTCTTTACAGATAAATTTCTTCCGCCTGAGTTGCGGTGGAATTTATAAATCTCTTTATTAAATTATAATAGTTAATTAATTAACTATAGAATCTTTTATAGAATTTTTGAAATAGTCATATGTTAATTCCATAAATTCTTTAAACACGCACTTCTTACACAGTATTTCTAGGAAATCCTTGATTTAAATAGATAAATTATGCTATTTAATTTTAGGATTTTCTTGGTCATTACACAAGGTGCATTGAGGAGACTCACATGTGAATTCATGGCTCCCACGAAACCTGGCAGGAAAAGTAAGGGAAAAAATAACTGATACAAATGAAACTAATAGAAGAAAAAGAAAGTAAGCTTCCCAACAGACAATTCTTGCATGCTCTGTGTTCGGCTCATCATTCTGATTTTTGAAGTTTGAGATTTCATTATGAGAATCCTTGTGTAGCTTCCTTGTTTCCTTAGGAACCTTGTCCATTTTGACAGCCAGTTATTATTATTATTATTATTATTATTATTATTATTATTATTATTTTGTAAAAGATATATGATCATCATTCTACTAAAGACAATTAATTTTGTTACACTATATTTCACGTTAAATTATACTTTGGTCCACATTGATTATATTTGGGCTTGGTTAATCTATTATGCAAACATGGTATATAGTTCAAGAACACTTTACCTTCGGAGACATCTGGTAAGCTCATCCTCAGGTGCCTTAAAATGACTGAAAAACAGAGTTCACTCATTAGAATCCAATATACAACTGCCATATGCATGACTATTATATGAAAAATTTAAGCAAAAATTTATGAAACCCAGGAACAAGGAGAGAGAAAGCTACTTTAAATTGCATCTCAATTTACAAAGTCACTCTGCATTTAGTAAGCATAGATACTCATGTAGATAAGAAATATGCATATCTTGAGAGCCAAATCAATTGGTGAAAGAGTACTGAATGCTTGGAGGACAAAGAAGCCTCAAACAGAGTACAAAACATTAAATTAGATCAACCATCATCAGAAAAATAAATAGTGCTAAGCTTCTTCAGTGTTGGAAATTGTAGAACATGGATGATAAGACAGCGTTTTAAAAAAAAAATGAAAAGAAAAAAAGAATTTTTAGTATTTGGTGATGGATTGAACTACCACTTCTCATGCTGAAAAGGCCAGAACTAGTTCAAGCTATTATATTTGTTACTCACCTCAGTTGTAGTTCTGTAGGGATTGTGCATGCTGATGAAACCGTGCTGATCACTAAATTAGTGGCTTGGTTGTTGATAAAACAACAAAAGAAATTCCATTATTTCTGTGTGATCCAATAGTTTGATCTTCTTGTAAAAACATCATCAAGTACCTTATCATTAGCCAATGTAAAATCTCCTGCAATCTTCGCTCCTGCATCATGCACATGAGCAACCATGACGAACTTTTTAAATGTACTAAAACTTGGATGATGATTAGAGTAACAAGAATAAATTAATCATTATAAGTACTCTAATTAAGCGCACTTCAAGCGGTGCCTGATTTAAAAGTGAATGATAATACAAAGTAGAGAAACGCTGGTCCTTACAGGCTACAGACAATTCCTTCATGGTTGGCTAATCATTCTGCTTGTTCTCATTTGAGATTTCATTCTGAGAGTTATCATATTTGGACTTGGCCAACCTGTTAGGAAAACATCATAATTAATCGAATTCCACATTACCTCAAAAGTGTACACACGCAGATTAGCATAGCCACCCGTTCCAAAAACCTCAATAGTAGTAGTAGAATATGAATGATAAGACAATGTTCCTGAATAAAGTGATAAGAAAGCTGCACCTAGCCACCCATTCCAGCAAGCTCAAACCTTTATTACAACCATGAAAAACCAAAAGGAATTTTTAGCACCCAATGAAATGATCTACAACTTATAATTCAAAGAAAAAAAAATACAAACAAAGGCCACAACATGTCGTTCCTGCCATTGTAATCGTTACTCAACTCATTAGCTGCAGAGCAAGCATTTCCCCGATAAACACCATTCCTCATCATGTTGTTATACTTCCATTGAAACTTCACAAATGCGATCTCTCGCCTTTCTTTTCATCAATAAAAGAAGCATGCACAATATTTATCAGATTCTGTATGCATTGCACAAATACATGTGCCTGCCAAACGAGAAGGAAAGGTCCATCGGCTATTTCTATTGACACCCTTACAGACACAAGCCATTCATTTAATTTGAAAACTTTTTTATAATCTTCACCACAAGCTTTGACAAAGGATATACTGGTCAGAAGTTTGAATTTCTTTTATGCTACTTCACCCTATTTTGCCAACCATTCCTGAAAAAGAAAATTGCCATCTTGAAGAGAAGAATGCTTTCCAAAGTAGGCTTGTGGTTCAATGTTGGACATTTTGCTGAAGAGAACCCAACACGTAGAGAAACGAGAAGCGTCTAGAAGAGTGATAAAAGTTAACCTTAAATCACTATGATCATAGAGATAAACACACAACTTCGTATGTGGATAATGGCAGGGCATTGCTAGTGAAACAGTGTTGAGCATCTAAGTTGGTTGCTCCATGTTGATGCTCAGCTCGCTCAACTGGTGATCAACACCACGTGCGGCTGTGCACGGTGGTCGGACTGCCTTCCCTGCTCGTCTCAGCTTCCCAAAGTAGACCTGCACAAGAAGATAGAATGCCTTGGAAATCAAAGGGGGACACAGGTATGGTGCCGACCAAGGACTCTAAGACGCTCAAGTCAAATACTTGTTTGGCTGAGATCAGGAGTTGGGTTAGGTGAACAAGTCCACGTTACCTTTAGGTGGAATAAATGCTTTCAAGTTATAGGCAACTACTTGATCGGGTGTTAGGTGGGTTCGACCTATGACCTGGGTGTCACATCAACTAGTGTCAGGTAGTGAGTTACAAGTGTCCCGATCTCAGCAAAAGGGTTGATATAAGGACATGTGTTGACCTTTGAAGATGAGTTGTTGGTTGGGCGTAGGCCCATCCGTCCAACCCGAGCACATGTTCCTCCCAAGGAGCCAACTCCTTGTGTGACAGCCAACGGGGGCCATGTGGAGCACCTCAGGAGAAAGCACTGATCACAATGGAGTTGTGATTTATCTATAAAGGCTGTGGTCAAGCAGGACAACCGAACAGTGTGGTGTGGTCTTCAAGATATCATACCGAGCATACCCCCAACAATAGTCCCCTAGTGCACTTGGTCAGTGCTCAGCTAGGTGTACCATCCAGAGGGGTTAGTCGACTGAAGATTGTCTTTAGATTTGTCCTCGAGATGTTGGAATCTGATGGGACAGATGGTCAAGCTTAACTAACACGTATCAGTCTATGATTGGTTGTTTCTCTGGTGGGCATAATTATTGCATCTCTTCAATTTTTGCTCTCGATCTTTGTCTATAAATAAGGGTCGATCCTTGTCTTTTCAATACACATTGCATTCAAGTCTCTGAGAGATTCCCATTTTAGCTATCGAGCAGAAGTGTGATTACAAGGATCTTTTAGACCCGACCAATTATTTCTGAGCAGGTAATTCCGAACAAGAACATGAGTAACCTTAGTGATTCCCAAAATTAATCGGTAGATATCTCTTGGTCAAACGAGAGTACCAAGACCGACCGAGCAGGGTCTGAGGATAAGGATAGCAACGGGACGGCTGCTGGACCAGAAGGAGCGACTCAGTTGGCCTAGATCCTCAGTTTGGGGCATGGATATGCCCCTAAGAGGGAATTTCTAGATTTTCTTGAGGGCATAGTCCCTACTAGGCCATGTAGAAGTGAGGACACTTACATCAAGGCAGCCATTGTGGGCACATCCCAAGTAACCGAATAGGATCGTGCTCTCTTGGCAGCTGCTATAGGTGGGCCGAGCTCCTCAAGCTGGGGCAATGAAACGAAAGCTCCTATAATGGGAGAAGTGACCGTCGATGAGGCCGCCGCTAAGGAGAGACAACTAGTCTAGGGAGGCATTGATGCCAAGAATGAGGACAAGGACGAGGTACCGCCAGCCGTGGAGACAAGAATTAGAGGCATAGTCATTTATAGGGTACGCCGACTAGCCAGACATCAGCAACAAAGTATACATCGGCAATGATAAAGAACCTTCATCGAGAGTTTGAGATTCCCGATGACATCACCTTGATTTTGCTAGTAGCTGGGGACACATCTATGGCACCGCCAGAGGGATGCATAACTTTGTATACAAAGTTCTTCCAAGCAGAGCTCCGTCTCTCTCTTCACCCTTTTCTGCACTGGATACTGAATGATTTGAATGTGTGCCCTGCTCAGCTCAATCCAGACTACTATAGGTCCTTAATTGGCATGTATGTTTTATGGATGTATATCTATGCAACCGAGATGCCGTGGGAAGCTTTTAAGCAAGAATTCAAGATGAAGAAACTTCCCCGGTAGCTTGGGTGGTACTACTTCACCGGGTTCATGAAGGATTTTATCCATCATGACAAGTTATGAAAATTCAAGTGATTCTACATGACGGGAAATTGGTTATCCATGCTCAGGGAGGTAGTACTCGCCAATCAGGCCGTGCCCACTAGATTCGAGTATTTAAATTAAGAAAAGCATTAAAGGAATAATTTTTGGGGAAAATTATCATGCTAGTTTTAAAATGTTAGGTCTTAATAAGTTATTGTTATATTAGTTTTTAAAATAATAAGTTTTAAGAAATTATATTACCCTTCAAAATTTATTCAAAACAAAAGAAAAAAATTTATGTTTATATTTTAAAAAAATTTATCCCGCAAATCTAATAAAATATTTTTAAGTATTAAGATTATGTAGTTAAGTAATGGTCATGTAAGTAGAGTTGTTACAAATTTGGGCCAAAAAAAATACACTTTTTGGATGAAAGCAGGCCAACGCATAAAACTCATTGCTTCGCCTTGATGTTCAATGTTGTTTAGCCAAATTCATCGTTTAGGTCTTCAAAAGAGTTTTTTTTCCCTTTTCTTAATAATTTCCAATTTGGTAATACATTGACATAGGAATTTCGGGTTCTCATTCACATTATATTTCCATATTACTTAGGTTATATATATCTATATATATATACATATTGGAAAGGTTAGGTTAAATAGTTTTAACTTCTCATTCATGTTCAAAAATTTCGTTTTTTGGAAAATTGTACATTTTTTTTTTTTTAATTATGCAAAAGGTTGTTATTATTAGTTTCTCATTTGTGTTTTGTCCTATAAAGAGATTCGGGCTTTCTAAATGAAAACGAGACATTGTTGAATAAAATCGAGTTATTAGTAGCAATTTTCGTTCTTCCAATTTTCAGTATTTTACGCAAATCAATAAATCTTGATGCTATTTTAATAATATTATTTTCAGATCAATTAATCAAGAAATCTGTTCTTGAGGAAGAAAGAGAGGAGAGAAGCAAGAGAGAAAATTAGAGAAAGAAATTCTAACAAATTATATCAAAAATATCATTCATTTGTTTTTTAATGAACATAAGAGGCCTAAAGAAAATTACACAATTAAAATTTCCTAAAAAAATAGACAAACTAGTAATCAATTTTTGACTTTCTGCTTATAGCCATATTTGCGATGCCTATCATTTCATTTTTATTATTTTTAGCTTACCGTGAGTTTCTTAATTGATGGTTTTTTTTTTTTTTTTTTTGTTGCCGCTTTTAAGTGGACATCCTTCGTATTTCTACAGTTTGTGTTTATGATCCGTTGTCTATAATTTGTCGTTGGAGATTGTTGTCGACGTTATTAAATGTTTTTTAGAGTTTCCGTAACATGTTACTGTTGTATACTAGTTGGTGTCATTTTAATTAGGTCATTTTCGTTTGATTATAATGTTGTCCTTTCCGGAGGATGTTCATATTTATGCTGATTGTGCGTCGTTCACTGAGATTTCTGTTGTTTTATATGATTTAATTTTTCTGGTTGGTTCTAATTTATATGCTGATATCGATAATTTCTGGGTTTATTGTCGTTTAATTTTTGATGTTTTTTCTAGTTGGTTTTGGAGATTTTTGGAGATGTGTCAGGCTACTAATGTTTCATAATTGATGTCGTTTTTAAAGACTTTTGTCGTTTATAGTGGATATCGTCGATCTTCATATATTTTTTATTCAATGTTGACTGTGTTTGAGAAATTAATTAAAACTTAAGAATTGCAATATGTGAGAGCTTTATATTGTAATAAAAGTTTACTTTTTACTGTAACATGTGAGAATTTTTACACTGTAACAAGCTGAATTTTGTTTTTCTAACATCACAAATGAAGCCGTTAGCGGTAAGCATGATAACCCACCTCACACTTACCTAATTAGACTAGCACCAATTGGCTATTTTTATGTCCTTGCATTTCATTTTTCCATTCGTTAAGATTTTTTTTTTAATTTTTATATTTGATGACCCTTTCTGTTTGTTTGGTGCACCATGGCTCATATGCTTATGTCCTTTTTTGGCGGTCTTTGGGATCAGAAGTTATCGTCGTTTACTATATATTATGTTGTTTTTTCCAGTTTGTGTCCTTTGTAGGTTATTGCCGTTTTATGATTGGTATCGTACTATTGTTTTTAAGATTTTTGTCCTTTTCTAGGAAACATTTCTATTTTCTTTCGACATTTTCTTTTTGACTTGGCTTTCAAATGCTTGATTTTTATAATCAACTGATTCAGGGTCGTTTAGAGTCTGCACTGGTTATGTCGTCCGTCATAATTTGCTGAGCAACTCGTGTCGTTTTATTCCATTTTGTAGGTTGTCGTTTAGTTCTCGGTCGATTGTCGTTTAGTTTCAGTTACTCTCTTGAGACTTTATTCAGTGAGCCTTCAAAGGCTGTTTTCCCTTTCTGATGTAAGGAAATTCCTCAGTCCAGATACTTTTTCTTTTAATATATATATATATATATATATATAAGTTCAGATACGTTTTTACTCGGCAAAGAATATCAGGAACGGCCTTGACAAACTGTCTACTTTCTTTTCCTTCAATTTTCTGCTAATGGTGTGTGAGCGGTGAGAACCAATTTGTTAAATATTATATCATATGCGAGTTTTACACTGTTGTAATATTTTGTTTTTTATTGTAGCTGCTAAAAGGAGGAGTTTATGAGATTAAATAAGGAAGTTTTTGGAGATACATGAAGTGTGAAATTTTTTTTGAAGATTGAGAGGTTGGATGGTAATGAGAAGAACAGGTCACTTCTATTAAAGTTGGACAGTTGAATGTAAAAGGAATAAAGCTGGTTTTATAGTCCCAAATAGAGCAGTGTTGGACATCATTAATCCCCAATGAAGGGAATGAAGGAATTTATGAAGATGGAATGAGATTTTGGAGATATAAGATTAGCGATGGGTGAAGTTCTTTTGAATATTGAGAGGTTGGATGGTAAAGAGGATAACGAGTCACTTCTATCAAAGTTAGATAATTGAATGTAAGCAGAACTAAGCTCGTAACCTTATGACACAATTGGAAAGTTCATATATACAGAGATGGAATAGCAGAAAAGGCAGTTCTGAGGGTTATTACGTGAAATCCAATAGGTTTAAGCTCTGTAGTCATTAAAAAAAATATGGGACATCTGATGTGGCTGATTTTGGGGAGGCTATTAACCCTATTGGGTTTATAGAACGAAGAAGTTTTTCAAGATTCGAGGGAGTGAGTTCATCTTGGATATTGAAAGTTCGGATATGAAAGAGGGAGCTGATCTTTAGATGATTGTAAAGGGTGGGGAGGAGGGTCCTAAAAAAACAGTTTGAGGAAACAATTTTTAATGAAGCTATGTGATCAAGTGGGTCATAAGTTGGTAAGTAATAGAAGGAACAAAAATACCTTCTCTAGACTAGAAAAACCAAGAGAAGGTATTGACTAGTCTATAGCTAGGCCTTAGGTTTGTTACCAGGATTTAGCTTTAGTTTTTTACATTAGGACTAATTGTTAATTGTTATTGTTAGCCTTAGGATTTTTAGCTATTAGGTGTAGATATTTTAGGTTAAATAGGACTCTAAGTTAGACTAAGTTAAGACTAGTCAAACGTGAGTATGTTTTTAGAATCCAAATTGAGTTTTTGAATCAGTACTTTTTACTATTTGTTATTATTAGCATTAGTGTAACGCCCCTTTACGGACGTCACAGATGTCGTTACATTCATTCTTTAATACCTTTATTTTAAGATAAACTATTTGTACAAAACATAATTTAAAAACATACCCCAAGATCCATGCATACATTTTTTTTTTTTTTATCAATATAAAATATATTACCCAACTATAAACATTCTTTAATAGTTTATCACACTAAATATTAAATTCTTAATAAAAATCACATAGTTCAAAATCTACTTACATAGTTCGGCAGGCCGAACTCAACCTACAGGCCGAAGATCATCCATCAGCAGGCCGCCTGAGGCTTTGCAAAACAGGGTTTTAAAATTAATAAGATCGGCAGGCCGGTACAGGGTAATCGGCAGGCCGGTACAGGGTAATCGGCAGGCCGATCCATACATTGGCAGGCCGACCGATTGTCAAAAATCAAAAATTACTATTAAACAAGTTCTGATACCTTAAAGTGCGGAAGTCAAACATACTCAAAAGGAAATATAATAAAAATATAACATGGTTCATAAGTTTTAAAACTTCTTTTCTTGGTGTCTTCCATTTTCAATCCATCTTACTTAGATCATACGCCTTTCCTTGTCCTCCTCCTATTCCATTATCTTCTTACCCTTATCTGCAACATGAAGTAAAATTGAATAAGCTAATGCTTAGTAAGTACATTTATATCTCACAACTTAAAACATTTTATGAACATCATCATCATCATCATAATAGTGCACTAGGTACAATTTCATAAGGAACATATCTTTCATTATTATGTCCATATTAAAATTTAATTCATTTTATCTTAAGGGCCCAAGTGTTGCATTATAATCATCATTGTAGGCGCGTCGTCATGAGAGGAGAAGGGTAGCTAATCCTAAACCAAACATGACATCATAACATAACTTAAACATGGGTATGCAACACTTATTTAGATGATACATATATATACATAAATATACTTATATGTTTTGAAAGACATCATCATCGAAACATGCATAAACTTTAAACATCAAACTTTCATAATAAAACATCATGTATAATCATCGTGGAAATCATTATAAAACCATCATGAACATAAATTTCAAACTTTTTATTAACCACATCATGTTGCAGGTGAGAATGTACTTACTTGTATAGCTTACTTAACCTTAATCGAATTGTAGGTGACGTCACCACAGTCTCGATGTGCTCGTTTCTTAGTGTGTTCATGCCATACATTTATTTAACGATACATAAAATTAATATTTATTTTCATGAGATCATGAAATCATTTAACACCACATAACATATTCCAATATCATAATACAACCCACATACATTTATCTCTGGAAAACATTAATTCATAATATGTTTCATTAACCCTTCAAACATTAGAACAAAACTATCAACACAAATGCTTCCTGACCTCTATGAATTCATAGCTCAATATCTTAACATTCACACATAATTTGAGCACCACACTTGGCAGGGACAAAGTTAATACAAAAACATATTTTCAAAATTTTTCATTGGTCATAAGAATTCCATGTAATATCTAAAAAACAAGTCATACATCATACACACAAAATCTGCCAGCAATAACAAAACAGTGAGCAGTCCATATTTACATTCATAAAATAAATTACCCACATCCTAAAATAATACTACAAAAATCATGCATGTAATAGACACCTATAACTATAACATATTCGAAATTGGGCTTCAAATAAAATCATGATATATCAAAACATGCATTGGAAAATCAGTGGTGAAACTAACTTTAGGTTTGAGAAGCAGTGAGTAAACAATGGTAAACATTTTCAAACAATTAAAATAAAATTACTTAGCCTCCAAAATTTTAATAGAAACTTATTAACATATAAGAATAATACTACAAAAATTCTCATCACCATATAAAATCATTAGTCATACAACAACTGCATAAAATAACAGTCCATCAATTCATTGATAAAACAGTCCCCTGACCTAGTCTTAATGAAAATTGCATAACACATAAAATATTCATCAACTCATCACCAAACTTTCCAGTCCATAACATAACATAACATGAACATATTTTCCAAATTTTGTAAAAATCAAAGCACTTTTTCCACTTGAACAAAAATCACATTTTTGTGCAACATAATCAATAAGCAACAATTCATTATGAGGTGTAGAGCATGAACATTTAATATCTCAGCCTACACAACACCAAATGGCACAAAATTTGGAGCAATATCACATAGCATATACATTAAAATCATATTAAAAATTCAGAGTAAACGAAAATTTGTAGACAAAGTTCTAGGGGTCGGAACATAGAGAAAATACAACGTTACCGATCAGCATTAATTAGCAGTGAATGGCAGAAGGAAGAAAATTCATATCTCAGCGTAGAAAAGTCCAATTGAGGTGAAATTTCGAGGGTTAACACATAACACATACATGAATAACATATTAAAAATTCAGAGAAAAAAAAATTTGTAGAGAAAGATATAGCAATCAGATTATAAGGTATTCAAAATTTCAGAATTGCGGAGAAGAGTCTCTTACCGAAAAAAATTTCTTCTCAAGCCTCCTTGAATAACATTGTCGTTGGAGATTGTTGTCGACGTTATTAAATGTTTTTTAGTGGAGTTTCCGTAACATGTTACTGTTGTATACTAGTTGGTGTCATTTTAATTAGGTCATTTTCGTTTGATTATAATGTTGTCGTTTCTGGAGGATGTTCATATTTATGCTGATTGTGCGTCGTTCACTGAGATTTCTGTTGTTTTATATGATTTCATTTTTCTGGTTGGTTCTAATTTATATGCTGAGATCGATAATATCTGGGTTTATTGTCGTTTAATTTTTTATGTTTTTCCCAGTTGATTTTGGAGATTTTTGGAGATGTGTCAGGCCACTAATGTTTCATAATTGATGTCGTTTATAGTGGATATCGTCCATCTTTATATATTTTTTATTCAATGTTAAGTATGTTTAAGGAATCAATTGAAACTTAAAAATTATAGTATGTGAGAGCTTTACATTATAACATGTGAGAATTTTTACACTATAACATGTTAAAATTTTTACACTATAGCAAGCTGAATTTTGTTTTTCTAGCATCCCAAATGAAGCCGTTAGCTGTAAGCATGATAACCCACCTCATACTTACCTAACTAGACTAGCACCAATTGGCTATTTTTACGTCCTTTTTCATTTCATTTTTCCATTCGTTAAGATTTTTTTTTTAATTTTTATGTTTGATGTCCCATTTTGTTTGTTTGGTGTGTGCCATGGTTTATATGCTTATGTCCTTTTTTGGTGGTCTTTGGGATCGGAAGTTATCGTCGTTTACTATTTATTATGTTGTTTTTTCCAGTTTGTGTCCTTTGTAGGTTATTGCCGTTTTATGATTGGTATCGCACTATTGTTTTTAGGATTTTTGTCGTTTTCTAGTAAACATTTCTATTTTCTTTTTGACTTGGCTTTCGAATGCGTGATTTTTATAATCAACTGATTCAGGGTCGTTTAGAGTCTGCACTGGTTTTGTCGTCCGTCATAATTTGCTGAGCAACTCGTGTCGTTTTATTCCATTTTGTAGGTTGTCGTTTAGTTCTCGGTCGATTGTCGTTTAGTTTCAGTTACTTTCTTGAGACTTTATTCAGTGAGCCTTCAAAGGCTGTTTTCCCTTTCTGATGTAACGAAATTCCTCAGTCCAGATACTTTTGCTTTTTTAAAATATATATATATATATATAAATATATATATAAGTTCAGATACGTCTTTACTCGGCAAAGAATATCAGGAACGGTTTTGACAAACTGTCTACGTTCCTTTTCCTTTAATTTTCTGCTTAACGGTGCATGAGAGCATTGGTTAGAACCAATTGGTAAAATATTATATCATATGAGAATTTTATACTGTTGTAACTTTTTGTTTTTTATTGTAACTGCTGAAAGGAGGAGTTTATGAGATTAAATAAGGAAGTTCTTGGAGATACATGAAGTGTGAAGTTTTTTTGAAGATTGAGAGGTTGGATGGTAATGAGAAGAACAAGTCACTTCTATTAAAGTTGGACAGTTGAACATAAAAGGAATAAAGCTGGTTTTATAGTCCCAAATAGAGCAGTGTTGGACATCATTAATCCCCAATGAAGGGAATGAAGGAATTTATGAAGATGGAATGAGTTTTTGGAGACATAAGATTAGCGATGGGTGAAGTTCTTTTGAATATTGAGAGGTTGGATGGCAAAGAGGATAACGAGTCACTTCTATCAAAGTTAGATAATTGAATGTAACAGGAACTAAGCTCGTAACCTTATGACACAAATGGAAAGTTCATATATACAGAGATGGAGTAGCAGAAAAGGCAGTTCTCAGGGGAGGCTATTAACGCTATTGGGTTTGTAGAACGAAGAAGTTTTTCGAGATTCGAGGGAGTGAGTTCATCTTGGATATTGAAAGTTCGGATATGAAAGAGGGAGCTGATCTTTAGATGATTGTAAAGGGTGGGGAGGAGGGTCCTAAAAAAACAGTTTGAGGAAACAATTTTTAATGGAGCTATGTGATCAAGTGGGTCATAAGTTGGTAAGTAATAGAACCTTCTCTAGACTAGAAAAACCAAGAGAAGGTATTGACTAGTCTATAGCTAGGGCTTAGGTTTGTTACCAGGATTTAGCATTAGTTTTTTACATAGGACTAATTGTTAATTGTTATTGTTAGCCATAGGATTTTTAGCTATTAGGTGTGGATATTTTAGGTTAATTAGGACTCTAAGTTAGACTAAGTTAAGACTAGTCAAACGTAAGCATGTTTTTAGAACCCAAATTGAGTTTTTTGAATCAGTACTTTTTACCATTTGTTATTATTAGCATTAGGATTTTTATTTATTACAAATAGCAAAGAGTTTTAATTTTAAGCACAAGTATTTTAGTTGAATTAGGAGTCTTGATGAGTCTAGGATACACTAGTTAATAATAAAAAGCCTTGGGCCTTCCATTAAGTAATAGATTTATCCATTAATTGTAAATGGAATTGTTATGAATGATTAGTTATATTTCAGAATGGCATTTTGATTTATTTTCATCCTAAGTTCTGCTGTGATATGTGCTACCCCCAAGTATTTGGATTGATCTAGACTAGTGTGGAGTTGCAAAATTGCAACTACATTGAGGATGACAATTGTAGGGTGCTAGCCCTCTTTCATCCAAAACTCGGAACAACAATCCAACGGTGTGAAGGCCTCTTGATTTAAGGTTTTAACGTTAGGATTGTTATCAATTAAGTGTTTTACTTAAATTAAGAAGATTAGGATAAAATAGTCCATAAAAGATTAGCTATGCGTGAAGTTCTTTTGACGATTGAGAGGTTGGACGGTAAGGAGAGGAATGAGTCTCTTCTATTAAAGTTGGATAGTTCAACGTAAAAGGAATAAAACTGGTTTCATAGTCCTAAATGCAGCAGTGATGAATATCATAGTCCCCGGTGAATGTAATGAAGGAATTTAAGAGATGGAACAAGGAAGTTTTTGGAAATAAAAGATTAGCGAGGAATCACTTGAGAGGTTGGATGGTAAGGAGGAGAACGAATCCTTGTATCAAAGTTGGATAGTTGAATATAGCAGGAACAAAACGTGTAGCCTTATGAAGCTAAAATTTTAAGAAGGCAGGAAAAGTATGCCCAAGGTCTAGTGGCATTGGGAAAAGGGTGGGGTGGGTATTGGTTTGGGGGGAAAGAGTTTGACCCTCCATTGTAACAAAAAAAAAAATGTATCTTTTTTTTAAAAAAAAAAGAAGGCAGGAAAAGTAATACAAAAATTTAGAACAACAAATTACGATGAAATACACTTTCTTATACATTTACTTAATAAGCACAGAAATCTAAAAAAAAAAAATAACACAACCTTCAAAAAAAAATACTATAAAAAAAGGTGGGCTAAATTGTTGACTCAGTTCACAATTCACAACTCGTACATGAGCAATTTGAGTTTTGACTTGTATAAAGAATTGTTGATTAAAAAAGAAAAGAAAAAAATTTAGGGGTTAAAAATACCAGTCTTTGAAGGTCAAATGGCAAAATGACATATTTATCAAAGTTCGAGGAACAAAGAAAAAAGTTTATGTACGAATGTCACAAAAAGGGGCATTTTCAAAGTTTGGAGGGTAAGATAACAAACTAATCAAAATTCGGAGGGTAAAAATAAAATTTACCCTTTGAAAAAGGGAGCTTTAGGAGGAAGACCCCGCAAAAATAAAAGGCTCACATAATCTAGACCACTTATTTGATTGACCATTAGATGATATGTGTACTACTTGACTATTCTAAACAAATTTGTTGTTCGTAAAAAAAGTAAAGCTCGTGGTCCATTTTCAGGACAGGGCGCCACTGCTTTTAGCACTTTACTCTTACTATAATTCCAAAAGCAACAACACTCGAACCCCCGAACTTTAGCTCCACCTAAACCTTCTTTTCCCTGCACCAAAAAAACAAAAGCATATTGACCCCACTACCCTCCACCTCAATCAAAAGCCTCTTTTCCACTTTACTTAGTTTAATGGACTTCCAAATTATTTAAACAAACTACTGTCTTCACCTTCCTCCTCCGCTGCTTTCCTTTTGCTCTTAACATCATTCATCCACAAAGATGCTAAGCATGCCTGCTTCTTCTCAATCTATAAGTCCTTCTACACCTCCCTTGCCACAGCTGCAGCTGAAAAAGCATGTCACACAAGTGTCCCTCAACCAAATCATCATCTCAAAGCACCCTCATGCAAATAGTGAAACAAGAACCCCCAAAACTCCAAACATTTTCCACACCAAAACTTAAACGAAGCAAGCAATACTTAGGCAAACTAGACCCCGCCGCGCCAACCCCATAGTTTGGTGTAGCACGATTCTGTGCCTCATATTCAGCCTCATTCTCGTCTTTTTTGGAATCTCAACTCTCATCATCTTTCTAGTTGTAAAACCAAAAATACTACTCTTTGACACCCCAAACACGTGCCTAAGCACCATCTATTTCGACCTGCTAGAATACTTAAACGGAGACTTCACCTTCCTTGCAAATTTTTCAAACCCTAACCGAAAACTCGATGTGAGGTTCAAGTACTTGACAATAGAGCTTTACTTTGCAAATGCACTCATATCAACTCAGTCTCTTCAGCCCTTAACACAAAGGCCTAGAGAAACAAGGTTAGAGTCAATTCACTTGATATCAAGCTTGGTCTACTTGCCTTAGAACCATGCAGTGGAACTTAAAACTCAAGTGTAAAGCAATAGGATTAACTACAACATAAGCGCAACTTTCAAGGTTAGGGCAAGACTGGGAATTATGTTGGCTCCAAGGTTTCACAAAGTATTTTTGAATTAGTTTTGATGATAACAAATACAATTTTTGCTTATTTGTGCAAATATGTATTTTTAAGCCAATGAAACTCTTGAGTATTGTAAAGCTTATATGTCAAGCAAAATCAAGTGAAGATTACTCAAGAAGCTTCAAGGAAGGTTGCAACATGGAAGGAACTCGCATGGACTTGAAGATTACAATATTTTTAGTCCAAATGTAAGTAACTCTTAGTTGAAAATATGATCGAATGAAAGCTCAAGTTCACACACACACTATGCATTCATAAACAATTTCAAATCTTTACATACTTGTGTTTAAAATATTTGAGATGATCTTGTATGCGAAAAAGTGTTTTCTAATGCATTAAAAGTGATTGTACAGGTATTTAAAAAAATAGGTTTTAGAACACTTTTCTTGGGCCATTTTGCGCAAGACAGATCGGCATGCCGACCAGAAATGGCCTACCTGTCAATGACCCAGATCGGCTTGCTGATTGCCTTGCTTCGGCCTACCGATCTGAGGGTCTTTAAACCCTATTTTATAGAGTTTCAGACGGCCTGCCAAAGACTGGTCTTTAACATGTCGGTGGTTGAGCATCGGCTTACCAAACTACCAAACTGACCTGCCGATCTGATGACCATTTGAAGTCTGATTGTAATTTTTCAAACTTCGGCCTGTCGATCCCATTGACCAGCTTGCCGAACTATTTATAACGGCTATTTTTTATCTGTTAGAAACCCACTTCCAACGGCTATTTTGATCACAATTCAAGTTTTTGAAGCAAAATTAAGCACTTGGGGTCTATAAATACTCATCCATTCAATATGCAAACCAACCAAGAAACATAAGAGAGTTCTTACATCAATTCATACATTTCTCAAGCATTCATATACACATTCTCTTGAACTAAATTTGTTTCATATTTCTCATTGAGAATTGCTCACATACCTTACATTATATTTATTCTTTTCATTTGGAGTGATTATTTTGTGAGTGTACCAAATTCTGTACAAGCCTGCCCTTCATTATTAGGTTTCCAAGCCTTGTAACTTGGGGTTATTAGTTAGACAATCTCCAAAACATTGCCACATTATAAGAAGGCATGGTGAGCCTATGGTAGAGCAAGTCATTGGTTTTGTACAATTGAGTGATCGTGCTGAAAAGATAGTCCTATAGTGCAAGAGGTCAAGTAAGGATTTTTGCTCGGTAACAGTAGACATATGCATATTCGCCGAACCACTATAAATAGCGTTTGTATTTCTTCTCCATACTCTTTTGTTTAAACGCATTTTAATTCTTGTCTATTTAGCTTAAATATTTTAGTTTGTGTGTTTATTGTTTGAGCACATTTGTTCTAGAATTTTTCAATAATTGTAAAAGTTTTTAAAAACCTAATTCACCCCATAGGGTAGCTATTCTTAGGCCAATAAATTATACATGTTTCTTACAGGTTACATGGTAGATGCCAACTGCAAATGACAGGTCCTCCCACAGGTGTTTTAGTTGCTAGAAGCTACAAAACAAAGAGATGAAGATAATGTCGGGCACATCTTTTTACAGTACTAGGGCCTCATAACAATCGTGCACGTTTTCTGACCGTTAGGATTACATCAACATGAAAAAAGGTACACAGAAAGACAAACAGTTTCTAATATATATATGATGGCCGAAAAACAGAGCCTTTCCCATGGTGCATTTTTTCCGGTCCTACAGTAGAAATGTTTTCTATATTATAGACAATATTTTTTTATCTTTGCCCATGTCTTTCTGGCTATTGATCCCCTTTGATTGAGATATGTAATTATATATATATCTATATATATATACATGTATGTACGTATGTATGTAATTATTTATATATAAATACATGAATAAATTACTCGCTACGTATATAAACACAACATTCTTTTTTAGCGGTGATTGAAGTTTTAATGTTCCAGACAATCCGTTGAATTCATAGACAGGATCTTTGTCAAATAAGTCCGACGTTCTTATTGATGCAATTAGGTTTTTAGCGTTTAACTTTTAGTGATAATTTCATATTTACGTCTCTAATTTGCTCTTGTGATAAATTAGTTACTGAATTTCTAAAAGAAAAGTATTTTATTTTAAAGTATTCTAAAATAAATGTTCAATCCTTAATGGGAGGTAAATTTTAATTAAGGGATAAATTGCTAAAAAAAATGGAAAAACGGGTCCGTTTGATAGCATTTTTAAAATATGTGAAAATTGTTTTGTTTTAAAAAATGAGAATTTTTTGAAAATTGTGCTGGTATTTTTGAAATTTTTTATTCAAAAGACGTGCAAAAATATTTCCAAAAATTCTTAAAACAAAACCAAACGGGGCTAAAGTTTCCGTCAAACAAAAGTATGAAATTACGAGAAATTTAAAGGATGTTGGTGCTAAAAACATTATAATAATACATGGGCATAGGTGCTAAAAATACTGTAATAATTCCGTTCAAAATTGTGTCACATAAATAGTTTGCATTAATTGTTGTTATTTTATAAATTCAATGACTCATTTGCCAACAAAAATAACAAAATTTAAGAAGAAAACTATGAAAGCACAAATTGTCAATAATAGTTCATTATTTCGATGTTATTCCTTGGTGGCTAGCTGAGACGTTTTAAAAGTAAGCACAAACCACTAAGAATACGAAAATAACATGAGAGGAACAGAGAGACAATTTTGCTTCATAAGCACAATGTTTTAACCATTCTATTAGAATTTTAACCGTATAATCCCTAACTGTCCAAGTTAAAAATTTACTAACGTGTAATATAAAACTATTATTAATCATAAATCAGACCGCCAAAAAGTTAATGCATCCTCCCAATTAATTGCCTAACATGAGACTATAAGAGACAAAAAGGAGGGGCAATATATTAAATTAATAAATCTCAAATCACCCCCACCCAAAAGGAGAAAGAAGAAACGACCAAAAAAAGGGAAAGGAACCTCCATTATTGGGGTTTTAAAATTAGGAAATTTTTTCCGTTTACGATGTGCTAAAGCTGAAAATGTGGAAAAAGATTAGTCGGTCATATATGCGGAATCAACTAGAATCCCATGGTGATTTCCTTGTCTGTCACAACACCTTTTTCCACTTTTTTGTTTTCAAGTTTCATGCATAATTCGATCATGTTTCGTGTGTCTTCTGCAATATTCCACTTATAACGCTATTTTCGATAAATATGGAGATCATTTTAAAGGAAACTCAATTCAAAGGGGTGACGATTCGGTTACGACACGACTCAAATTCGACTCAAATAGCTAACAACATATAGCTAACAACATGATTGACAAGAACATAACTCGATATATTTATTTATTTTTATTTAAAGTTTCATAAAAGTAAATTAACGTTCAAATAGCTCATATAAGTTGTGAGTTGTGACAAATACGCATCTAAATGACGTTTTCAGTTTAGTAGGAGGGAGAAATAGAGGGATGGAGAGGAGTGGAGAGAGAGATATTGAAAGAGAGATTAAATTTTTTGTTTGGTTGGAGGGAGAGGAGGAAGGAGACAAGGGGCAGAGGGATTTGGTCTCCTTCATGGCCCATCAAATGGAAAGATTCAAGCAATCTCCTACTTTGAGTTTTAAAAAGGCTATTTTGTTCTAGTAGTCTCCAATCTTTGATAAAAGTAAACATTTGTGTTGCAATATGGAGCCAAATCAACCTAGCAAAGGAGAAAAAAAAAAAAAAAAACGCGTTGCATTGGGGAGGGCAGAGACACAGCGCCGCGGCGCCCGAAAAGCGCCGCGGCTCCCAAAACAAGCACCGCGGCGCCCGGAGTCTGGTTTGTTGCGAAACTTTGAGTTAGAGTCGAACTCAAACACCCCAAAAAGGGGAAACCACTAGGGTTTCTCATAAGTTGCTATTTTTCTCCTCCTTTGGTTATAAATAGACATAAGGTGGCTAGGGTTGGGTGTGTGTGAAAATTATGAATGGCATAATTTTGTGAGAGCAAAATTCTTGAGAGCTCCATCCTTGAGAGAAGAAAAATTCCCATTGGGTGTTAGATAAAAGAGAGTTTTGGTAAGCACAATTTGTGAGTGTGTGAGAAACTGCTCTTGTAATCTGTAATCTCCTTCATCATAGTGGAATCTGCAAGCGGCAGAAACAGGACGTAGTCTCAAATTTGGACGAACCTGTATAAAAATTTGGTGTCTCTTTTTCTTCTTTTCTCCTATTTATTTTCTGCAATTGTTCGTTCTTGCGATCCTTGGAATTAGGAGTCGCCTAATTCCCCAACAACTGGTATCAGAGCGGAGGTTTTGATCAAGAACGATGACTGGAGAAGAAGGTATGGCAGCCGGCATCACCAAATTTGATGGTTCAGATTTTTCCTATTGGAGGATGCAAGTTGAAGACTATCTCTACAGCAGGAAACTGCACTTGCCCTTGGGTAATAAGCCCAAAGGCATGAAGGATGAGGAGTGGAGTCTCCTTGATAAACAGGTACTCGGTGTGATCCGTTTGACTTTGTCAAAGAACGTTGCCCACAACGTTGCGAAGGAGACCACTACAGCAGGGATGATGAAGGCTCTGTCAGAGATGTATGAAAAGCCCTCAGCCAATAACAAGGTACATCTCATGAAGAAGCTCTTTAATTTAAAGATGTCTGAAGGTGCCTCGGTGGTAGAGCACCTGAACAGTTTCAACACCGTTCTAAACCAATTGGTCTCGGTAGAGATTAAATTCGAAGATGAGATCAATGCTCTAATCCTTTTGGCCTCGTTACCGAATAGCTGGGAACCCATGAGGGTGGCCATTACAAATTCTCTTGGGAGTGCAAAATTGAAGTTTGTTGATGTCAGAAACTCTATTCTGGCGGAAGAAGTTCGCAGGAAGGACTCAGGTGAAGCCTCTTCGTCGAACTCGGCCCTTAATGTTGATAATAGGGGCAGGAAACTTGACAGGCAATCCAACAGAGATAATGGCAGGAGAGGCAAGTCGAGGAATGGGAGAAGCAAGTCTAGGAATGGTAGGACCATGGAGTGTTGGAACTGTGGGAAGACGGGCCACTTGAAAAAGAACTGCAGGGCTCCAAGGAAGAATGAAGACAAGACTAATGATGAAGCCTAACGCCGCCACTGAAGAGCAACAGGATGCCTTAATCTTGTCTGTCGACAGTTCTTTTGATTCGTGGGTGATAGACTCAGGAGCATCATTCCACACCACAGCACACCGTCATGTCCTGGAGAACTACGTTGCTGGAAATCATGGTAAGGTTTATCTCGCTGATGGAGAACCTTTGGATATAGTTGGCATTGGAGATGTCAGTTTAAAAATGCCTAATGGGTCGGTATGGAAGATTCATAAGGTGAGACATGTTCCTAAATTAATGCGCAACTTGATTTCGGTGGGGCAACTGGATGATGATGGACATAAAGTAACCTTCAATTGTGGAGGTTGGAAAGTCAAGAAAGGAGCGATGGTTATTGCTCGGGGACGCAAGGCTGGAACTCTCTACATGAACTCTAGTTGCAGAGATACCCTAGCAGTTGCTGATTCTGCTGCCAATACTGAGCTATGGCATTATAGGCTCGGTCACATGAGTGAGAAGGGTATGAAGGTGCTTCACTGCAAAGGAAAACTGTCGGGTTTGAAAACTATTGATCACAGTTTGTGTGAAGCCTGCATCTTTGGTAAACAGAAGAGAGTGAGTTTCTCAAAGATGGGTAGAGAGCCTAAGTCCAGGAAATTGGAGCTTGTTCACACTGATGTGTGGGGGCCTGCGCCGGTGACTTCCCTTGGTGGCGCAAACTACTATGTGACGTTCATTGATGACTCAAGCAGGAAGGTATGGGTTTACTTTCTGAAAAACAAATCTGATGTGTTCGATGCTTTCAAGAGATGGAAAGCCATGGTGGAGAACGAGACAGATTTGAAGGTGAAGTGCTTGCAGTCTGACAATAGGGGAGAGTACCTAGGTGAAGATTTCAGGCGGTACTGTGCTGAGAATGGGATAAAGATGAGGAAGACCATTCCAGGGAAACCACAACAGAATGGGGTAGCTGAGAGGATGAACAGGACTTTAAACGAGCGTGCCAGAAGCATGAGGTTGCATGCAGGGCTGCCAAAGATGTTTTGGGCTGAGGCAATTAACACAGCCGCTCATCTGATAAACAAAAGTCCATCCACACCGCTGAAGTTCAAGCTACCAGAAGAAGTATGGAGCCATAGACAGGTTGATCTCTCTTACTTGAGAGTGTTTGGTTGTGTTTCCTATGCACATATTGATTCTGCTGCTAGAAGTAAACTGGATGCCAAGTCAAAGAAGTGTTTTCTGGTTGGCTATGGCGGACTTGAGTTTGGTTATCGTCTCTGGGATGACCAAAGCCGAAAGATTATCAGGAGCAAGGATGTGATCTTCAACGAAGGTGTTCTGTACAAGGACAGAGACAGCACGGACTCCAGGGGTTCAGGTTCTGAGGACAAGAAGCCTGAGGTGATTCCATTGAAGGATCTGCCTGAAGTGGAGGTGCAAAATCCAGAGGTTGAAGACCAGGAAAACATAGCTCCAGAAGAAAACCAGAGGACTCCTGCCACACCAGTCAGGAGGTCTAGCAGGACCATTAGACCGCCGCAGAGATACTCGCCATCTCTGCATTACATCTTATTGACCGACAGAGGTGAGCCAGAGAGCTTTGATGAAGCCGTGGAGGCTGGAGAATCGGTCAAGTGGGAGTTAGCCATGAGGGATGAGATGGATTCCTTGATGTCCAATCAGACATGGCAACTGGTAAAGTTACCACAGGGTAAAAAGTCCTTGCACAATAAGTGGGTATACCGGATTAAAGATGAATCTGATGGCAGCAAGGTTGGTGGTAAAAGGCTTTCAGCAGAAAGAAGGCATCGACTTCAATGAGATTTTTTCTCCGGTGGTGAAGCTAACCACGATCAGGACGGTACTTGCGCTAGTGGCTAATGAGGACTTGTTCTTGGAACAGTTGGATGTGAAGACAGCTTTTCTCCATGGTGATTTGGAGGAAGAGATCTACATGAAGCAGCCACAAGGATTCGAAGTACCAGGTAAGGACAACTTAGTGTGCAAACTTCAAAAGAGCTTGTATGGCCTCAAACAAGCTCCCAGGCAGTGGTACAAGAAGTTTGACGGGTTCATGTGCAGCAACGGTTTCCTGAGGTGTCAGGGAGATCACTGTTGTTATGTGAAGAATTTTGGTGATTCTTACATCATATTGTTGCTATATGTCGATGATATGCTGATAGCAGGAGGTTGCAAATAGGAGATTGACAAGCTGAAGAAGGAGCTGTCTAAGGAGTTTGCAATGAAGGATTTGGGTGCTGCAAAACAAATCCTTGGGATGAGAATAACGAGGAACCGTAACAGTCTGAAATTGTCACAGGAAGAATATGTTGAAAAGGTGCTGAGCAGATTCAACATGGGTAATGCGAAGCCTGTAAATACTCCTTTGGCCAGTCACTTCAAGTTATCAAAGGAGCAATCACCGACCACAGAGCAGGAACGAGACCACATGGCCAAGGTGCCATATGCTTCCGCTATAGGCAGTCTTATGTATGCCATGGTTTGTACCAGACCGGACATTGTACATGCAGTGGGAGTTGTGAGTAGGTACATGAGTAATCCAGGTAAACAACATTGGGAGGCAATGAAGTGGATGCTCAGATATCTGAGAGGTACTACGGGTTTAGCATTGTGTTTCAAGAAGTCAGACTTGGGACTACAGGGCTATGTTGATGCTGATATGGCTGGAGACATTGATGGCAGAAAAAGTACCACCGGTTATGTCTACACTTTGGGTGGCACTGCAATTAGTTGGGTCTCGAAGCTGCAGAAGATAGTTGCACTCTCTACTACAGAAGCAGAGTATGTGGCAATGACAGAAGCGAGCAAGGAGATGATTTGGTTGCGGTCGTTTATGGAAGAATTGGGTCACAAGCAGGAAAGGGGTGCATTACATAGTGACAGTCAGAGCGCCATTCATTTGGCAAAAAATCCCGCATTCCATGCTAGGACGAAGCATATACAATTGCGGTATCACTTCATCAGGTCGGCTTTGGAAGATGGAGTGTTGAAGTTAGAGAAGATTCTTGGGAGCCAGAATCCGGCAGATATGCTCACCAAGACGGTTCCGATCGAGAAACTGAAGTTGTGCGCAACTTCAGTTGGACTTCTCCATGAGGTGTGAGAAGTCGTTGCCGCTGCAGTTGGAGACATGGTGATTGATTAGTCTCCAAGTGGAAGATTGTTGCAATATGGAGCCAAATCAACCTAGCAAAGGAGAAAAAAAAAATGCGCTGCATTGGGGAGGGCAGAGACACAGCGCCGCGGCACCCGAAAACGAGCGCCGCGGCTCCCATCCGAGAGTGAACCAGCGCCGCGGCGCCCAAAACAAGCACCGCGGCGCCCGGAGTCTGGTTTGTTGCGAAACTTTGAGTTAGAGTCGAACTCAAACGCCCCAAAAAGGGGAAACCACTAGGGTTTCCCATAAGTTGCTATTTTTCTCCTCCTTTGGTTATAAATAGACATAAGGTGGCTAGGGTTGGGTGTGTGTGAAAATTGTGAATGGCATAATTTTGTGAGAGGCAAAATTCTTGAGAGCTCCATCCTTGAGAGAAGAAAAATTCCCATTAGGTGTTAGATAAAAGAGAGTTTTGGTAAGCACAATTTGTGAGTGTGTGAGAAACTGCTCTTGTAATCTGTAATCTCCTTCATCATAGTGGAATCTGCAAGCAGCAGAAACAGGACGTAGTCTCAAATTTGGACGAACCTCTATAAAAATTTGGTGTCTCTTTTTCTTCTTTTCTCCTATTTATTTTCTGCAATTGTTCGTTCTTGCGATCCTTGGAATTAGGAGTCGCCTAATTCCCCAACAATTTGGTCCCAACTTTTTTTATTTATTAATCCTCGACCTTTGATTGTAGTTACTAAGGAACCAATTTAAGGTTCAAACAGTTAATTTTGGATAGAAAAAGTAACAAACTGGCCCCCAAAGTTATCAAAAATGTGACAAACTGGTCCTCAAAGTTATAAAAAGGTGACAAATTGGTCATCAAAATTATCAGTTAAATCGTTAAATTGGTCATTTAGAAACTAAAATGAAAGGTTAAAGAGTGATAAATCAAAAACAAAAAATTGGGACCAAAATCACACTTTGTGAAAAGTTAAAGGTTAACGTGGCAATTTACCCTAGTTACTAAATAGTAATAAATATGTTATATAGTAATTTTACAAATAACTATCATCTATCCTCTCAACTCTCCCCCTCTCCTACCAAACAACATAAAGGATTTGCTACAATCCTCTCCGTCTTTTTTTTACTTTCCATCCCTTCAACTCTCTCTTTTTTCTTCCTTCTCATCCCTCCTGTCAAATGGAGTGTAAATAAGTGGTACAGAGGAATCTACTCGAACCTGATACAATCATATTAGTGGACACCAAAAAGCCAAAAATTTCAAAATATAATCCTTTACAGTTTTCATTATATCCATTCTCCAGCTCTCCATAACCTTGCTTAGTTATTTATTATTTATTTATTTTATAAGCAACCTTGCTTAGAAGTTGATTTAGCCAATCTACTAATCTATTCCCATGGCATACTTATCCCTTCACCGAGAATCTTGTCAAGTGGTGTGTTGAATACATTTTTTTTTCAATTAGTTAGTTCTCTAGTCAATTTTAACATATCTTCTATTAATTAGTTCTCTACAATAACGAATTGCATATTTAAAAAAAATACCAAGATTGGTCACCACTTAGCCATCACCTACTACCTCGTATTGCTAACCAAATGCCAGAATAAATTTATCTATCACTAGTTTCAATATAATAATATAGAGTCCACAGTTTCAAATTTTTTGTTTCATATTTTGTTTTGCGAATTTTTTATTTTATCTATTGTCCTTTAATATTATTTTGTTGTATCATCTACATTTAAGAATTTGATCGCATCATAAAAACCAAAAACTAAAAATGCTCAAGTAATTAAAAAGAATTGTCAAAATAGTTTTAGAGGACAACCAATACAAAAATAAAACATGTCTTATTAATACTCATACATCCAATAGTTTTTACAAAAGAAAATACTCATACACATGATTTGGTTCATAAACTATAAACAACTTTATTAATAAATTTTATCTTTAAATAATTGGAAACAACTTTTTACTGCATTTTCATGTCTTAGAATCTTGGACCAACTATAATTTGCACCAACAACTTAATCCAGACGAAGTTTTCTTAATATGGTGAACAACAAGACCAAATAGACTTGCTGCTACACATTTTACACTGGAAAATGCAAACATACAAGGACTGGTCTTTATGGTACCTGCAAGAAGCAAACTCATCCGACGAATATGACACAAAAGACAATCTGGACAGAAAACACAGCTAGCATAATTTATGAAACTCGGTCAATTGAAAGGTCTTAGATCGCCTAAAATACACCAAGAGAGGTGGGATAGAGGGGATTGGGCTTGCAAGAAATACAATTCGGAACATAAGTGGAGGTTCTTGGTTTGGGAGGACGCTTCGACCCGATTGCCGGTTGGTTCAAGTATGCATACTTGCTTTTTGTCCACCTGCATAGGTTTAATGGAAGAATACCTTTAGCAAAAGCAGACGGGCGCAAACCTGTTATGCAAAAATCACATTTGACTTCTCTAAGTGAATATATATATATATATATATATATATCAACTAACCAGTCCTTTATTCCCACGCGAATTTCGTTGCCCCTCCGATCCTTGTTGCCATCGCTAGCTGCATCAAAGCCCTCCGCATCCTCTTTTTCCTCATCCTTCAAGGACTCTTCAAAGTGTTTGTAATCTTCTTCCTATATTGACAGGTTAGAATGCAACAAAATCAAAATGTTGTAAAGTTTGGAGTTGGATATAATTCCTATTTCACTCGTACAGAAAAGACCCATATTCAAAATCAAACATTATACTTTTAGTAAAAATTGCCCTAATAAATGGACGGAGATTTTTTACGACACAACTTGAGAGGAACTAATCTTTCAACCTTTTTTGTCTCCCCTGAAAAGGGCTTTCTGATTTATAAATCCTAAAGTCAAGTTAGGTGTTTTGTCATGTTCAACAGTTTCTATAGATCTCAGTAGAATTCGTGGTTGTGCTTTTCAATGGAAGGATGCATATATGAATCTTTTAAAGCCTTTCATAATAAAATCTTACCGAGAGATTACGGGCCCTAATGCGTGCAGCAGCCTTGATAGCAGCAAGGAGATGCTCTTCTTCCTTGATGCGTTTTTGCCTCCAGAACTTGGCAATTTCTTGCTTTGTTATGCTCTCCGAAACAGCCTTCCTGGCCCAGAATGAGGGAAGCGGTGGAGGCGGCGGCGGCAGGGGTGGTGCCACCTGTTCGGTCTTTACATCACCACGTCCATGGCCGTCCCTTACCTGTTTCATGGCAATCAATTCTTTGGCTAACTCACTTGTTACTTTTCTAGTTCAAGCTGTGTGAGATCACAATAAATGGTGAGAGCCCTAAACGTCAACCAGTCAAAGACAAACTTCAACTTCCATAGCCAACCTTCATGAGCTACCGATCTAAACTAACCTTCAAATACAGATAAATGCTTCCCAATTCTCACAGCTTTGTTATAATCACCAGCATATTAAAAGGCAGAATTTAAATATTAATCAGCTGACGGAAGGTTAAGGTACTACAAAAGACAAAGGCAAATTGACTGGTAGGTGCAACTTGACATTTTAAGTAGGAGTTGACAAATGACCAGACTCTCAAACTAAGTTGTTCAAATAATCGACGGAGAGCCCAAATATTTATAAAGGCAAGTGGACGGAAGAAAACAAAAATTACACAAAACTATACTAAAAACTTTAAAAGCCCAAAGGAGACCTATGGAAAAACTGCATTGGATAAGGGCATATTTAATTAACTTGACAACGAGCTTGGTGTTAAAGTAGAAAACTCCTGTCCACCAAGAACCCAATAAGCGTCCTTTTTTTCCTTACCCCACTTCTTACTTTAACGAATGACTATGACACAAAATTCCAGTCGTAATACTTCCATTTAGTACACCTGAAGAGTCACAAGTAAAGTAGAAAGCTCTCTCTATCTTTGTTCAATATAGCCCAAATCAATAAATCCTTGCAGAATATCAACCTCAAAGCATAACATTTCATGAACACAAGGAACAAAATAAGAATAGTACACTACAAAGATTCCCAAAACATGGGTTCAAGAAAAGCAAATTCAATTAATTCTTGCAGAACATCAACCTCAAAGTATGGCATTACATGAACATAAGGAAGAAAATCAGAATAATACCAGAAAGATTCCCAAAATATGACTCATTATTGCTTTTATAAAAATTCAATTGTCAATATGTTTACAATCTGCCTAAATCATGAAGAAAATACTATTGAGTACAATGCTTATAATAATTCAAAATTTCTTTGAAACAAAAATTAAACCTCATTTTTTTTTCTTTTTTTGGAAGCCCACAAGAACGCCTCCTTTATTGCCCACTAATTTCAGAAGGTGTCTTTGCCACAATTGACAAAGCATGAAGCCCACTCTGCAACTCCTCTTGCAGCAACCCATAAACAAGCCTATGCCTCTTCACCAAGCTCTTCCCTTCAAACTCCTTTGACACAATTCGCACATTGAAATGAGTCTCCCCATCTTCATTTCCTCTCACCCCAGCATGCCCAGCATGCTGATATGATATATCCTCCACTTCCAACTCCACAGGACTAAGCTCCTTCTCCAACTTCTCCCTAATCCTCATCCCCCTCCGCCCCAAATTCCCCCAACTACCCTCGATTTCGGTTTTTGCACTCGTTCGAACACCCGAATCGTCAAATTCCTCTCCAAGACCGGAACTTTTGACTTCATCACCGCTTTTCGGCCCCGAATTCGCCCCAATTCTACTCTTTTCGCTCCTATCCGCCTCTAATTGACCCTCCGAACCATTAGATTTCTCCCCAAAACCGTTTCTTTCCTCCGATTTCGAACTCTCCTGGCCTTTTTCGGCTTCCACGAGCAACTCAAGCGCCTTCCTCTGCATCAATTTCAACATATTCAAGAATCCGTTATTCCTCGACGGCGTCAAGCTCTGCTGAAGCCCTAATCGAACAACGAACTCAGGCGACAGCCTAACCACCTCCTCAGCTGGCCTCCCCGACAATCCATTAACGAGCAAAGCCGCGAGTCCCTTCGTGAGTACCGAGTCCGAATCGGCCTCGAAAACCACGTTCCTCTCCGAATCAAGGTAAGCCCTAACCCAAACCTGCGAGACACAACCTTCGACTTTATTCTTCCTCGTCTTGTAAACCTCGTCCAGAGGCTTCAGATTCTTTCCGTAAAACAGAAGCTGCTCGTACTTCGCCTTCGGCTCCTGCACGGACTGGAAGAGCCGTACGATTTCGCGAAGCTTGGGAGGGAGTTCTTCTTCTTTTTCTACTTCGACGGGTTGCAGTGAAGATGGAGATGAGGAGGATGAGACTGACAATGGCGGCGGATTGGCGGTGGCGATTCTCTCGAAGGAGACTCGTCGGGAGAGGGGGGAAAGACGAGGGTTTGGTGCGGATTTGTGGGGGAGGGGGAAGAAGGAGGTTGGGATTTTGGTGGTGAAGAGTCGGAAGGAGGAGGAAATGGAGGACGAAGAGGACATGGTTTCTGGTTCTGCTTATTTTCTCGGTGATTCACGCGGATTCTCGGAATCCAAACAGAGGGAAAAATTCTGAGGATTTTTTTTTTTTTAATTGATCGTCTCTGGAGAGAGAGAGAGAGAGAGATTTGCGGTAAAGATTTAATGAACTGAAGAAAGGACTGCTTTCTGTTGGAGTCAAAATGGTACAATTTCCACATGTTTTTTAGTTTCTGAGAATTTGGGAGAAAACGACGTGTTTAGCATATGATACGACATGTGGTTTTTTCCCTCGACAAAAGTAAGTGTTTTAATTAATCATCTTGAAAGATTGTGGCAGCCACGGCGGGGAAAAGTACCTGAGCTCCTTCAAGGGAGAGCCTATTTACAAAGATGATGAGCTCTTAAATTCCTGGACGTAGGAATTTAACTGCTCATGTCGTTTCATAGACATTGAATGAGGGAAAGAGGCAGCTTTAAAGCTTGTTTAGCAAAGAATATTTGTAATTAGTTTTTTATGGTTTTAACTATTTTTATTATAATATTTTTCTTACAAAATTTTTTAAAAAAAAAGTTTAAACCACCTTCTTATAATATTTTTCTCACAAAATTTAAAAAAAAAAAAGTTCAAACCACCTTCTTAAACGAACACTATGCCTTAATATTCATTGTTTGAAGAAAAAATGAACCCCCCAAAAAAAGAAAAATAATTAACAAAATGTCAAATCTCTCTCTCAAAATACACTGTAGTAGAAAGGTTTAAATTGCAGTTTAAACTGCAAATCAAATATAACAATAGTAATAGTTTTTGAATTTTACTCTCAATCTCCATTTGGTCCATTTGGTCTTAACTTTTAAATTCGGATGTTCACCCAATTTCATCTGTACATTTTAGCTCAAATCAATGTGATCTCTGCATGTGCGGATTTTACTATTTCCATCCAATTCCCTTGAGTGTGGGAGTAATTTGCTCGTACTCGTTTGCCAAAACAAATCTACGCGGTTTTTCAAGCTGCCTTCTCAATCTAAATGCTTTAAATTCTTTTTTTTTTTTTTTGAAGTGACATGGTATCCAAAGCATCATTTTTTCCCAAACCAAAAAATACTTCTAAAATTAAAATTGATGAAAAGATAAATTTATTAGAAAGATTTGGGTTAAGAAATTGGATGGGCACTAATTTATGATATTTTAATAGTGGTTGTTCGTAGGCACATGGTAGGTGATCAAAACGTATTAACATAATACCAAGCAATTTCAGACATTGTTTGACAAGCTCTGTTTGTACATTATCTCAATTTTAAACAGTATAAAGCTCTTATATATTACAGTAAAAATAAAAAATTTGCTATAATATAAAGCTTTCACATGCTACAATATAAACAGTTCTAACTAATGGTTCTAATTATCATACCAAACACCTACTTTTGGAGATGGTGTCAATTAGGGGCAAGTTCTTGGCAAAGAGAACTCTCAATGTGTATGGCTTTCCTACATTAAAAAAGGTCCAACACACGGACGGGCTTGAGGCTAACTTAATTAGTATAAGCAAATTTGCGATCAAGATCTTTTAAAAAGTGTCAAGTTTTCAATGGAATCTAGAAACTGTGTTTTGGAAGGATCAGGATCGTCTGATAATTATTATATGTTGACCCATTCTTGTCACAAAGACTATTTTTTATGAACATGAAATAGAAATGTGTGTGAATGTAAAGCGCTGGAGAGATTGTAATATATCTCTCATATATTACAAAATTATTAGACACGTTACAATACACACTTTAAAGTGTATGGGGGCGTTTGGTTTGCAGTAATCAGTAGGAATCATATTCCCGGGAAAATGATTGTAGGAAATATAATTCCCAGGAACTAAGATTATTACGTTTGGTTGCACATAGGAATCTTCTATTAGATTTCTATGAATAATATATTACTGTGTTTGGTTATACATAAAAATCTTGTATAATTGACAAAATAATTTATTGTATTACCATTAAATATATCAATATAATATATTAGAACTAATATTAAATAATAATAATATAAATATGAATAATAAAATAATATTATATATAATTTAACATTAATATTACTATGAATATTAATGTTATTATTATCATTATTATTAAATAATTATTATTTTATATTAATATAATACTTTCTTTATCTTATATAAAAATATTAATTTATAATAATCATAGAATTATTATTTAACAATATATTAATATTAAAATGTTGTATATAATATAAAATATATTGATATGAATATAAATAATAATAAAAATACAATTCTTAATAATATATTAATATTTATATTAATATTAACATTAAATAAACATATTGTTATAAAAAAATATTAAACATATTTAGCTATATTTTATATTTATAATTATTATAATAGTATTTATATAGTTTAATATTGATATTGCTATGCATATTAATATTAATATTAATATTATACTATTCATATTGATGTTATATTATTATGTTTTTATTATTATTGTTATTATTATTCTTATTATTAAATTATAATTTTATATTGATATAATATTTATATGTATATCATATATTAATATTAATTTATAATAATAGTACAACATTATTTTATTTTATTATTATAGTATTTATATATATTATATTTAGATATTGTATGTGTAATATATTATATATGTTTATTATTATTGTTAATGTTATTATTATCATTATTATCAAATTATTATTTTATATGAATATAATTTTTATATTTATATTGCATAAAAATATTAATTTATAATAATATTATTATTATAATAATTTAATAATAATATAATTATTATCATCATCGTCATGGAAACAAATATGAGATTTCTTTGAGATTCCCAGGAATATGAATATCATCTTGTGGGTGGGCTTCATATTACCCCAAAATGAGGTAATCTGAATCCCACGGGAATTAGTTTCCCAGGAATCCAAAACTTAGATTACTGTATACCAAACATGGGAATCTTATAGATTCTCATTCCCATCTCAGGATTACTGCATACCAAACGCCCCCTATATGACATCAACGAGTAGCGCCGCGGCATTCAAATTGGAGCTGCGGCACTAGAAGGCTCAATCCCTACCTCGGTGCTTGGCCGAGGCTGCCTCGGCGCTTGGCCACAGCGTCCACTGTTGTACATGTGCAAAATTTGCATAGTGAGCCTCACGCAGTGTAATTTTGTTTAGCATCTGCTCCATGTAATTTTGTTTCGCATCTCATTCAGGAATTGCATTTAGAGGGTGTTTGGCAAGTCGGTCCGGACAACGGTCTAGACCATTTTCTTAGTTATGAAAAGTGTAAAACTCTCACATGCTACAGTAACAATAAAAAAAATTACTACAGTGTAAGGCTCTCACATGCTATAGTAAAAACAGTTCTAACCATCCTACAAAACATTTTATTAGTGGATTGCATATTCACCTATTATTTTTAGTGTATAGTCTACAATTTACAAATTTCAACATTTGAACTCGATATCTTTATACAATTTTAGAATAATTAAATTTGAACTATTTTTTTCATGCGCAAACATCAATACATTCTCATTACGAGTTGAAAACTAAAGTGAATGTAGTTTTACTTGCGAAAAATGGTTTGAGTCATGACCACTTACAAAAAAAAATTTCTCAACAAGTGAAGCATACAATTTGGTCAGAAAGCCTACACTACACAGCTATTCTTATAAGTAATTTGAGACAATGTATGATCAACGCAATCTACAAACATGTACTATATGATAAAAGGTTAAATAATTTGAGACAATGAACGATCAATATAAACTATAAATATGTACTAGAGGATAATCTACTATGAGAAGAATACTATCCTAATATTAGGGAGAAGACTATTGATTGTGAGTATTAACAATAAAAACAGAGACACACAACATATTTAACAAGGATCAAGTGAGCAATTTATCCAAATATTTATCAATTTATTTAGAAGTACAACAAACACACCAATGACTTTGTTATAGAGACTTAATAACCTTAGCTTCCATATTGTCTATCCTCTATGGAATAAGTAGAAAATGTTATTGCAGGCCATCACTTGTGGTCTCACTTAAGGTCCTAGAAAATAATACTCTTGCTCTTCCAAGTTCCAAGGCTCTCAAAGCAAGTACTTCTGAATTTCTTCTCAGGAATTGGCAGTGATTAAGATATCACTTGCATAAACTAATACTACACTACCTCCTGCGTTTTTAATAAAAGATTGGCTGAACTGATTTTGCAGATTACGAGAACAAAGCTGCACACAGTTTCTCAGACCAGGCCTTTGAAATTAAACTGCAAAGGTATAGATTTTGGCCTTTGCAGCATCAATAAATATTATAGAAATTCGGTGAGTCATTAAGTACGGTTAAAAGTTGTATAATCATGATGCGCACATTTGGCAGACACAATTTGTAGAACCAATACATGATTAAGGATGAAGACCTAGAAAATCACTCTTTCTAGGCGTATATTTCTCAAAAAGCAAAGATACACATTCTGAAAAATTTTATCAATATGATGTTAAAACTTAAAAGTACACACAAATTCTATGTTACTGAGATCAACCAATAAGATCGCCAAGAAAATAAACAAACACAACATACAAGATTTATAATGGTTCATCCTTAAAAAAAGAGTTAGATCCATTCCAGACACTATAGACTCACTACAATGAAGCAAAAATTTACAAGAGAAATTTAAAATTGCAAAATCTCCAAACTAAACATAACAAAAGTACCACCGGTGAAATTTAAATTTCTAGTCGGAGGGCTTTACTCCCGATCCTCTAGGAGAGCACCCTGGTCAAACGCTACATGAATCTTACCATGAATGTCAATCTTGTTTTAAGGTAATAATTAGACTTCACAATTTAACATATCATAACAACGCCAAAATTCTTTGAAATTGTAAAGTGGGAATTACTAATGTTGTTCTAATTCTTTTACCTCCAATAAGTTTCATTCTAGTTTCATGATATATCATGCAATTGTTTCTTTATGATATATAATATTTTCCTTTCCCAAAACATATATATATATATATAGAGAGAGAGAGAGAGAGATCATGGCGTGAGAAAATGTTGAAGCTTCAATAATTTACAATTCGATTCTCCAAAATCCTATTGAAAGACCAAAAAAAAAAAAAAAAAAGATAAAACGGTATCTCATAATTGGATGATACTAGAGTATCTTATGGCAAAGGTCTGCAAATAATAAATTTTGAGCTTCACTAAAATCAAGATCAATTAGATGAACATTAAACATAATTTGTAGATCAGCATATTATACCAATTAGAGAGAGCATGAAGATCAAGACAAAAAAAAAAAAAAAAAAAACCCACAATTTCTAGTCCTCTTACAGACACATGATATATTTTCCCAAAACCCCATATATATATATATATAGAGAGAGAGAGAGAGAGGAGAAAATTTATGAGAAAGATTATGATATCAATTAAGGCTTAACATGAATTAATTAGTACTTGTAACCCTTAACAAACAAGCTCTCAGAAGTAAGGCCACTGCCACTTCCTCCAGTGTAGTTGCCAAGAGTGGCCTCAGAGTTGGCCTTGCACCTTGCCAAGAACGCCTCCTGAGCCTTCCCAATGTTCTCCTTCTTCCCACCCCATGTCTTGAGTGTGCTCTGCTGAAGAGCTCGTCCAAATGAGAAGGACAATGTCCATGGCTTCAACACCTCCAGCTTGTTCATCGCGTTGAGGTTCAGCGTCGCCTCCTCCTCGCTCTGCCCCCCCGATAGGAACACGATCCCCGGCACCGCCGGTGGCACTGTCCTGCGGAGCGCCGTCACTGTGTACTCCGCAATCACCTCCGCTGCTACCTGTTAAAGTTTCAAATTGTCTTTTAACTTGTAGTGATCGCAGGCTTAAATAATAATATAATAAAAGGTTAATCGGTGATTGATTTGTTCACTTTTTTGGTCAATGAGGAACTCATTAATATAATCAGTGCTTAACTAATATCACATTGATTAATGGAATTTAATTAACCAGCTATTAGTCATCTTTTTTTAAAAAATATATACATATGTAGATATTGTAATTTAGTTACAAGTAGGGCATTATTTGATGCATGAATGTTTGTGTTACCTTAGGGCTATCAGAACCGGGCGTGACCATGTTGGGTTTAAGGAGCGTCCCCTCAAGAAGCACATGGTGGTCGTTCAACGCCTTGTAGACTGCCGCGAGCACCGTCTCGGTGACAGCGGCGCACTTCTTAATGTCGTGGGCTCCATCGGTGAGCACCTCCGGCTCAACGATAGGCACCAACCCATTCTCCTGGCAGATGATGGCGTAGCGTGCCAAACCCTGGGCGTTCTGCTGGATGGACAGCTCCGACGGCTCAGTGGGGCCGATCTTAAGGACAGCGCGCCACTTGGCGAATCGAGCCCCGGCCTTGTAGTACTGGCTGCACCGGGCGCCGAGCGAGTCGAAGCCCTGCGTGGTGGTCTCGCCGTTGGTTCCGGCGAGCTCGACGGTGCCCTTATCGACCTTGATCCCCGGGACGACGTCGTTTTCCTCGAGGACCTCGACGAAGGGCTTTCCGTCGGAGGTTTTTTGGTAGAGAGTCTCCTCGAAGAGGATGACGCCGGAGAGGTAGGAGAGGGCGTTTGGGGAGGTGAAGAGGAGCTCCCTTAGGGCCTGGCGGTTCGACTCGATGTTCTCGACGTTGATGCTCGCGAGGCGCTTTCCGATGGTGCCGGTGCTCTCGTCCGCCGCCAGGATGCCCTTGCCGGGGGTGGCGATGTATTTGGCTGTCTTGATGAGCTCGTCTGAGGTAAATTGATAAGAAATTGCATGAGAAAAATGCTAAAGTTGCTCTATGAATCTCAAATGTAGTACATGAAAATTGTTACTGGTTCAATAACAATTGCGGAAATTATATAACATAGTCCATTCATGAGATTAGATATTTGTGAAATTCTCAATGATACTACAGAGATACTAAACAAAAAAAGAACAAAATTAAAGTTTTTGTTTTCTTATACAACGTAGAAGTTGTTTAAGATGTAGAGAAACATGGGAATAGACTTGGTAATTATATGAAAAATGCAAATATTTGTTACTCCATAACTCTCAAAATTAGTGCATGAAATTTGTTATTGGTTTAATTATAATATGATTGCTTACCATAAACCAAAAAAAAAAAAAAAGGAACGAAAGAAATTTTGCTTATAATGGAGAGAAAAATGCTAAAATTTGTATGTTTCTTAGAACTTGTACATGAATTTGGTGCTGAAATGGTTCTATATAGATAATTACATAAACAAGAACGACAGAAGAGTTATTTCAAATCAAGAGAAACGTTAGATTAGATTTAGAAATTAAACGCAAAAAAAGACAAAAAACAAAATGATAAAGCTAGTTGCTTCTCATTATTAGTACCATACCAATTTGTGCTTGGTTCAATGTTAGAATGATACGATATACAAATGCTTGCATAAACAAGAAAGAAAAAGAGAAAAGTTGTTTAGAGGAATGTAAATAGTGACGTATTTGTTCTGTTTATGGTGTTCTTTTTGGCACGGATATTTTGAGGATATGAGGAAAAAAATTCTTGGAATGCAATCAAAATTCCCAAGAAATTAATATTGTTGCATTGTATAAACAACACTAAAGTAATTCTTCTTCACTTTGTTATCTACCCACGTGTTAAAAGAAAAGAAAAACTGTTGAGAAATTATAGGGCGTCTGAGAATGCAGTTGGAATGTAAATTAAAACAAGAATACAACGTAGAAGAAGAGAAAACATTATAAAAAAATTTGATTTCAACCACAAATTATGGTTCAACAGTGTTCCCAGACAATGTAGCCATCATTTGGAACGTTGAAGGTATCGTTGACAAACCCCCAATATTTATACTTCGCTTCTTTATAGTAATCAACAATTGCGTTCCTGAACACTAGTACTAGTACGGATATAAAAGGAATTCTCACTTTGCCTATATAAGTAAACTAATGATGAGAGAGAGAGAGAGAGAGAGAGATAAGATTGTATTTACCAGCATACTTTCCAACAAAAGCAGACATGGTCGTGGCTTTTTGGGATGGTTTTTGGATAGAGGCGTGTGAATATTATGCAATCCAAAAGTGCAAAAATTGCAAGACCAAAGTGCGAAAAACAAACACACACAACCAACAATCTATATAGACAAGCCCTCATGGAATATACCAACAGAATCCACCTCATGCCATGCACTGCCACGTGTCACAAGATTAGCCCAACAAGGGTTATCATCCTCAGATAGAGCAATGAGTGATTGCTCTCATAGCCAAGTGGCCAATTATATATCCCTAGATTTATCCCTCAACTCAGTATTATGGTGTAGAAATTATATACATATATATATATATGTTATTATTGTGTGGAATATATAGCTAAGTTCCTCATCCGTTCATAGTTTGGGAGAAATTTTGGAAGAGATTGGAGCAAACGCAAATGACGGTTTTTTGGATGCTACCAACTTCTCACAAGTTTCAGCCACTATCTTGGATTTTCATTCTTGTCTTAACATGGTATGTTGCTTTCACTATAACCACCAGTCGAAAACTATCCACAATCTATACTATATCATATTATCATGGCAGTTCTTTTAAGTTCGCCACAACATTTGAAAAAAGAGAAAAAAAAATATGATATAAAATAAGGTAATTTCTCCGATAAGCATTGAAAAATTTTCGCCATATTATTTTATGAGTAGAATAATATCTTGGTTCGTATATACATATTATCATAAGGAGGCTAAACCTTGATCTAAGATTGAGACTCCTAATTGTATATGCTATACACATGTATAGCAAGGCTATGGGACCAATATTGGCCAAAAAAATTAAACTAATGGCCTAATAAAGTTTGTCAATATCCAACCCCTTCATGATGAAGTTCACATAAATTAAAAGGCATTGGATGAGGGGGGAAAAGGAGAAGAAAGAAAAGAAACCCCCCAAGAGAGCAAAGATAAAAATATATTTATATGTAAAGATATACCAAGATTATTCCAACGAAGTAGAAAAATTTTCAACTCTTAAAGAAAGTAGAAGCCACCAGAATATTAGTCAAAAAAGCAAGTTCAGCTGATTTTCAGAACTGATGACGAGCAACGATAATGGGGTTGGACAAAATAGCAGTTATATAAAGTGGATTTTTTCTTTTTTATTTTAACTTTTGGAGGAGACACTTTACTTCTCTTTGCTGGTTCAATCATCATCAGTTCCAAAATATCTGTCCCCAAACTCTCCCATGCCTGGAATGACCCGAAAATCTTCATTCAAACCAATTTCAATCTCAGATGTCACAATCTTAATCCTTGGGAAGCTTCTGCACACCACATGTATACCCTGAGGTGCCTGGTGAAACAAATTTGCAGAGTAATCACAAAGGAGTAAAGCTCTAATTTCTGATAGGGTAAAAAATAAAAAAAAAAATGCACTGCCGACGCCGAGCAGCTCTAAACTCTCAGATCATATTATGATCATATCATAAACAAAAAAAACAGAACGGAGTATGGAAATTTTAACAGAAATACACAATAACAGTAGGGTATTTTGGCATCCTACTAAAGAATTTTGGGGGGAAAAAATTACTATAAGAGCAGAAAAGCAAAGAATTTGAGAGCAACTTTCACTTACAGATATAAGATTGAGAAATATGATGTTGGACTCTGGTACACCTTTTTTTAGGAGTAAAGAAATGGCCTGAACAGCTGAATTACCTGAAGAAAGGGTGTGACTAATAAGGTTACTTGCCAAACTATTTCTATGGTGATATGAAAGCTAACGAAAAATTCTTATAATACATCGAAACCAACAAGTAAGAAACAAACCAGTTCCTAAGATAGGATCCAACAGTAATACATGCCTCTCTGAGATGTCTTGGGGCAGCTTTTCATAGATTAGCTGTCAAGCAAAGAAAGTACTAAGAAAATAGCCAGAAGCAAGACATGAATACATAGATATAGAACAAGCAGACACAAAAAGAGATTTCCAAACCTGTTGACCATTGTCCCCTTCTCTATGGATAAGAATTTTCCCGATCTTGATGCCTTTGCAACATGCTCGCAAAGCATTCTCCATACTCTCACCGCTGGGATGAGATGACAATGTTTATTATCATAAGAATGCACTCTCTTTATTAAAAAAAAAAAATCCTATTTACTGACAACAAAACACCTAATTTCTAGCAAAGATTTCACCACCGGTTTGAAAATATTACCTCCTGATAACAGATACACCACATAGCCTCTTACAGAAGTCTACACCAGTATACACAGACCCTGCAACCATAACGGAAGAAGTCAAACCAAAAATACCATTTCAAAAGAACCAGATATTGGTATGTTACCAAAACAACTATCAAATCAAATAAAACTAGTTAAAGATATCATTCGAATATAGCATGATGATATCTCAAAAATATGAAGAAATAGGTATCTTGAAGTCCCTAGCTTATACAATTTGTCTTCTCATCATACAACATTGTCTTTGGAAAGTTGACATGGATAAAAGGCATGAGCCATAGAATTTCATGTTTGGAAGGTAATATCAGTTGTCTTTGCAGAACTTAGGAGATTGGCAGCATAATTTTTTTTTTTTTTTAATGATAGTGAAATTACTTGATGTCTTTTGAGGTTCTCTTGTCTAACGCTTGACAAAAAACTTTTAAACGGAAGTCAATTAGCTTACCAGTTGGGGTGATCACCTGCTTTTCTGTAAATGGTAGATGGCCCAGGCCATGTTCAACAACCTGGTAGTGAGTTTGAGAACAATAGTCATTGACCAATGAAGAAAATAACTTGCCTAATTTCATCACTGAATTTCACAATGATCACACAAGCCCAATGTGGAAGACAACATATACATACCAAACGAATCAACCGATCGGCATAAAATACAAAATCATGCTTTGTTGTTTGAGAATCACGTATGAGGGTATGCATACCCCGTATCTGCACAAGAGGAGTAACAATTGGACACAACAAAATAATAATAATAATAATAAACCAAAAGATTGGAACTGAACTGAGAATAAGGTGAGATACCTGAAAAGTGGACTGTATAACATATAGATTAGGATATATTTTACAAAGGTCATGCTGGCCAAGCTTTGTACGGATGTGTTGTACAATCAAATCAATTGCTACATGATTATCTCCTCCACGAGGAATAATGATATCGGCATATTTCTTTGTAGGAAGAATAAAGTCGTCAAAAGCAGGCTTCACAAACCTCGAATACTGCATTAACACAATAACATACATTTAGTGAAAAGAGATTAAAATTTAGCTTCTTATATTATTATATGGTTAGGAACCAAGGTGTAGGTGGGGGAGAGTGATTACAGTACAAAGGAAGCCTCAAAAAACCCATAGGGTGAAGCATTTCAAGGAAATGACTGAAATGATTGAATAAACAGCAAAATTTAACCCGGTAATTTCAAGGGACAAAAATATATCATCCAATTGATTAGTTCCAGCAATATCATGATTAACCCCAGAATTGTAGGTTTATTGCATGTCTTGACACTTCAAACCTACAAACTCCTATAGCTTCAGTAACGACTTTTATTCCAATAAGATTAACAAGATAAAAACGTGAACTGCTGCAAACCTGATCAAGAACTGCACCAATATCCCTGTGCTTCTCAACTGTGTCACGCCTTATCCTTCTTGCCAAACGAACATCAGCATCTGCACTGAAAATTTTACAATGTGAAGTGTCCCAACTTAGTAACGCTATGAAGTGACGTAAGAAGACATTGCACAAAAGTTACACATGAAAAGTTAAAAAACACCATTCTATTCATACAGAACTCAAAACAATGGGTATATTGGACCCATATAAAAGAATAAAATAAACATTTTGAATCCAGAGACTTATGGTAGTCAAAAAAAAAAAGGCACCAAGCAGTTGAGACAAAATGTTAAGAACATCCCATACAAAAATGGTAAAAAGAGAATAAATGACCTGTATCAACAAAGATCTTCATATTCATCAACTCTCGTACACGAGGATCATGGAAAATGAGAATGCCTTCCAAAATTATAACATCTGAAGGATTTACCTGCGCGGTAGATTCTTGCACTAAGGATTCTAGATGCAGAAAAAAAAATTCACACTGACAAAGACACATAAGCATCAATAACTATAAAACCTTTGTAGTTTTTTTTTTTTTTTTAATTTACAAGAATAAAAGGGCATGAAAACAAAAGGCAACTGTACATGGAATGAAATGTCCAAAAAAACATATGTCTAGAAAACAAACATTACCCTTCTAGGAGGGAAAACATTGTTTTTGTAACTCTTGAAGTCATAGTTTGGTATATCTACTGCCTGCCCATTCCTCAACTCATCCATAGAAGCTAAAAGTTTCTCAGTGTCAAAGGAATCTGAAAACAAAAGAATTCTACGTTAAAAGCCACACACACAATAGAGCCACATGCATCAAGTAAGAAAATTGATACCATAACTATGCTAGTTACTTCACATCAATTATATGATTTCACAGTAAAGATGAAAATTTTTCTTAAGAAAAAAAAAATTGACAGTCCAAGAAATGACATCAAGTTGCATAAACCCCATACCTCTTTAATCGCGTTGTAATGCAGTTGAACACTATATAGTCCTAGATATATTATAATTTGACTATACCAGAAATCCCCTCACCAGGATGGTCGAAGTTGTAATCCTGTACTTGTGCGAGTTCTTGTTCTGTCAAATTATGATAGAAGGAATCCTGCAAAAGAATCCATGTTAAAATAGGTAAGAATAAAGTTGCAAGAATGGCATGTAGCGCAGAAGTATATTCATATAAGCAAACTCTACTAGACTTTATCCTGAGCTAGTTACCAAATATGTACATGATCACCAGGATAATGCTACCTGGTTAACAAGAACAACCCGCTGGTCATGAAGTTGCTGTATAATCATATCGCAAACGGTAGTCTTGCCAGATGCTGCTCCACCAGCAACCCCTGCCATACAAAGCAGAAAGCATGGTTTCAAGTAGAGAAGAAACAAATAGAAATGATCATGGATCCTCCTATGATGCATTTCTACAAAAGAAAAAAAAAAACACACACACACACTTATGCCTAGAGCGTAGTCCAGAATTAACTATGAAATTTATGACGTCTAAAGCAATAACTTTGTTATCGTATCTGTTTCATTTCTTTTCTTTCTTTAGCAGACAGGATCATTTACAAATAAACAAGTACGAGAATGATTTGACAAAAAAAAAAAGGTTGATATACTATTTGGTAAAGAATGTTTAGTTTATGTATCATACAAGGCTGATGAACACTTGCCAAGTCAAGTTAGAAAAGCAACAAAAGCAGAAAAAAAAAAAAAAAAAAATCGTGTCACAAGAACATAGTTTGGATATCTAACAATACCTATGACAAAAGGTTGCATATGGATGTTTTCTGTGGCAGAGGTTTTTGGTTGCTCCACCTCTGATGACTGCCTTTTCTCCACCAGACCATTCATGTGAAACCCCGAAAAATGAACTCCAGAGGAGGCTTCAATCAAGTCCACAACCGATTTAGAATCCATGGCCAGAGACCTACACAGAGACAAACATTGGATCAGAGAAATGCCAACGATCTCATTTAAAGACAAAAGTGGCTAAATTCGCAAAAAAAAAAAAAAAAAAAACAGATGTATTGCAATGTTGGTTACTCATGACGGTTAAATTCAGTTAAGTTCTAGTCCATGCCAATCAAAACCAAATAACTTGGCCTCCAAAAAATCAATCAAACATCACGTGGCCTCCTAGTTTTAATTGCTTGGCCAAAAGATTGGATAAAAAAAACTACAAATAATACCAAAGGTAGTACTTAAATGGAGTTGGCTAATCCAAAATAGACAAAGGTTGCTATAAACCAAATACTTGTTTCATGCACAACAACCCTTCTCATATTTGACACGAAATATTCAGTCACTGATCAAAGCAAGCAACAACAAACACAAACAAAATCGCTATGTACGTTACTTGTGGGGTTCAAATCAGTAATCTGAAATGCAGTAATGTTACTCTTATAAGTGTTGGTGCAATTATATTCCAAGCCAATGAGAACCAAACCATTTGGGCTATAGAACAATCAAACCTTACTTGTCCCTCTAGTTTTGATTGCTTGACCAAAAATGGGATCAAATTCAGCTAAGCAAAGCTCTTCAAGTCACTTGATCAGATGCGGATCAAAGAATGTTCTAACATAATAAACTATACCAAAAGTAAGCTAAAACTTGCTAACTGTTCATATTTGACACGAAATTTATACAGTCATTGCTCTGCAAGCAACAACAAGCACAAACAAAGTTAATATTACTTCCTTGTGGGTTTCTAAATCAGCAAAATTCCAAAATGTAGCCAACCCCAACGAAAACGACATTCTTTGGACACCAAACGCAACTGATTTTCCGCAAACGACATCACTTTCCATTTATCTCGATCGAAACAACCAATTACAAAACGACACCAAAAACAAAATCAAAAGCAGATTCTGATTGAAAAAACGGAACAATCAAAAGAAAAGGAAAAAAATCTCTACTTTTTCCCACTAAAAGCATCGTTTTCATGGAAATTCCTCGCCGAAATCAAAGATCAGATCCCCATGCGAATGCCGATGATTTAGCTTCTCGATCAACCAATCAAATTATGAAATTTACAAAACAAGAAAAAGAAAAGAAGAAAAAGATTCTTTCTTTTAAAGTTTGGGAAATTAAAGTCGGAGAAAAAGAGAATCCAGCAATGCGAGTTTACCTGGTGAGTGAATGAATTCAAATCGAATCGAATATCGAGAATTCCAAAGAGAGAGAGATTTGTAGAGAGAGAAAATTACAGAAAGAGGGGGCAGAGAGAGAGGGGAGAGAGAAATGATTACGGACAGGAAACAGGATGGGGCAAGTATATATAGTGGACAGATTAATAAGCGTGAAGTGAGGGAGAGAGAAAATTCCTTTTTTTTTTTGCAAAAGGGTCCTCGAGTTCTGTCGAAATTGCAATTCTCTGTTTCGCTTTCTCACTCTTCTTTTCTCTCTCTCTCTCTTTTTTGGCCCTTTTCGATTCGGGGCCGTACGGTGGGTGCAGTGAAAAAAAAAAAAAGAGTGGACGGCGACGGTGCTTTTTTTTGGACATCAAGATCAGATTTAGGTTCCTACGTGGCACTGAATCAGAAGTGGGTCCCACTTTCAGATCTTTTCTTTTTTTATTTCTCTTAATTCAGTGCCAGGAAAAAGAATTCAAAAAAAAAGGGTAGGATGTACCGGTCTTACCGTGTTCTTGAGAGATTCATTTCCGCTTTTGGCATCTTCATCGGGGAATACGCGTCGTTTTCATCTTAAAGGTGATTTACTGGGTGTTTGTTTTTGGACAAGAACAAATTAATTCTAATCAATAAATAATATTAAATTTTAAATAATTACAATAAAAAATAAAAAATTATTATAATTAAAAGCTCTCATATGCTATAGTATTCTTAATTAAAATTGGTTAAACTATTGGTTCTAATCACATTTTCTAAACACCATGGTAGTGTTTGGTTCCCTTTTCAAAAAGGTTTTTCCTATTTTCAAAAATTATAAAAATGAAAATGATTTTCAAACTATGTTTGGTAGTGTTTAGGCTCAAAATTTTTTGAAAATGATTCTAAAAATTTGAAAAAAAAAAGAGCAAAAATGAAAACAAAAAAAAAAACTTGTTTTCATTTTTCCAATCTCTCTCTCTCTCCTTATCCTCCTCCTCTGCCCACCCCACATGCAGGAGTGGGGGCGAGGGTCCTTTGGGGGTGGGGACTCTTTCAAGGGTGGAATTGGGTTCCCCAGGAGTAGGGGCGACGGTCCGTCAGGGGCAAAACTAGGTTCATCACGAGGGGGGCGCGAGCTTCGTTGGTCGACATGGGTGGGCCAGTCGACATCGGGATGGGGGGCACAGGGCTTGGCTTGGTCGGCGTGGGTGGGCCCATCGGCATCGGGAGGGGGGCCTAGGGCATGGCTAGTCAGGTGTGGGTGCGCCCGTCGGCGTCGAGAAGGGAGGCGCAGGGCTTGGTTGGTCAGCATGGGTGGGACTTCGTCAGCTTCAGGAGGGGAGGCACGGGGGCTTGGCTAGTCGGCGTCAGGGGTGGGACTCCATCAGGGGTTGGTCGGCGTCGGGTGGGCCGGTCACCTGCGTCTCTCCTCAACGGAGGAGAGGAAGATGAAAGAGTCCTTTTGTTGATGTTAATAATTAGTTTTTAAAAAATTAAATTTAGATTTTATTTATATTAATAATTTTTTTATTAAAAAATAATTGTTTTTAAAAATATACCACTATATACAACCAAATACAATTTCAAAAACAATCCCAGTATATTTTTTAAAATATTTTCATTTTAAAATTTTTCTAAAACAAAAAACAAAATAAAAACACTACCAAACGGCCCCCATATTACTTTTTTTTTTTCTAAAACAAATTTTCTTAACCTTTTTGGGCAAAATCATCATTTTTCTTAACCAGAGGTTAATAAAATTAAACCATTTTCATAACATAATAAAAATAATAATTTGTAGTAAACAAAGCATAGTAAATAGCACTTTTTTCAAACTAATTGTACTATATATCAGGTTTTAAAAATATTTGTAGTAAATATCATATTTATGATGTAAATAATTTATTTACCACATTCTTTACCTCTTATAATAACACAGTAAATAGATTTAAGATGAAATTAATTTATTTATCTTTTGTTTTCAATGTAAATAATTCTTATTTATACAATGAATAAGTTATTTACTTTATAAATCTGTTATTTATTTAAATATTTTTAAAACTCGCTATTTGCTTCAAAATCTTTTATTTTTCTCATGTTCCCTAAAAAAATATAATCATTTTGGTGATTTTATGGGGTGCTTTTTCTTATCCATCTTTGCCCTTGCAAAATTTTTCCATTTTACCAAAATTTTTCACTTTGGTGGTGATGACACAACAAGCTTTCATCTACCTAATATATTAGGTGGTCATGTGGTAAAACCTGTCTAATAAATGGTTGACATTTGATGATTTGTCGTTATTAAATTTATCTAATCATCTTTTTCTCTCATAGATTTTACCTTATTCGTTAGTTGCAATTACCAAAAATACTCCCCATAAGCTCTCCTACGTTAATAGTTTTCACCCTTAATATTATGCTTAGTCCTGTAAAAAATATTGTTTTATACATAATCAACTTAGGAACTTGAATGGAAAACGTGAACAACAGACGAGCGTTTTGTCTTTATTCAAGTTTTTTTTTTTTTTTCTTTTTCTGAATGTTTAGCAGTTTTATGTAAACTTAAACACACTGTCAAAGACTTTTTTTAAATTTATTTATTCGTGACAAAGAAAGCCTATTTATATTGAGTTTGCTAAATACAAATAGTGAGAAGCACACGCCTTGCATGTACATTCTTCATATTTTTAAGACATAAAGACAAAAAATATATAGACCTTATAAAATTTAATTTAATTTTATTATTCTTCTAATCTTTTGATTCAGTAAAAAAAAAAATTAAGCAGAGAATATTTTTTTAAAAAAAGAAAAAAGTTATTAATTGGAAAATTTAAAAGAAAAAAAAACACAAAAATGTGAAAAATAAAGGACTAAATATATAAATAGAAAAAAAGAACACCAAAGAGATCAAAAAAATTGAAGCAAAAAGTAAAATAAATAAGAAAAAGGCCAAAAAAAAAAAAAAAGAAATGAAACCACGTGTTTTGCATCCAATCTGACGTATAAAAGTATATTGACACTTTTATAGATAGGATTGATATTAGCTTACCCCTTAGTTTGTTGGATAAATATCTGATAATTAAAAAACATATACAATTGTATATATAGAAAGCAGAAACTTTATTAAAAAAAACTTAGTAAATAACCCTTCAAAAAAATCTAGTAAATAAATAGTTTTTTATGCAAAAAAAAAAAAAAACACTTGCAGAAAGAAATTATTAACGTATCTGAACGTACTATATACAAGAATAAATAAATCATCAACTTTTTTTATCTATTCAACGTATTACATTTAGAATGAGCAATACACTATAACGCTTTCTAAGTTTCCTGAATTGATCTGAAGTATATAAAATAATATTGTAATCAAGAATAAAGTTATTTGGAAGTTAAAATTAATGAATTGAAGTACAGTATCATGATACTTTTAAACCAAGCAATTAATGTAAAATTTACTAAGAGTGAGAAAGATGCATATACCGTTAACATTGACAAATCATTCAAATATCAATCACTTATTGAACGGGTATATCACGTAAGCACGATGACATAGTACACACAAAACTACTGAATAATTTCTTAACCTTGATTATTTACTCTTTTTTTCCATCAATTTTTTTGTAACCTGCAATTTAAGTAAAATTTTAAACCTTTTCTACAAAACACAAAAAGCAAAGAATTAATCTCATTTACACCTCCTAAACTTTATGGTCACTTCCAATTGTCCCTCAAACTTTTAGAACTGCTATTCTACTCCTTAAAGGTATTAGGAAAAGTATCTTTGTATCTTTATATTAATTTTGACTTTATTTGTATTTATTTTAATTACGAAGTGTCTTGTTTTAGTTTTGAGTAACTTACCCATTTGTGTGCTTTGTAATGTATATTTATATAAAGTCTATTCATAGTACTCCTTAATGGTGAATCTTCTCTTTTTGTTCCTAGCCTATGGATGTAAACATATTATTGTACCAAGCTAAATCTTTAAGTTTTCTTCTTTTATCTTTTACCCTTTTTATTTAATTATCTATATTGTATCAGAGCTTTATATTATAACAAATCCCAAATCCTTTGTGGTTGATGCCTCTATTTTCTTTTCTTTATCAAGGCCATGAGCCTCCAAATCTCCACACATTGCTCTTTAATCCATGGATGTGTTCCTCCCTGTCCCAAAGTTGTGTGCCTCTAATCCTCTAGGCCTTACACTTTCAGCCAGATTCCATGTGCTCTTCTCCGCACTATTTCTTCAGTTCTTTATGCCCCTTACACCTTCGATGATTAATGTTCCTTTGTAGCATATCAGCGTCTTCAATAATTGTTATCTACATACAAATATTTTCCTTTCTCTTTATTTTATCAAAAAATTAAAAAAAAAAAAAAAAAAAGGAGGAAGCAAAAAAAAAAAGGAAAAAAGAAAGTTAAAAAATAGTCTTGAGATTAATCTTCTATCGAGCTCTATCTTGTGAGGCATATTAGGAAAAGTATCTTTACTTGTTTTAATTTTAGATAACTTATCCGTTTATGTGCTCTGCAATGTATATTTACATGGAGCCTATTCTTAGTGCTCCTTACTAGTAAATCTTCTCTTTTGGTTCCTAGTCCGTGGATGTAGGTATATTGTTGGAGCATGTTAAATCTACGTGTTTTCTTCTTTTAGCTTTTACTTTTTTATTTAATTCTGTATATGGTTTCAAAGTTTCATACGCTAACAAATCCCTGATCCTTCATGGTTGATGCCTCTATTTTCTTTATCAAGGCTATGAGCCTCCAAAAAGAGCCTCCAAACCTTAGGCCAAGAGCCTCCAAACCTCCTGACATCGCGTCTTCAATCCACAAGATGTGATCCTCCCTTTCTAAAGTTGTGTGCCTCCAATCCTTTAGGCCTTGTGCCTCTAGCAAATTCCTCGCACTCTTCATCGTACTGTTTCTTCAATTCCCTATGCCCCTTACTCCTTGGACGATTAAAGTCCCTTTGTAGCAGATCTACGTCTTCGATAATTACTTTCCCTATACAAACTATTTTTCTTTGTTTTTACTTTTTCAAAAGAGTAAAAAAAAAAAGCAAAAGATAAAGCAAAAAAAAAAAAATCTTCAACATTGGAATCTCCTATCAATCTCTATTTTACAGGGGTATATTGGGAAAAATATTTTTGTATCTTTATAATTGTTTTGAATTTATCTGTATTTATTTTCATATTAGGAAATGTCTTGTTTTAGTTTTAGGTAACTTACCCATTATGTGCTTTGTAATCATGTATACTTACGTAGAGCTTATTCATAGTGGTCCTTACTAGAAAATTTTCTCTCTTTGCTCCTAGTCCGTGGATGTAAGCATAATGCCGAACTATGTTAAGTCTTCATGTTTTCTTCTTTTATCTTTTACTTTAAATTAATTCTTTATATCGTATCAGAGCTTCATATGCTAATGATTATATCCTGATCCTTCATGGTTAACGCCTCCATTTTCTATTCTTTATTAAGGCCATGAGCCTCCAAACCTTAGGCCAAGAGCCTCCAAGCCTTCAGGCATCGCGTCTCCCATCCACAAGATATGTTCCTCCTTCTCCCAAAGTTGTGTGTCTCCAATCCTCTAGGCCTTTCGCCTCTAACAAATTCCTTGTGCTCTTCTCTATACCGTTTCTTTAGTTCTCTACGTCCATTACATCTTCGATGATTGAAGTCCCCTTGTAGTGTATGAGCGACTTTGATAATGGGAGTAACTTAAATTTCTTGAAATAAAGAGAATATCTAAAGTTTAGAAGGCAAACTGGGGATAACCACAAAGTTTAAGGGTTGCCAATTAGATATACCCAAAAGAAAAAGGTTTTACCTAAGTGGTTTAAAGATTTTTTTTTACTCTTCTTTTTGTGTCTTTTAATCTATTTCTTAACGAGTGTTTTTAGCAAAAGTCATACGGATTTTTACATCACAAAAAGTTTTCATCTTGATGACTTGGAAATGTTTTTAACCAATTTTCTTTAATGAATTTGCAACTTTTTCTTAAGTATCTATTGCTGTTGGTGAATGTTCTGAAATATAATCTTACGTTTGACAAAAAGTTGGGTTACTCATTTTCTTATTTTAGACAAAAAGTAAATTGTATTGTTACGTCATCAACTATTCACTTTTTGCATAATGTATTCTAAACTTTTAATCTTAACGCAGTACACCCAAAACTTTGAAATCATTAGTGCCTACACAGTGTAGTGTCGGTCGCACATTCAACATAGCGTTCGGACTCATGTGCCTTCCAGAACCAGGGGTCTTCAAGCCTGCTGCGTACGATTAGCCAGCCTTGCGGCGGCAAAAGGATTAGACGTCCCCCTTTCAAATTAAGGTCTAATGGCTACTTTTAATTTCCATTGATTACTTTTTTGCACCTGTTAAGTTTCAATTTTTTTTTCTTGAAATGACGAGTTTTACCCATAAGAACTCATGTACAAATTTTGTTATCAAAATTGTCTACACTTTTTAACACTTGTTAGCTACTGAACCTTAATTGTCAATTATTTAAAAATTTAGGATGCATTTTGCCAAGATTAAAAAGTTAACGTATCTTATGCAAAAAAGAATAGTTTAAAATGCAACAGTCCAATTTACTCTTTGCCTTGGCAAAGATCTTAAAGAGACAACTGTCAGATGATTCTTAACGTCTTAATTTTGATTTAAGCTTAACACTTTAAGATAATAGTTAATTTAGTCACCTCAACTAAAATAACTTCCGGCTGATTTAAAATTATATTTTTTTATTTTTCTTCTTCTTACCCGGAATGTCATTTATATTCCTTTTCACTTCGACAATTACGATTCTCATCTTGGTGATGTCAGTTATTATTATTATTATTATTAACTTTCTTAACCATTAGTTAGTAAACATCAAACTTTTTTTTATTATAAATTTCATTTTTCTGTTGTTCTGTCGTTGGTAGATTTGAAAATTTGGAAGTCTTCGGGGTTTTGTAGTTATTCCTATAAATAAGTTACTACCCTCGTATTTGAAGTATAAATAATTTATTTATTCTTATATTTACTGATGTAATTATATTATTTTCCATACGTATTTTAAAAATGTTATTTACTTTAAAAAAGTTTCAAAAAAATGTTATTTGCATTTTTCTTATAATTCTTTTTAAGATTTTTTTTTACAAGAAACAACCCTATGATGATATGGACCTTACCAATTTGAATTTGAGTTTAGGACGTTAAAAAAGTGTATTTTATTTTTATAAATACGTTAAAAAAGTGGTTGATATAGTACTTGATTATGCCATCGAAATCTAAACATATCCAAATCAATATTGTACCCCTCCAAAAATGTCAAGATTTTGGTAGAATATCACTAATTAAACGGCACACATAAGTAGGGACGCAATTGTTTTTTCCCTGTGAGAGGAACTTTTTTTTTTTTGCAAGTTCATGCCCTGATTTGACATCAAATTAACTAAATTTACCTCCAAGTCTTAAACAGAATTTAATGTAGATTGTAAAAAAAAATCTAATGATCAAACACAGTTACAAATTTTTAACTTTTTTTTAATCAAATTTTGTTAAATTACCTATTCCAACAAAAATAGAAGGGTGAACACGCACATCGATAAGGTCCGGCCCCATTTCTTATAGAGCGTCCCTCTAATTTTTTATTTTTTATACCTTATCTTATAATTATCCCAGACTCAATACACCAAAAAGATGTTTTTTAAGTGACCTCTGTAATATCAATGATTCTTTTTCATTAAAAAAATTAAGAACTTTTTTCCAACTCGTTTTGTTTTGTTTTTTCTATAACTTTGTTTTTGTATTAAAAAAGACAAAACTTATAGAAAAACGGACACTTTACCCTTTAACCCTTATCTATAGGTGCATTTATTTTAATTATTAGATTAACTTTTTACTGATTTAATCTATGACTAAAATTATTTATGTATCGCACTCCATAAATTTTTATGTGAACGTTTGCAGATTAGACTGTTTAGAAACTAATCTAATTGTTAAACTAACATTATCTATTAGCACGTAAAAATGTCTGTTCAACTTTCCCAAGGAAAGGGACCAAATTTGTGTAAAGTTTAGAACACATAGAAATGAGGATACACATCCGTGATACATAGTTTGACAAAACGCCATGCATGCACGTGAAGAAGATGACTTTTGAAGCAACTAACACGTTATTATTACATGATTGGATATGAGTAGCCCACGCCATTCTCTAGAGCAGTGGAACCAAAATCAAATGCAACAAAATCGATGGATGATAAAGATTTGGCCTGTTGGATTGTAACAATTTGGGCGATTTATTAAGAAATTTAAATTAAGGGGTTGGATTGTAACTTTTTTTTTTTTTTTGGATATGTAAGATGTCAATCAACGATAAATTTTGGAGGCATTGATCTTAAAAAATATAATATAATTAAACATTTGTTTTTGGTAGGTTCTTTGAAGATCATGGTTAATACATCATGTTGTTTTGCATATATACATAATCATGGGCTCCACCACATGAAATGTCACAGTGCTCAAATTGACTACTGATCTTTTAACTTCTCATCAGATTACAAAATAACAATTCACAGTGAAGGGATTTTATTGGTCAAAAGTCATTATCAAAAATATGGGCTACCACTAAAGGATTGAGATTCTTCTTTTGATTTTATCCAAAAATATCTCACTATTTTGTTTTGCTAGTGGTGGTGACGTGGTGATAAACGAAGGGTCATCTAAAAACCCGTTAATCATAAATTCAAATGCTACCGAGCGCTAAAAAAAAAAAAAAAAAAAAAGAGGGCAAGCTTTACTTTTTAATAACAAATACTATTAATGCAAACTTTTCAAACCCATGGTCTGTTAAAATAATAAAGGCCTAGAATCAGACTCATTTGTCATTTTCATAAGTAGTCTTAGTGTTACCACGAGAGAGGGCTCTCTATACATTCCACTGAGCCAGCAGTGTGAAGACACCACTAATCCACTTTCTTTCCAGAAAAAAAAAAAAAAAACCTTTATTCAACTTAGTCTTTAATAGTTAAGCTTTAGACCATGCCCTTCGAGAAACTAGCTAGAAACATATAGAGGATAAGCTCAGGCCTAAGAATAACTTGAAAAAGAAACTCTATCTGCAGTTTTCTACGTTTTCCATTTGATATGCATCTCCTTTGGTAGAAAAGAGATTGACAAAGACTTTGGAATAAGCTTTGGTGTTTTCTTGTGCTTTTCCGTATTCTTCCGCTTTTGACACTTCATGGAATTGATCATATTCTAAAGGACAACAAAGTCCGTGTGCCTTTTGCCCACCATAAGAACTTTTAAGTACTATTTTGGCATACACAACATATTTGTGATATAGCATTCAATGCATGTGTAACGCCCCATGTGGGTTAGCAGTATTAAATAAATAAAAATAATTTTAAATTTTATATTATTTAAATTAATTAAATAATATCTATGGGTCTTTAAATAAAAATAAAAATAATAATAAACGTTTTAAATACAAACTATAGTTTTTAGTGTAACACCAAATATATATATTACAGTCGTCATCACCATAGTATAATTCTCAAATAACTTAACACAGCCATCATAAAAAAAATAATACAACTCTTACATGTTGTAGATAAGTTACAAATAAACAAGGTCTTCTTACACGAAAATAACAGAGTTGTTTTTGCCTATTCCTCTTCAAATATGTTGCACTGAGTTCCACATGAGAGATGAAGATATGATAGGGATGAGCATTGACATACCAAGTAGGTAAATCATGACTCATCTTATGGTTTATCCATTACCACATTAAAACTGCATGGTTAGTAAGTTACATCATTTCCAGATTACGAGGTTTATTATGATCACATCTCATAGATACCATAGTTAATCATTACCAAGTTCATAATTACACATTTATACAAATATTACTAATCATCATTGTTCCTAGGTATCCATGTTAAATAGAGTATCACTCAACTCATCGAAACCCAAATGGGCGCGCTTGATCACCCTGTAAACATTCCAAGGGTGTTTCAGTGAGGGGACATCAAGCCCCGAGTCCTCACCAAGTCGATTTCTGTACAGTGCATTCTGGGACTTTCAACCTAAGGAAACGTCATCACCTTCCCCCTATTTTACCTTTTAGGGTATTCGTACCCAAGCACGTAACCGCCACCCTTTTTACATATCATTATTCCTTTGTATTCAATTTTTATTTATAGAGTTAATTTTCTAACCATGCTTCTCAATTTATAACATATGTCAAATCATTATATTTCTCGCTATACGATATACATATTTTACAACATAAAGCAACCAAATTTAATTTGCCAAAAACCTCACAAAAGATGAGTAATAGAATCCCTACCTTCAAAGCTTAACAACAATCTTTTAATCTCGGAATTAATTAACGTTAGCTCCACACATCCTTGACCCTAAGGCATGCATAAGGACAATTAAAACTAAAGCACAACGTATAATCACATCCATAAGTAAATTATGTGTAAACCCATCTTACTAGTGCCATTAAAGTTTTTTTATGCAATTGTTCTTTGAATACCAAGTAAACAATTTTTATCTTAAACACAATATAACACACATACAAGTAATTTACATGTTTTAGTCTCTAATAAGAATTCATAAATCATTTAGGATAGTATTGGAAAGGTTGCAAGACATTAAGGGACTAGAAGGTGAGCAAAGTTGGGTTTTTGGTTCAGGTTAACAGCTAGTATACCATGGTAAATTGGTGGTATACTTTTGTAAAAAGGCAGGTTCACTATCTACAATCAACACACGGGTTAACAGGTGGTTTACTTAAGGTAGACGGGTGGTTTACTACCACAGGTAGGTTTACTAGTTTCTAATCCAAAAATTGAAAAATTCATAGAAATTAAAATACAACTCTGATTTAGGCTCATGATAGCTCGTTGGAAAGCTTAGAATGTCTACTTTTTAAATATGCAAACCAATTTACAAATTCATTTTCATTTAACTTCAGAATTTTAAGAAAGAGCCACTGCCCGTAGAGGTATTACAAAGTTCATGGAATGTCAAGTTTTTCTTTAACTCAAAGCATATTATCCTTGTACAAAATCTGAAAACCATTCCAAAATATGCAACATACATTATATAATCACAATAAACATATTCTCATGAGTTTTATACTAAAATCATTATCAAATTATATCTCTAGCCTTTCTTGTAAATAATGGTTAAAACATGCTTAAGTTTGCTCTTTAAGCTCAAAACATTAGAACGTCAATCTTAAAGTTATGGAAACCAATTTTAAACATTCCTAGCATGTTTCTAACATTGTTGTCAAACCAAAATAAAGGTTGGTTGTGGGTTTTAACTCAAGACTCAAGTTTTTGTTCATAAATGCTTAAGGATGCATGTTAACATAACTAGAAATTTGCATGAATTTTGAACACGAAAATTCTGCATTAAACATAGAGAAAACACATACTAAAAACTAAGTTTAGATTAAAGAAAACCTACCTCAAAACTCCTTTGAAAAGAACCAAAGTTCAGGGTTAAAAATCAAGCTTGAATTAACTCTAAAATCGCCTCAACTATGGTTGGGAATTATAATTGTCTTGGCCACAAAGAGAGCTTTGTGCTCTATGTCTTTAGTTAGAAATTGAAGTGAGAAAGGGAGAGAATGAGAAACTAGAGAAGAAGGTGGTGATGGTTAAATAAAAAGACATCAAAATTCTTGAGAGGAAGGGGAAGTTTACGGGGAAAGTTGTAAGAAGAAACAAAAGAGTATTAAAAGAAAATATCATCATGTCTCCCATGGAGACTTTTAGCAATTAATGCCAACATAATTGAGGGGACAATTAGAGTGAGTTATGGAAGGAGATGAGGAAAGAATTAAATAGGTGGTTGAGAAAATATCTCCATGCCTTCTATCAATTGAGGGAAAATTAATTCCATGTCTCATTCGGAGACTTTAGCAAAATGAGAAGAATGCTACATAATTGAGCATTAATTTAGGGAGACAAGATTGGTAGAAGTGAGTATTGGTAAATTTTGAATGTTTCTTATGAAGATTTGGTAAGAAAATACTAAAGTGGCATTTTTTTTATTGAAATAACACAGACAAACCTGGTAATTTTAAATACTATAAAATTTTAAATTGTCATATTTTATTCATTAAATTTTACAAAATCATACCCGTTAAAATACGGGTGTTACAGCATGTGATATTTTTCTCCATAATTGGAGGCTCTTGTGGAATACCCGACGAGTATTGTTCGATTCCCGATCTTCAATTACATCATAAACATACTAGAACTTTAATATATGTATACATATATATATATATATATTAAAAATAATTTAATGCAGCAAAATCAAAAAGCCTAAAACAATGCAACAACACAAGTGATGTGGCAGTTACATATTCTTTACACGTCCTTTCTTTGGCTTGGAGTATTAGATGTGCATTAGATAATTATATTTCTAGTAACATCATATCTTACATTCAAGTACTTTATGGACATTTCTGTGATTCTTTATGATTTTCCTTGGAGAGGCCGGGGATTTTTCTGATGATAACTTTAATCGGTGATATATCTTTTAAAACCGTTAAATCTAGTCAAAATTATTATTATTATTGTTATTTTGTAAATCTAACAGTCGATAAGCAAATGTGCATCAGTAATATCTTTTTTTAGTTTGTAGTAGAGAAATTACCAAGTACTTTATAGTTGGAAAGTAGGTATTTAGTATTAGTTTCATATGGGGACAGATGATGGGGAAGGGCTTTGTTTATAAGTTGGTATGTCACTAAAAAGCCAGCTTGTCCGTACGCCTTACACATGATCTCCAATGTCACATTCCAGAAAAGGGAAAAGGCTTAACATGCTAATTTTAGACTCATGGTATAGGCATTACGCCATCAGCTATAGCCAATAGCTGTGATCAAATGAAAAAGGTTAAACTTGGAGAATTCTGAAGCCTACTTATTACCTTAATGTAAAGAGACCTCGCGAAAGCAGCCTCCATTTGGAGGGTGTTGGGTAGGAGCCATTGGACCTATGTAACTCTTATATAGTTTTCTATTGTAAACCTATTTTTCATTGTGATAAATTTTTTACAGCGCCTAAAGTTCATATATAGCTTTCACAAAACCATTATAAATCTTGTGTTTTCTTATTTCTTTGATTTTTTTTGCAATTTTATTGCTCTCAACAATATAGATTTAGAGCGTTTAATTCTACACAATTATATAAGATATGAAAAAAGAATACCCTAGTAATAAGACATGATACGATGTTAGAATTATATGAGATTAAGAAAAAATATAATAATTTAACGGAACTTACAAAAGTAAGACAGTTAAAAATGTCTACCTGTTTGCTAGCGTAAAAATGAATTCTGTTATATGATATCTTAAAAGGCAATTCTACAATGAAATTTCCATAAATCATGCATAATAAGACGTCTCATTATATCGGAATCATATTATAAAAAAAAAAAATATGCAGCCAATTTAATTGAATTGTTAAGGTATTTTTTTGTACCATACTGTCCCTAAATATAAGCTGAAACTTTAAACTTTTTCTAATTTCTTTTTCATAAACCCATATAAACATTTAGGGTGTTTAGGAGGGTAGGTTAAGCTATCGATTTGGGTTTGACAATTGTAGCATATTAAAGCTTTATATTGTAATTTTTTACTGTAACATATAAAAACTTTACATTATTTATAATTCAAACTATTGGTTTAAAATACTCTTTTAAACATCCTAATCATTTGTAGGGACTAACTTGTAGAAAAATAACTCAGATTGCTCTCTCTCTTTTGGGTGCCTGTTGTTCTTGGGCCACATCTTTTATGATGTTTGTTGTACCCTTTCCTCCGATGAGCCAGCTTCGTTCCCCGCTTCAAGGTGATGTGCCAGTCAATAATCACATGATTTGAAACAATGTGACAAAAAACAGATAGATAGCCTTGTTTTTGTGTTGTGTTTCGCTTGTAGGGCCTTTGTTTCCCAATCAAATAAAAGAAAGTGGATGTGGTTGAAGGAAGAAATGACATCTTGCAGGTGCATTGGCTGGTGGGTTGTTGTAATGTCCTCTTATCCACCATACTTCTGTCTCTTAAGCAATGTTTCCGTATATGTTTCTTCCTTTTTTTCTGCTAAAAAACTATGAGAAAGTTTTCCATACGTGTTAAAAAAGTAAAGCGCCGTCATTAAATTTATAAAAATATAATTTTAATTAGATTTAACAACTTATAAAAAAGCACTAGTGGTAGGAACGCTCGACAAGAAGGACCCAAAAATATTTGTTTCTTCCTTAACACAAAAGAAAAATAAATTCCGAAGTTTCACATTGGCTTCCCTGCTTGCTTGCTAGTGTGAGAAGTACATGGAAATGAAAATGCATTTTTTGAATTTATAAGGCGTAAATTTAAAAAAAGCATATGCAAAAGGTACAAAGTGCCCATTGACTTTCCAGTTCTTATTAGGTTATAAATTATATGAATTCTCTTTAAATGGAGAGGGCAAATAAAATACCAGTGTCGACTAATAACTTCCGGTTAGAGATGTAAGAACGGGTCAAGTCGGCCCGGCCCGATCCATTCTCGTTATGCCCACGCGAATCGTGGTCCGCACCACCCCAGCTTAAGAAAAGAATTACCTCAGCCTAACCTACACTACAGGTTAATTTTACGTGGGTCAGGCTAGGTCGTGCCATGGGCTTTGAATAGGCTGGCCTATTCGAGCCCATCTACGAGTTAGGATGACTAGGCTCATCATTAGTTTAGATGAGCCAGCCCATCTAAGCATACAATTTTCAATATTTTTTTATTTTTATTTTTCAATTTTTAAACAAGTTAACAAATATAAAAGTTTGAATAGTCAATCGAAATATGAAAAGAGATATTTTATTTACAATTGTCTCATTTAAAATCTTTTCAAGAAAAACCCAATAGGACGAAACCTTGGTAAGAAAAAAAGAGTACAATTAGGATAATTATACATTAGATGTTTGCAAAATTACTAAAAAAATATTAAAAAAAAGCATGTCATGATATGATGTGTGAGGCCTTTTGCTGGAGTAAACCATACTCAGTTATGTTCACCCGTGAAGAAACATAAAAAATATATATATAATAAATTTAAATAAAATTGGGCAACAATGAGTCTCAGTTATGTTCACCCGTGAATAAACATAAAAATATATATATAATAAATTTAAATAAAATTAGGCAACAATGAGTCTTCGGTGGGCTGGCCATTGTTGGTCTATAAGGGCCTTATACGGGCCGAGATAGGCCAACCTATTTATGAGCCTAGATGTGCCGGCTTGGCCTATGATTTTTCATGGGCCGTGCCGTGCTGAGTCGGCCCATGGGCCAATAAATGTTGGCCTTGTCCATCCCACCAATATTTATGAACTAAGCCATGTCTTGAATAGTGATAGGCCATATCAACCCGGCCCGTCACTATATCAAGATAAGCCTGGACCGGCCCACGGGCCTTGACCCATCATTGCATCTCTACATCTTGTAAAAGGGCAAGTATTCTTGGCTTTACATGTTGAAATATAATTTGCAGTTATATATGTTTGTCATCATTGCATCTCTACATCTTGTAAAAGGGCAAGTATTCTTGGCTTTACATGTTGAAATATAATTTGCAGTTATATATGTTTGTCTTGAGAAGGTTTTAATTCCAGGGATGCGTGTCCAAAAAGTATAGGCTACAACACTCCTTTTTTAGTCCCCTTTTTTTTTTTTTGATAATGAGGCCCGTTGATAATCTCAAATTTATATGCTGTTTGACAAGTTAGTTATATTTAAGTTTAAAAACTATATCATGTGAAGCTTTACATTGTAGCTACTTTTTGCTTTTTTATTATAGTCTATAGGAGCTTTACGCTGTAGTTAGTTAGAACTAATTAGTTTTAACTAATATTCTAAACACATGCGTAGACAACAAAAAAAATAGTTACGAGTCGAAATTGGTACCTCTAGGGTTAACTAGAGGAATAATACTTTTTAAGTGTTGAGGAAATCCCACATCGGTTATAAAAGAGGCTGGTGCTCAGTTTATAAGTATGAGGGAAAGCTTCACCTCTTGAGCTAGCTAGCTTTTGGCCTCGAGCAGTCCCAATACCACTTAACAACACCACCATATTCAGTATTCGAATATACAACTTAAATAAAAAGATAATTACTATATAATTATGGTTACTTTTAAAATATTTGTGTGATATTTTCGAAGAAGTTGGATTGCTGCACGCACAAAAAAAAAAAGTTATCAAATCCAGGGCCTTGGTGTTTTGACGGCCCAAAGTGTCCTTTTTCAAAGCAGGCTCCCCTATTGAAGATTTTAAATTTGCAAATCAGATTCTTATTTGGGCCAAGCTCACCACACTAGAAAAAACAGGCTTTGTACTATAGCCTTCAATGGCATGACAAGTTATGTAATCCAGGGCCTTTAGTGTTTTGATGGCCCAAAGTGAGTAGCCCATAACCGACATCAAGTATTCCAAACGTTTATCAAAGCAGGCTCCCCTAATGAAGATTTGTCATTTGCAAATCAGATTCTTATTTGGGCCAACCTCACCTCAATAGAAAAAACAGGCTTTGAAGTGTAGCCTTCAATGGCAGGACGTTGGATGAGCCAGGCTAGAATTTTGTTACACACATAAATATAGAATTTTGCAGATTATATTTGATATGCAGACAGCTTCTCTGTGCTAACATTGCTATGGTTGAAGTAAATTTAACACATTAAAGGGCCAGGTTTGTAGCCATAGGACGTCGTATTGGAGAATTTTAATCGTTTTGGTCGATTATTCTAGTCAGCTGTCGTTTGGTAGCTTAACAAGTCGACTGAGATTGTTCCATAATCCATACGCCATCAACGACTATACGACAACCAATAATGTGCGCTTCAATGCCACCTACATCACCGTCCAAGTAATGCGCATTGATATTTAGCCCGACGGGCCTACTGCTCTTCCCCTCATATAGGGTGGATACCGTGGTCCGATGTAGGTTTTACAGAGTGGGGTCTGTCTGGCATGAGGGGGAACTAAGGGATGGTAGCTCAACGAGTTAAAAAGAGTTATTTAAGTAATGTAGACCCCAAATCAAAATGACTAATAAGATGTTTGGTTACCTCAATTTCAACTCGTCAGTTTCAACTCAAACAATATGAAGTTCGTATATGTTGCAGTGTAAAGCTCTATAACTTTCAGTTTTAACTCTTAATTCAACTCACTTCCTAAACACTCTATAAACTATGATAATATAAGGAGTATAAGGTAAGGAGAATGATCAATGATCTTAGCCATTAGAAAGAGGCTCATTGTTTGTCTTGGTCCTTGGGCTCACGAAGCAAATTCGTACTTACTCAGCTGGTCAAAACCCATTAAATGGCTTCACCACTTGACCCTTAATCTGTTTGCAAACCAAATTCGTATTAGCTTGAAAGACCACCTTTTCCACATTAAAATGTATACGTAGGGAAGCAACGTGGAAAATGTTGGTTCAAATTCAACGGTGGCTTCCTAAAAAGAGTCAATTACAAGGGCTCCATGTATTTATGATAGTTATCGCATCATATTAGAAATTTCAACAATTGATAGGGTAACAACGAAATTTGGTGAAAATTTAATGGTTAATACCGCGAAGACGACATATATCTAAGAAGCACTTGAGTATCCAATGGGACTTTGTAAAAATATGACTTAACGGGAAAGCTTTTAATTAGTATAATAGCTATCTGAACTACTAGCATTAATACCTTTCAGAGTGCTTTATCTCCTAAACTTTAAAAGCAGATAATTTATTTTTTAATACTTTTTATTTTAAGTCTATTTCAAACTATGCATTTAGTTTTTCATCTCATTAAAAATATATCCTTATGTTGTATTTAATAAATAAATGTATACTTTTTCACCGCCAACAAACAGTTTGGACTATTGAAATGACCAAAATACCCTTAAAAATGAAAAATCAAAATTGCAAAAAAAAAAAAAGAACAAACATGTAACGCCCCTTTACGGACGTCATAGATGTCGTTACATACTTTTAATTTAGGATAAACCATTTGTACAAAAACATAATTGAAACTTTATTTGGGAAAACATACCTAGGATCCATGCATACATTTTTTTTTTTTACAACATCCAAAATCTTAATCCATCCTTAAAATAATAATTTACTTATTCATAAACATCCTTTAAATAGTTTACCAAAACCATCAAAAATTGAAATAATCCTTTCAAACGAGCATGGAAAACTTACTTACAATTCGACAGGCTGAACCTGTGAGTTCGGCAGGCTGAAGTTGTTTGGCATACCGAAGATCAAACTTCGGCAAGGCCATCCGAAGCTTTGCAAAAATAAGATTTTCAGAGTTGATGAGAACGGCAAGGCTGGTACAAAGTAATCGGTAGGCTGATCCATCCATCAGCAGTCCGAACAATAATGTTCGGCAGGCTGACCGATTATAAAACCAACTTTTCAAATCAAAACTCCATAATTTAAACGCGGAAGACGAAATACTTAAAAAATAATAATAAGATAAAATAATAAAGATAGTTCATGGATTCTTAAAAAAAACTTACCAAATAAACGTGTCCAAATAATAAAACATAATTTTAAATTATAAAATAAAAACTTCCTTCTTGGCGTTCTTTCGATTACAATTCATCTTGCTTAGCTCACACGCCTTTCACGCCCTCCGCCTAGTCCATCACCTTCTTACCCTTATCTGCAACATGATATAAACTGAATAAGCTAAATATTAGTAAGTACTATTATTATCTCATAACTTAAAACATTTTATGAACATCAACATCATCATACATCATAATAGTGTGCTAGGCACATTTGCATAGGAACATATCTTTCATTACTTTGACCTATATTAAAACTTAATTCATTTTATCTTAAGGACCCAAGTGTTGCACCATAATCATCATCATAGGCGCGCCGTCATGAGAGGAAAAGGATAGTTAATCCTAAACCAAACATGACATCATAACATTGGTGTGCAACACTTATTTAGGTGATACATATATATACATATTTAAACTTTCACGCTTTGAAATACGTCATTATCATACATGCATAACATTTGAACATAAAAATCTTTCATAAGAAACCTTTAAATGAAATCATCATAGATATCATCATGAACATAATTTCAAACCTTATAAAACATATCATATTGCAGGTGAGAATGTACTTACTTTTTTAAGCTAGCTTACTTAACCTTAATTTTTGTTGGTGACGACGCCGCGGTCTCGATGTGCTCACTTCATAATGTGTTCATATCATTCATTCATAAAAAAATAAACAATTAACATATATATTTTCAAGAAACCATGAAATCATCAACAATTCATAACCTCTTCCAATAACATATTTCATCACATATCCTTTCCTCTCTTGAAAACATCAATTTCATAAAACATTTCATCAATGTTAAAACATTAAATAAAACTGTCAACACAACATGCATCACTGACCTCCATGAATTCAAAACTTAATAACTCAACATTTGCACATAATTTGAGCACCACATTTGATAGAGACAAAGTTAATACATAAACATATTACCATGATTTTTCATTTATCATAAAAATTTCATTTGGCAATTTAAACCAAGTCACATATCTCACACTTCCAAAACTGCCAGCAATAACAATTCAGTGAACAACTCTAAACTCAAGTCCATTTATCACATTTTGACATCATAGAAAAATCTATGAAAATTAACACATAGTAATAGACATACAGAACTCTAACATATCCAAAAATTGGCTTTAGCAAAAATCGGAGTGGGTCAAAATGCACATTTGAAATCAGTAGTAAAGCTAACTTCTATCATATAAAGCAGTAAGTTACATGAGTTCATCTTTTTCAAACAATCAAAACAAATTTATTTAGGCCTCAAAATTCTTATGACATCATATTAAGATACAAATACAGCACCTCAAAAATTCATGTCATCAAATAAAATCATTTAATTATACAAAATATCACACAACTAGGAGTTCAACAATTTTTCGATTAAACATTTTCTAAACCTAGTCTTAATGAAAATTCCATAACACATAAAATACCCATCAAATCATTACCAAACTTTTTAGTCCATATCATAACATATACATGAACATTTTTCCCTAAATTTTGTAAAAGTCAAAGCATATTTACCCCTTGAATTAAAAGCACATTTTTGAGCAACATAATAAAACAACATCATTTTACTGTGAGTGGCAGAGGGTAGAAAATTCATATCTTATCACTAGAAAAATCTAATTAAGGTGAAATTTGGAGGAACATCACATAACTACATCCATGAACAACATATTAAAATTTCAGAGCAAAAGAAAATATCTAGACAAAGTTATGATAGTCGGATTAGGGATGAGAAATGCATTTCAGAAACACCGAAAAAGAGGGTTCTTACCTTAACAAATTTCTTCACAAACTCCTTCGAATTCAACCAAAAAATTTCAATATTTCTCACAAATAATAGCTAGGGAAATTTGAGAGGGTGACAAAGGAGAAAACGTGAAGAGGAGAAAGACAGAGAGAGGAAACGTCTAAGAAAAGAGAGAGAGAGCAAAAATTATCGTGAAAGAAGAAAATGAGAGTAACGTACAAAAAGGAGGCTTGTCCTTTCCCTTATTATCAGAAATTTCTGACTAAAATCATGGGGGATGGAGAGAGATAAGGGGAAAGTCAACAAATCATCTCATCTTACCATGTTTCAACTCTTCAAAAAGGGAAACCATATCAATTACATTCAATCAATCAAATGTCAATTATTTTATTTCCTTAAATGAGGAAATTAATCCATAAATATGCCAATCAATCACATTAAACCATCCAATCATCGTAATTATCTCAATCATAAATTTGGAGAGACTTCTGCTGACTGCTCGTCAGCTGTCATCGGCCTGTCGATTCCTCACTTCGGCCTGCCGATTCCACAATGTTCGGCCTGCCGATGCTTGAGGGATAAGTCGGCCTGCCGAACTTGAAGGTTCAGTATGCTGAACTGTCCTTGCATACTAGAATATATCATAATATTTAAATCATTAATGAATCATCATAAAACATACAATAATAATAACATGAACACTGGAGCACATCAATTCCACGTGACCGTCACCTGTCATAACACTTAGAATAAATTGTTAGTGACAATATTATCATAAATCAATATAGAAAATACTTAACGTCGTCAATAATATAACATTATCTGTTACATGAAATAGACGGGTGCTACAAAACATATATTACAAAATGAAAAAAAAAAAAACCCATTGCGGCAACATATAGGAAACTCATTGCCTTGTTGATATCGTTGATTTCTTGTTCTTTTTCCTCCTCATCATGATCCGTCCAGGAGTTCATTAGAAACGAATCTCTGAGCAGCAAAAATCAACACCTAGTCAAAATCCTCAAAATGTGTTCAGGTTAGATATTGGAATTTTTTTGGTAGCCTCAATACTTCAAATTCAGTGATAAACGAGATTCACTCATTCTAATGCAGATCCAAATGTTTGAAAATGCAAAGAAAATAATGAATTGAATCCTCTTTCGCACAGCAATTGCAGCAAAGAGAATCGTCAAGACTATCGAGAACGCCCCTTGCCGAGACGCACAAGGCCAGTGTGTGGCTCACCTATGGCCATGGGACGAGCTCGACTATGTCCTGAGCAAAACAATCACTCCTTTTCTCTTTTTTTTGGAGTTTTTATTTTTTATTTCTTTTTTTAAGGATATTTTGAATAGTTTTTAGGTCAAACTCAAGGCTGACCAGGTAAATGCATGAATTTATGTATTATATATAAACTGAAGTTATATACTTGATAAGGTTAAAATTAATGGTATATTTTTTTGAATAAACCTAAAATATATGGTATAAAAAGATAAATAACTCCTTAAAAATCCCCACTTTAGCACCTCAAAATTTCATATTTTTGACTTTTTCCTTTCTATCCAATTTTCCAATTTTTCGTTAAAAATGATGGGAATAGACCCATGTGAGGTGCATGTGGGGTTGTTGAAGCTTTTTATGGCTTGATAATGCCCTTTTCGTCCCTAACATAGGAAAATACTGAATTGGAAACCCTCAAATTATTTTTTCCCAACTTTATAAATAAAAGTGTAAATGATAATTCTCATGGACAAAATGTCAATTTTAGCTTTTATAGACCATCCACATGTGGCTGTTAGTCTATTTTCTTCACTTTTTGAAGAGAAATTAGACATAAAAAAGTAAAGTGAGGAGATATAAAAGTTTAGGGTAGTAAAATAGTGATTTTTAAAGTTTAAAGAGTAAAATAGGAGAAACATTAAAATTCAAGAGTCATTAGTTTTAATAATCTGGAACTTTCAAAAAAAATATCAATTTGCAAGCAATCATTTTTTAACTTGTGCGGGACACTTCTTAAAATCTTAAAAGATGTTAGCGCCCCAACCTTAAAATAATTAACCACATTGAGGTGGCACTCCAACGAACTCAACCTTGTCTCTTCTATCTCAGCTAACCCAATGAATCAGCTAGATTAGCCGCTGAATTAAGAGTTTGGGAATTTATAGGCTATTTGAGAACACAGTTAGAATTACAAGATATAGTTCTTCTAACTAATTTTTGCTATAATATTTTCTCTCATAAAATTTGAATCAAAAGCTAGTTAAAACTACATTTTATAGTTTCAATTGTATATTCTCAAATGCCACATTAATTGTCAAAAAAAAAATTTATCAAGATAAGTTCTTACTAAAAAGACTTATATTTCACGTTGAGCAGACGTTTGTTATTGCAAGAATTCTTAATTCATAAATTGTAGAGCACAAACAGAGACTCAAGCAAGTATCGGATTCAAAAACTAGAGTAAAAAATTATAGATCGACTTATTTGTGGGTTTGTGGGCTAATAATGCCAATATTTATCCTAGCATTAAAATCAAGTTTTTGGTTTTCAACCAAATCATCTATGTTTCACGCTTGGTGTGCTTTGGTAATGAATGCTTTAGTATTAAATGTCTCATCATGTTCGAACTCCTAATTATAATATTATTAATGTAAAAAGTCAATTTCTACAATTTAATTAGTGAGTATTATTGATTAATTTATTCTATCTATGCAGATAGGCATGTTATTAAAAAAAAATCAACTAGTTTATCATGTTATTATATCGTGGTAACTGATAAACGTTGGAAGATTTTATATTATTTACTCGAGGATGATGCCAGAAACGTGGCCTGCGGGTTATGTATTCTATTGAATTTTGTTTGGCCACCATGTATTGTTCTTGTAAAAATCGTGGTTGACTATGAAGCATTAATCAACAGAGTCAATCAAATTGTGGGAGAAGATAAAAGTCTTTCCCCATTAAAGACTCCTACCAATAAAACACTATTTCTAACCGTTAGATTTGATTAAAATCAATTTTTTTCTTGAAATGACTGATAATCAAAAGTTTACAACACCTACCATAGAAATTACTAAAAAGAAAAAAAAAAGGTGGAAGAAAAAGTCCAAAACATAGATCAGACGGTAAGATTTACACCGAGATGCAAGTCAAATTCCTGGTGTCTTTTATTTTATTTATTTATTTTTGTCTTGGATAGTCAAAACTATAATAAAAAAATATTTATTGATAATTTAAAACAAAAAAATTAATTAAAACTATTCTACCATTAGAATCCTTCTTTTTTATATATCAAAATTTTCTTCAAAATTTTATATTTTTATACCCAAAAAGTATTTGAAATTTTTAAAAGTTATATATATTAGTGAAATGAAAAAGAATATAACATAAATGTATTCAATATAACCAAAAATATGATGCAAAATTTTCCCAAAAAAAAAAAATTCTAATAGCATTAATGGAAATTTCTTTCATATTTTTTAAGCTTTTATTGGTATTTATACATTTTAAAATTTCAAAATACTTTTTAAATATGAAAGATAAAATTTTAAAGAAATTTTCAGTATATCCAAAAAGAGGGATCTCGATAGTAGTATGTTTTTAATTGATTTTTTATTTTTAATGAACAATAAAGACTATTTTTATTATAGTTTTAATTTTTTGTTTTTTATAATTAGAATTACTAAAATACTCATAATTTTAAAATTATTTATCAATTTATAGTTAAAATTCTAACAGAAGGACTATTTTTTGTTAACAGTTTATACTTCACAGGGAACGGATATTAAATTCTAAAGTTTAAGAGACAAAGTGTCACAAAGGCTATGTTTTTGGGGGAAATTTTGTAATTAATTTTTTCTTTTTTAGTTAACAATTCTTCATGTTAGTCAAAACTCAAATTGCTCGCTTAAGAATCTTGAATTGTGATTTAAGTCAACAATTCTAACCTAACTTTTTTGATGTTGTGTCAATTTTTTGGAAGGTTGTGTCTTTTTTAGATGTCTGTACTTATTAAATGAAAGAAAAGAAAAAATGAATTGCAAGCAAAAAATTTTAAAAAATATGCATGCAAAATACATATGGATATATAACACATAAATTTTAAATATGTGTATATATGCGCATGCCTATATAAAATACTTTTAAAAAAATGGGCGTTAAACAATAGATAAAAAAAACTACTATTTAGGTGAGAAATTTGAGTTTTGACTTGTGGGAAAAATTATTGATTAGAAAAGAAAATTAAAAATAATTTACAAGGTAAAAATACCAGTTTTTAAAGTTTAAAGGATAAGATGACATAGTTACTAAAGTTCAAATGGCAAAAATAAAACTTTATAGACGAAATGGCACAAAAGAGACATTGTCGCTAACTGTTTTAAAGTTCGAGGAGCGTGCATCTAATTTTCAAAGTTTGGGAAGCAAGGTAACAAACTGACAAAGTTCGGAGGACAAAAATAAAATTTATCCTAACTATCGGGGGACAAAAATAAAATTTATCCTAACTATCGCATCATATCATAATCATAATATTAAATATGACAATTTAATAAAACTTGACTAAAATTTATAGTATATTTAATTCTCCTATTCATATGTGAAGGTAAGGAAAAAAGATAGGTAACTAAACTATTAATTAGATTGGAATATTATAATTAATTAGATAACTGCATCCTTTTTCTTGTTTCTTTTCAGACAATTTTTATAATAGAGAATACAATTTTGTTCTATTAGTAGAGCATAGATAATTTAGTTGTTATATTAACTTTTTAACAATCTGATTTACAACTAAGAGTAATTTTATATTATGTATTGTCAATTTTAAGTATTTTAAATGAAGATTTAGGGCCTGTTTGTTTCATGGTTTGAATCACGGTTTGAATCATTTTGCTACAGTATTTTCTCTCATAAAAAATTTAAATCTTCATTCAAATACTCAAACCAAATGGGCTCTTAAATTTTTGTAAGAGAAAATACTGTAACAAAATGATTCAAACATAATTTGAAAATCGAAACAAATATATTTTAAAATATTTTATTTTACTAGTAAAGGAAAATTGTTTTTTTTATCGGAAGAATTCCGCTTTTTTTTTCACGAATGTTTTTATTATATATATATATACACACACATGTATATTACGTCAGATAATATTGAATGTTGTGTACTGATGAATCGGAGACCAGTAGGGCAGTCTTTTCAAGACTTTTACCAGTCAACATGGTAAAACGATTTTTTTTTTTTTTTTCATTTTTTTCTTGGCAACTAGTGGATGTCACTAATTGACTTGTACATAACGACCTTTGAGCCATGCCGGAGATGAAAATATTGACGGATCGATGGACTTGTAGCTCTGTTGGGAACATAAAGTAAACTAGCACTCTAGTCAATAATGGAGGCTCAATTCACCAATTATTTCAAAATGGAATAATATTATATATATATAAATAAATATTCTGTCCTCAAAGTGTAACGTAGTATTAATTCAATATAGAACAAACGTAATATTTATTTTGTTGTACATCAATTTTAGGAAGCTATCACAATTAAAAGTATAATCTTGCTATTTTCTTTAATACGTATTGTCATATAAGATAAAACAAATTGTCATGCTTTAATTTCCACACATTATTATTTTCGTGAAAGAATAAACCAAACCTAACATCAATATGGCTTGAGTGAACTGATTGCTACTCAACATATATTATTTTCTTTAAAAAGATGATTGTCGCAAGCCTGAGACAATAACTTTTTTTTTAATCCTTCCATATTTGTTGTTGCACAAAAATACCCAATGTTATTTCTTCTAAAAATTCTTATGTTATGTCGTGACATGCATCTCAGGTTCTAATTTTGTGTAACTTTTTTTTTTATAAGACGTAGAGTTTAAATCTTTTAAATCTAAAAGCTCTACGCTACTTACCAAGTGAACTCTGGGGCTTACAAGGGATCACCCACTAGGTGACTCTAGAGTGACTTTAATTTTTGTGTATCTTTTTACTTTTTTGGTTCATTGGGCAAGAGAGATGTGAATTTATAAGTTATTCATTTTAAATGAGAGGTGACGAGTACATAATTCTAATATAACAATAACGAATATATCAATCAACATTTGTAAAGTGGTCATAATTTTCTAAAGAGCAATACTATGTATAAAACCAGATAGGAGTTCTGATTTTATTAGAGACAAGAGGTGGGACCCACCTATCTTCTGGGCTCTAACGGGGTCAAAATCCCGTTGGGTGGATTAGAGTTTTTCTTTTCTGAATTCCCCCAAGATCTTTAAGCAGCCGATCCTTGAAATTGTGAGGTAGAACATGTTAGGATTTGCTTGCTAGGCCAAGCGGCCAACATGATTGGACCTCGTTGCATGGTCATTTGAGGTGCGTGCTATCTTTAGAAAAAGTCCCATTCTTAAGCGGATCAAATTGGCAAACTTTATGAAGATCTGATATACATATTTGAATTTATTAATTAAAACAACGTACGCTTCTAGATTCAATTAAATAAAATGATTAGAATATGAAAGAAAGGGACCATCAGTTTTAGGAAAATTTGTGTTGTATATGAATGGAAAAAAATAGTCAAGTTTTACGTACCCAAGTTAGTCCCATGTGTTTGAATTTAGAAAGCATCCTTGATTTGAACGCAAAGATACATATATAAATACATACATATATATATATGTATATATATTTTTTTTGAACGTCATGAGAGTAATTTTAAACTTTAAATCTCAATTATGCTAAATATAATTCTTACATGTAAAACTAAGTCAGCTCCCCTCTTTGTTACTAGACCAAAAAAAGAAAAAAGAGTCAACCACAAATCTGTCTCTCTTTTTTTTTTAATTCAAAATTTTTAAATGCAATCACGAACTTGATTTGGACACATGAGAGGATCCAGTTTTTTATTGTATTATTATAAACCAGCCAAAAAAGCCCATAAAAATTTCGGACTCTAACGTGATAAGAATGAAACAATGTCGTAGAATTAAGTCATGCATGTTATATTTTATATATATATATATATGTCAAGCCCATCTACCCATCTACTCTTCTTCTTGGTCTATTTTCAACGACGAAACACAATAGTTTAAAGGATATATATCTATATAAATATATTATCCTCATAAATATATGAATTTATTACATAATATTAATGAAAAAATAATTAAACATATTTTAAAGCTATATACACTCATTTTGTCGTTATTTTTGTTCAGCCCACCTTATTGGACTACTACTGAAACTAATTAATTAGTCTATAAGGAGAGTGGGAAATAACATTTTTCGGAATTTTTTTAAAGTAAATAATATATTTTAAAATGGTTAAGATAAGCAACATATTAACACTATATATAAACGTTGTTTACGCCATAAATAAAGTGAATAAAGGGGTATATGAATTACTTACATTGTAAATATTTTATTTATCTAAAATATTTTACAATATAGTGTGCACTTCTTTGAGTTAAAAAATTATTTACTGACGGGTTTTCGCATGGTATATACAAATAACAAAAATTTGAAAATAAATAGATATGAGAGCAGATAGAATGGAGAAGGGATTAAACAAAAAAAAAAAAGATTGATTACACAAATTCTCTCTCATGATATAATTGACATGTGGTACATCATAAACGGTTGATTTTAATATCCCTATTATTTTTAAAGCTAAAATAAATTTAAAAGTTTGGTTTATTAAAAACTTTAATATTTAAACACATAAATGAAAAACGTTAAAAAAATTTTAAAAAATTGCTACCTTCTCCTTTCACTTATTTGTAACTTCATGGGACGAAGCTACTAAAGTAATACACTAAACTTTTCAACTCAACATTATAAACATAAGAAGTTTTTTTTGTTAAGAGATGGAGAGGTTGACTGATGTTGTAGTTTGAAAATTGCGGTATTTTTGACAATCTACGTGTGAGACGCCAAATACTAACGCGTCAATTCTTGAAATGAAAGTCCAAATGTACTGTTATTGCTGCAATTAAAATATTTTATTAGTAAAACAAGTTCTTTTATCGTTATAAGATTAAAACCTTACTTTAATTTAATAAGTTTTTAAACCAAGACTTACTATTTTGTTAACAACAGAGTTATACTCCATGCGGTCAAATAAGATTGCTGTATTAGTGTTGTCTTTGAAAATAACCCATATGAAATAATGAAACTATGCATGTGTCTACGTGTTAGAAAGTCTATACATGTTTTATATGTCAAGCCCATCTACCCCGTTACCCGCCTACCCTTCTTCCTGGTCCAGATTGTCAACGACGACACACGATAGTACATTATATATATAAATATATATCTATATATTTATATTCAACACGTATAAATATACCCATGTATATATTATATTAGGCAAGCCTATTACAACGACGACCATAAATTCTGAGTCTTCCATGATAAGGACTCGCATCTAGTATTGTTCTGGCCAACAACACCAAATTAGGACAAGAAGCCAAACTAAGAAGAAACTAAGGGCATTAAGTTTTCTGGTGAGTTCTCTTCTGAAGATTTTTCCCGTTTTCCATCTTTGTTTCCCTTCTGATATTCATTTGCTTTGCTCTTTTATTGAGTGATTTCCTGGCCTCTAATTCGTTTGTTGTCATTTTTCTCCTTTGTGTGAGGAATCTATATCTGTTGTAGTATTATTATTATTATCATATATGAAGCCAGTATAACCCATAATTTTGTTTTGCTTAAAAAGAAAGACAAAAGAAGCTTCTAGACAACATTTGTGGTTAATGTATGCTTCCCCTTCTTCGTTGAAGCTCCGTATATATCGATGAGTTTTCATTTGTTACGTTGTTTTTAAACTATTGTTGGCTACTAACTAAATTATTTCTTAATTATAATTGTTGACATCCAGTGACGGAGTTAGTATTTTCTAGGCTAATATTTTATAATGCATAAAATTATATATATTCAACATTTTAAAGGTCTTGTACAAATTTTAGTAATTTTTTGGAGTATATTATTTATGTGTGTGTATATATATATTAAATAGGAGGAAAAAAATTGACAGGTGATTGATGGGACATTTTATATACTTTAATTCTATCCATTTCTCTATGACTATCTAATTGTGATTCATATCACTTGGCTAATGCACACTGAAAGGTACATAGGATATATATATCTATATATATGTATATATAGAGAGAGAGAATTTGTTGCAATAGGTGACAATCTTACATGTATAGGTATCTGGCATGGAGGCCGGCTAGTTGATGCCCTTTGTACACAAAGCTGTTAATTATTAGTGTTAAAATCTCCATCAATTTTTTTTTTTTGAGAATTCACCTCCATTTTTATATTATCGCACTCTTATATAATATATTTTCACTTATTAGCTTAAGATTTACGTAATGGAAGTAAAACTTGTCTCTTCTCATGTCTCTTATAACAAGGATAAGAAGGAGACATTTGATATAAAGTTGATGGGTTATTTCTATCAATATATCACAATACAGAATATTCGTGTTCTTTGAGTTTAAAAAAACATAATATATATATATATATATATATATACCATATCTATTTATGGACTTGTTTTTTTATGTTTTTAATGATTATATTTTTAATAAGGATATATTTTAACCATAATTGTGAGAATTTAATTTTATTAATTATTATATTTTTTTTATCAATTACATGATTTATTACAATCGTCTAATTTATAATAAATAATAAATAATGATAGTAACAATTGAAAATATACATACATACATACATATATATATATATATAATACGATATATGTCTTTATCTTTTGTCTCTCTCTATAAGGATATGACCCCTTAGCACAGATCAAGCTCTATCTTTCCAATTAAATATGTACTATGTAGATGCTTGAAGATTCTTTCCTTTGAGAACAACGAAAAAGGCATCAAATGCTTTGGACCTCTCTTCATTTTTCATTTATATCCAGTTGTTATAATAAAATGTTTATTTTGCATTTTTGGTAATTTTTAATTTTCAAGAAACGAAAAAAAAAAAAAGATTTTTCTTTAAGTTTCTTTATCTTCAAGGGTCTGGAGAAGGAACCTTACATGTGGTCCTAACGTAGCTTGTTAAGGGTTATTTTTTTTAATAGGATTAAGGGGGCTCTCTATATCACATATCAACATGAAATTAAGTAATTAATTAAAACAATTTAGGGAAAAAAAAGAAAAGAAAAGAAAAAAGGAACTACGGATGAATTATTGTTTAAACAAGACAACGCAAGTAAAAAAAACTATAACAAAGAAATCTAAAAAAATTTCTCTATTCACTCTCTTTATTTATTTTAAGAAAATTCAGAGAATATTAATTTAAATAGAGTAATATTTGGCCACCCTAAAACAATAATAAAAAAATGTGGCCAAAAATACATTGACTGATTTGGGCACAACATTGAATTATTATTTGACCCATTCTTATACTCGTTATTATTCCCTATTTTTTTATCATAACTTTTTCTCCTATAAATGAGCAATATAATATTTAAAATGCATACACTACCTATTAAAAAAATTATCATGTGATATCAAACGTACATATTACACAAGATACTTTGAGCAAAAAACTAAGTACTAAAGATTTCAAGTCTTAACCTCTAGCTGGCATCAAATGTCTCGGGTTTTTTTTTTTTTTTTTTTTGGGAAATGGGTCATAAGACTGAATGGGTCTAATTTTAGTTTATCTGCTTATTTATTTTTTTATTTTATGAAATAGGTAATAAGCATAATTAAGATCTCCAATTTTGTGTTCTTTTTTATTTTGTTTTGTTTTTTTAAACCAAGTCACCTAAACTGACCAGTTTAATGAACTTCTCATAATTCAATGAGCTTCTCTTTATTCAAAACAAAAAGTTTAACTTTTCATAATTCAATGAGCTTCTCTCTATTCAAACAAAAAGTCTAACTTTTCTTTGAAAGACAAATAAATACAAAAATTGGTGCTGCCAAAAATAGGGAAAGTATATTGTTATATGTTTCTCATTCTTATAATACTCGTATCATATTAAAAGACATATGCCACCTATATATATATATATATTAATTATAGGCTTCATTTTCAGTGCCTGGTCTGCTATACAATTTGGTTCATCTCTCTTGAAACTTCTCACAGAGGCTTACAATTTTCAATCAACCATGGCGGTTTCTGGGTCTCTCATTCTACCAAACAAATCTTTCTCTCCAAGGATTAAATGTCCAGTGCCAAATTATAGTACAAAAAAACTGGTACGTAGATCATTATGTTGTCCATTTTTCAACCTTTCTTTTGATACAAGCTTTATGCTGTTGTGGTAATTAATAATATATACTTTCTATTACATTTATCATTCTTAATTTATTTTCCCTTTCTGGGTGCACTTTTCATAACAAAAACCATTTATTGTTGTTGTTGCAATATTGCAGTTTTATTTGCGAGCTTCCCTTGGTAGCTTATCATCATCAGATGGTAGTGGGGAAAAGAAGTTGATCAGGAAAGAAAAAGACGGATGGAAAATCGAATACACAGGCGAAAAACCGGCAACGCTATTGCTAGATTCTATCAATCACCCAGTTCACATGAAGAATCTATCCACACAGGTAGGACCATGCATTAAAAAAATTCACCATCAAACTGCTGATGTTTTTTCTAACAAGTTTTTTGTTGCCCATTAATGCCCACTTTTTTGACACTTGAATATAATTCAGGATCTTGAACAACTAGCAGCAGAGCTCAGAGCAGATATAGTACATACAGTATCAAAGACAGGTGGGCATCTCAGTTCCAGCTTAGGAGTTGTCGAGCTAACCGTGGCGCTGCACCACGTGTTCAACACGCCCGATGACAAGATCATATGGGATGTTGGCCATCAGGTGAGCAAGAACAACATTTTTCTGTATGAAAATGGAAAAGATTTTTTTTAATTTAAAATAAAAAGGTAATTTGTCCTAGTTACAAGCGATAATAGGTTCTGATAAGCAATGAATTTTGCAGGCATATCCTCATAAGATTCTCACCGGAAGGAGGTCAGCTATGCACACCATTAGAAAAACGTCCGGGCTTGCAGGATTTCCCAAAAGAGAGGAGAGCGTTCATGATGCTTTCGGTGCAGGTCACAGTTCTACTAGCATATCTGCAGGCCTTGGTATGTTTAGTTCTCATCACTCTCTCTGTCTTTTCAAACATAAAAAGTTCGTCCACATCAATGGAGAACAGTGTTTAAATCTTGTCGATTTGATAGGCATGGCGGTTGGCCGAGACCTACTGGGCAAGAAGAACCATGTCATTTCTGTGATCGGAGATGGAGCCATGACTGCTGGTATGGCGTATGAAGCCATGAACAATGCCGGGTTCTTGGACACCAACATGATAATCGTGTTGAACGACAACAAGCAAGTCTCTTTACCCACCGCCACTCTTGACGGGCCTGCAACTCCAGTGGGAGCCCTCAGCAGTGCTCTAACAAAGATTCAAGCAAGCACTGAGTTCCGAAAACTTCGAGAAGCTGCAAAAGTAATAAGCCTTTACTAATACTGCTGATACTTTCCCATTCTGTATCACTTGAATCTAATTTCAACAACTGATTTAGCCCTTTTTCTTTTCTCTGTCAAAGAACATCACAAAGCAAATTGGAGGGCAAGCACATGAAGTTGCAGCAAAACTAGATGAGTATGCTAGAGGCATGATCAGTGCTTCAGGGTCTACACTCTTTGAGGAACTCGGAATCTATTACATTGGTCCAGTGGATGGACATGATGTCGAAGATCTGGTTACCATTTTCAAGAAAGTGAAAGCAGCACCTGCACCAGGGCCAGTTCTGATCCACATAGTGACAGAGAAAGGGAAGGGCTATGCCCCAGCTGAGGTGGCACCTGATAAAATGCATGGTGAGACTCAAATCTTTATTTTCTTTTTCTATTTTTTTCCTTCCAATACGCTTTTTGTGAGTTCTTAGCATTATACTTTTTTCAGGGGTTGTCAAGTTTGACCCAAAAACAGGCAAGCAATTTAAGCCCAAAACGCCTACGCTTTCATATACTCAGTACTTTGCCGAAGCCCTGATAAAAGAAGCCGAAGTAGATGAAAAGATCGTGGGGATCCATGCAGCAATGGGTGGTGGGACCGGTCTCAACTATTTCCAAAAGAGATTTCCCGAGCGCACCTTTGATGTGGGAATTGCTGAGCAGCATGCTGTCACCTTTGCTGCTGGATTAGCTACGGAGGGTCTCAAACCATTCTGTGCCATCTACTCATCATTCCTGCAGAGAGGATATGATCAGGTGGGCAAATAAGAAACGGCATTGAAAAATACTACCAAGGATGATGATCAAACTTTTTTTTTCTGGTAAAAATTTGTCATATTTTACATGCCTGTGTAATAGGTAAATAACTGTGATTGGTTAAAAAGGATAAAAGGACATAACAGGTTGTGTGGTTTGCTTTCATATTTCTTTTTCCAAGAATAGTTTGTAAGCTTTTTAATCAATGAAAGAACTGGTTAATATTCAGGTGGCACATGATGTAGACCTTCAAAAGTTACCTGTCCGCTTTGCATTGGATCGGGCTGGTTTAGTTGGTGCAGATGGGCCCACACACTGCGGAGCATTCGATGTCACCTACATGGCCTGCTTGCCCAACATGATTGTCATGGCTCCATCTGATGAGGCCGAACTTATGCACATGGTGGCCACAGCTGCAGCCATAGATGACAGACCGAGCTGCTTCAGGTTTCCAAGGGGTAACGGCATTGGAGCTGTTCTTCCACCTAATAACAAAGGAACAATACTTGAGGTTAGCACTTAAATCATTTCCAAAACATTAGGAGAATTGTCTGACACACCAGATTGCTAAGATTTATTTTTCTGCATTATTCTTGGATAGATCGGAAAGGGAAGAATATTAACAGAAGGAAGCAGAGTTGCTATTTTGGGCTATGGCGCAATAGTTCAACAATGCGTTGAAGCTGCAAAAATGCTGAAAACAAGGGACATTGCAGTGACAGTAGCCGATGCAAGATTTTGCAAGCCTTTGGATACAAATCTCATCAGGCAATTAGTCAATGAGCATGAGATCCTGATTACTGTGGAAGAGGGTGCGATTGGAGGATTTGGGTCTCATGTGGCTCACTTCCTAAGCTTAAGTGGACTTCTAGATGGACCCCTCAAGGTAAGAAGAGAAATCTTATCGCAGGGATGAGAAGATTTTTTAGTTACCTTTCTATGTCTTTTCATTTTGTTTGCCTCTAATTGTGCTGGAGCTTTCTTTGCAGTTGAGATCAATGGTTCTTCCTGATAGATACATTGACCATGGAGCACCCCAAGATCAGCTTGAAGAAGCCGGGCTCTCCTCAAAGCATATCTCTGCAACAGTCTTAAATCTCTTGGGGATGCCCAAGGAGGCACTTCAGTTCATGTGAGCACGCAAGTGGAATTTCTTGTCCCCAAAGCTGTGATAGCATCTACAGTTTTTAGCTAACTGAAAGCGAGAAAGAAGTTCTCGAAATCCAAATTAGAGACGCTAATGTCTAATGCTTGAACACTCTTGGATTCAAGACATCTTGAACTGATATTGTAGTATTTTTGCACAAAAGGTACAACACGACCAAGCTTCAGGATATAAAGACGGAAAAAATATATGCAGAATAATGGAAGATAGGTGTATTCTGTGTACATTACCAATTTGTTAAAGAGAACACCATAAAGTGAGAAATGGTTTAGCAGTCTTGCAGACCATAATCTCGTGTTCTACTCATTTTGTTCGTTCATTTGAACAAATGTAAAACGAAAAGAAATATAAATGGTGGATCATTCAATATTCTTTACATTCTATTCAGCAGATACACAATTAATTTTACAGGTCCATTAACTTATTCTGCCTCTTCCATGCTTTGGTGAGAGCAGGAACTCTTGTCATGACCACTTAAATCCACATATTCACAAAGAATTAAGAGTATTTCTGTATTCCAAAGCGACGCATTACTGACTTTTGTAAGAAAATAGAAAAGACTTGATCCAGGCAAAACTCAAGGTCTTTGTGCATATATGATTCTAAGTATACAAACAAATTTGGAATCAGATCAAGATCAACAAAAAGATGATCAAGAGTATATCAAGTCCAGGAAATTGCTCAAAGATTATCACCAACTAAACATATGGCATACAACAATACTATCAAATATTACTTACCCCTCAAAATGATATCCGCCTTCAAACACAGATAAAGTGTGTTCACTTGCATCTCTTCCTATAAACTTGCAATTCATGTGGCAATGAATTGTAACAAACCGAGCAGTTAGTGAATTGATCTTCTGCTAAGACTAGCAAGTACCTGGAAATTCAAGCAGGAAATTTGCCACAGGTAAGCACTGCAGTGCCTCGGTGAAATGCATTGTGAATAGGGTTTACAAATTATCTCCACAAGAACATAAGCCCTCTTTAAAATGATGAAATCTTTATGCATCTCTAGCAATTATTTCTCTTCCAACAACTTTAGAGACGAATTTTATCCACTGAATGGCAATCACCGCAAACGCTAAGGTTCTTAAAAATCCTGATACTTGAACTTTTGTTTCTAGTCATCCATAGAGCAAAGGCTATGGCTAGCTTCTCAGTATGATACTATAAAGACCTCTTTTTGCTCTGCGAGTCCAGGTTTTGCAAGACATATCACGTGTCAGGAACAAAACCCAGACTTCCAACCTTCTCAATCAAATCTTCTAACGTTTCAAGTAACTTGTTAGATCTTGGGAGGGACCAATCTCCAGCCATGAAAGTGTGAACTTCCTTGTCAATCTCAACCCAACTCATTGCAGGAATGTTCTTCAATTTTATTTCCCTCATTGTGCTTTTCATCTCAATAACTTGACTCCAATTACCAGTTGAAGCATAAAGATTCGACATAAGGACGTGAGTCCCCTCATCATCTGGAGCGAGATCACACACTCTAACTAAAGCTCTCTCTGCCACCTCCACTGCCCCGTGAATCCTACGTGCACTTAGAAGTGTCCTCCATAACCACATCTGGTTCTCTGACTTCTTTTATCAACATTTCAGCCTCTTCAAGTCTTCCACAACGCCCCAAGAAATCAACCATGCAAGCATAATGATCTCTAGTCAATTCATATTTTGGATTGTTTCTATGGGAGGCAAAGATATGGCAGCCTTCGTCAACCAATCCTGCATTGTTGCATGCCAAGAGAACACTCAAAATTGTTACTGCATTTGGTTCGATGCCCAAATCTTTCATTTTATCATATAATTTAATTGCTTCTTGACCAAAACCATTTTGGGCATAAGCATAAATCATGGAATTCATGGACACCACATCAAACTCAACTAGAGCATCAAAAACAGACCTTGCCATATCTGTACTTCCACATTTCCCATACAAGTCTGACAAGAGCAGCGCCGGCATCTCTATCTTTGTCCAATCCGAATTTCATGACCATAGCATGAACTTGTTTTCCTCCCTCGAGAATTGCAACTCTTGAACATGCCTGAAGAACACTAGACAATGTGAAAGAATTTGGAAGTACTGAACTACAAATCATCTCTTTGAAATTGAACAAGGCACTCTCTTTTCTACCATTTTGGATCAGACCCGCTATCAGAGAGGTCCAGGTCACCTGATTTTGGTGCAGAATATCCTTGAACACCTTCAAAGAATCATCAACCAAGCTGCATCTAGCATACATAGTAAGAAGTGAAGTTTGACATCGTCACAACTGATTCAAGACTGGCTTTGACGAGAAGACCATGGACCAACTTACCAACGGTCAAGTCCTCAATTTCCGCAGGCGATAAATATGCTTGCAAAGAAGTATACTCATTAGCTTTAGTTCCTTGGTTGACCCTGTTCACAAAAGCCTTTAAAGCTTAACCACCATCACCATGCTGAGTGTCACCAACAATCAAAGCCGTAAACAAAACCACATCTTTGCTTACAACCCAGTCTGCCACCAATTAAGCGTCCTTCATCGTACCAAACTTTGCATACATATCAACAAGGGCCAAACCAACAAACGCGTCCGAGACCTCCAAACCCAGTACAGCCGCCATCCCGTGAGCTCCCCGCCCACCATGTACAAAACCCAGTTCAGAAAATGCGTTAAAAACACTCGAAAGCGTGTAATCATCAGGCAAAACCCCTCGGAAACCATCCTCATGTACGTCAAAATAGCATCCTTACACCTTCTCCGACCAACATAAAAGGAAATCATTGAATTCCAATTTATCATATCTCTCCTAGGCAATTCATCAATCAGTTTGCGAGCATCCACAATACTACCACACTTTAAGTACGCACGACTGAGCTTATTTCCTACCTTAACGTCTAAGATTCCTACCTTTATAATACGTGCATGAACAGCTATGGAAGTTACTGAAGACTTCTCCTCTATGCATTGCATAATCAAAGAATAATACGTGTCGTTTTGTGAGGCTTCAACGGCGTTCTGAGCAATGCCCACAAAAAATCTACGGCTGTTAAGCGGGCTTGTACTAGGTAGGAGAGTGACATTGACGGTGACGATAAAATTCAAGAGCTGGGCCAAGCCAAAAAGTATCCTTTCGTTCTGTGTGGTTTCTATTTTCTAAACTGCAAACAGGAAAAGAAATCCGAAAAAAAAAAAATTATAAGTGTTGTTTTTATTGTTTTTAAAATAGGTAAAAATATTTTTATTTTAAAAAATAAAATTTTTTAAAAATTATATTAAAAATGTTTTTAAAGTTTTTATCTTAAAAAAATGAAAATATATTTTTAAAAATTTTAAGAATAAAAATAAACGGGGCTTATATGTTCTGGTATAAGAAATTACTAATACACGTTAGTTTGACAATTCCACGTAAAACAATTTAAGAAACACTGCATTCTAAACTATTTGCCTAAGTCAAGACAATAAACACCCAAACAACTTTGTATTTTGTACACATTTCACTTTTGCAATTTTTATTGTGCATTTGTCTAATATACTCTTTGTGTTTATAAAATCAAACTAAACATAGCCATTAAAGCCATTAAAATTTTTTAAAGTTTTAAAATTACCCTTATTTTTTAAAAAAATAATAAAAGTATTTATTTGAATGAAATATTTATTTGAGCTTTTTAAATTTTTTATTTAATTTTTGAGTTAAGTTATATTTAAAATTCCAAAATTACCTTTCTTGACCAATTTTAACTTAAATTTTGTTAACAATTCAATTGCGAAATGTAGTTCTAATTGTGTTTCTAAACACCTTAAAGATAAGGTCAAGTTAGACTTGCCACGCGCAAAAGAAAGTCGTTATCCATAACTAATGGTGTGTTTGACTTCTTCAGTTTAATAAAAACTTTTAATTGTTATAGCATAAAACTCTCTCATATTTTAGTTTTATAAAAAATAAGCTATAACATAAAGCTTTCACATACTACAATATTTAAATTAAAACTTTTGATTCAAATCATACTCGCCAACACATGCTTTAAATATTAACTATTCCAACCTTTTATGAAAGCAAACTTCAGATGAAGACTCAAAATTTGCAGCTTCTTATTTGGGCTAACTCACCATAGCAGAAACTAAAGCAGGCTTGAAAGTACAGCCTCCAGTTTATGGCATAATATTGGAAGTGCCAGCCTAGACAAATCATGGTCTAGTAAATTTTTCAAGTGCACATATAAAGAATTTTTTCCCCTTTTCTGCATTCATTCTCCAACTCCCTCCTTGTAGAGTTTCCCATATTACTTTTGCAGATAAAATTTGATATGTAAAGAGCTTCTGTGATAATATTTGTGTGGTTGAAAATTTTAACATATCAAGGGCAAGTTTGGTATTGCCTTTGGAGGCCATAAAATGTCTTGGTCATTGCGTGACAAGCACCAATATACTTCCATAGTTAGTGTGAGAAGATTATTTTGTATTTTATACATTGTATTTTGAGTTTATTAAAAAATAACCTTCTATTTTGGATATTCTGAAGATTATATTTTTAAATTTCAAATTCACGTCAATTTTATACCGTTTTAGGTTCAATAGACGATTTCTAACCCTAGAATTGATAAATTTGATCTTTACATTTTTCAAATAATCTTGAAACAAATAATAAGTCATGCATAATTTTTTTTTTCAAGAAAAAAGGTCCAAAAAATAGTATTTTTAAGCCAAGTTATAAAGTGTAATTTGTCAATTAATATTTCATTACCATGTTTAGTTATTAGCTTCAAAGAGTAAATTCATCGATTAAAAATTCAAAACTAACTGTTGACATATAAAAGGTACAAATTTGATATAGATTTGAGATTCAAAGGTATAGTTTCAAGAACATACCTTTCAAGAACATCCAAAATAAAGGGTTAATTTTTTTGATAAACTTAAAATAGAGAGTATGAAATTGTAGATATCCCTTGTGAAAACTTTAGTTGAATTTTCTAATTTATTTCTCCTTTTGGTATAAGCAAAAGCTCTTTCAATAACACAACAATTCCAAACCTACTATAACTCTAAGAGAGATTTTTAAGGGTAAGTCATCCCAATGAACCATGTCAAATAATTATAAAAATTCATGCAGATAATGGCAAAATTTCCAAAGTATTTTTTTTGGAAATTTTTCAAAGTATTTCCCCTCAAAAAAAAAAAATCTAAAGTATATAGGTTTGCAAAATCATAGTCTTTAAGCGAATAAGGGGATGTTTATGCAAATAAAAACATACTGCAGCAGGCGTGACAATGCTCATAAAGAAGCTTAATATCATTGTTTTAATCTGCTTGTGAACCAAAACCACCCACACACACACACACAAATGGGAGGATAGCATGCGTGAAATCATTTTATTTAGAGGTCCCCAAAGAATGATTTTTTCATGCACACACCATAAACTTTCCCTCAAAAAAAACAAAAGAGTAATAAGTAGTGGATTTTGATTGCACACTAGCTAGTATAACTTGTCACTTGTGTATTATTTATCTCTCCTTTTTAGGGAGGCATAAATACTAGTGAAGGGCAATATAATTTCTAATTCCACAAGGATAAGTAAACCATGCTTAAGACATTGAGTAGAATTAGAAAACTTGTCTCTCTTGTTACCTTTAATTAAGGTGTTGTTGGACTAGGTTGAAACAATAAACAAGAAGCATCTAATGCATGGTAAAGCTATTCATGCATAGATAATATTGAGTATTTTTTTGGGTAAAGTAGGGGAAGAAAAAAAAAAAACTCAATAGTATTGTACTGCTTTGAACGATTATATCTTTACCGGAATTGGTTAGAATTGTAATTTTTTTTATATCGTCTTTTGATATGACATTTTAAAATGTGCAATATCGACAAAGATGTTAAACTATAAAAACGCAAATAATAATTCATTTCGATAGTATATCTTTTCTTTGTACATTTTTCCTCTTAAAGTACCACATCTAAGTATGGCGCACAAAAATAGTGAAAATCAACTTTAGTTGTGCTTATAATTTGCAGCATCAAGTGCCTTTGAGCGCTCCATAAATGTCGCAAAAAATGTGGTTGTTAAATATCTCTAGAGACCCCTCAACCAATATGTGATAGTCCTATTCCTTAAATCTTTATTGATGAAAAGAAAAAAAAGGAAAATAAAGAAAAGAAAGCATTGAAAAAGAAAAAGGTGTACTGCTTGAGAGGGGGAAAAGTTGAGTTATGGTAAATAAACTTTGACCCCATATTCACCTAAATGTTTCAACTCTCTCTCTCTCTCTCTCTCTCTCTCTCTTCATTGAACCGTGAATATTTGGACTATTACATGCTTATAAGTGAAGTCTTGTTCTCTTAGCTAGCTAGCTTTTAAATAATCCCAGCAAAAGCTAACAAAAGCAAAATAATAATAATAATAATAAACTTGGACCATAATTGGGTTAAGAGAGAAAGAAACTTCCATTAAGTGGTCCATTAAATGGGTTACAGAATGTAAAATGATAATGGAAAAGCTTCTATGTGCAATCATTCAAATGTTAGGGATCCAACGTTCGAAAGTGGGCCCCATTGGCCCTTTTAGCCCTCTTTGCTCATTTCAAAAAAAGAAAATAAAATAAGAAAACATAACGTATACTTTCATCTTTGCCTTTATTCGGCGAAGAATGTGAACCAACCACCGCCACCAAAGATATTGAAACCATCATACTTTCTTTATCTGCTTGACATCTTTTCTAACTTGAGGACAAATAGGTCATTTCCCTATTCATATATATGTATGTATAGTTTTTTCATTTGTATGTATAGTTTTTTCATTCATCTCATATTTTGCCTCTTGGACCCCATTTATACCATCTTACTTTCTTTATCTGCTTGAGACGGGGCATTTTGATAACTAGGCTCGGCAGAAATTTTTTTTGACAAATAGACCTGTTTTTTTTTTTTCAGTTTTTGGTATCAAAAAAAAGGTTTTTTAGACATCAAAACGGTTCCAGTTTTTTTTTTTCAACATGTTGAGATTCCTTATTCTGTTACAGTCATTTTTCTTTTTCTGTTGAAAAAAACTGAGACAGTTTACCTGCATAGAAAAGCTTGTTTTTTTATTCCGCAAAAAAAGAGGCCCTTTGTCCAATTTGAATTTTTTTTTTGCCCTTTCATCAAAATCTTCCGCTTGAGACCTTCTCTAACTTGGGAACAAATAGGTCATTTCCCTATTCATTAGTCTGTGCGAAATATTAATGTTTGAGAGCATTGGTTTGCACAAATTTTAATTAAAATATAGTAACATATAAAACCTTACATTATGATTTTTTTTTTTAACACTATAAAATATGAAAGTTTTATACTGTCTGAAAATTTTAGTTAAAATCTTTAATATATTTATGGTCTTTTCATTCATACTATAAGTTGCCTCAGGGACCCATTAATGTCATCTTAATTTCCTTATCTGCTTCACACCTTTTCCATCTTACGGACAAATAGGTCATTTTCCAATTCATTTTGTAGTGAGAAAATATATAAATATCTATGGTTTTTTCGCTCATATTATACTTTGCCTCATGGACCCACCGAATAAAATGAGAAAGAATTGATTGATAAATGAATACGTAGAGAGAGAGACACTACTAGCACTTAGATTTTCACAGTGACAATCTAATGGGATTCGCATATCGTCTTTCTTTCTTCATCACCAAACACAAACATATAGTCTAGAGGGGAAATCACATGCCAATACTACTCTAACAAAAGGGTATTGCACAAAACCAAGTTTTAGCACTAATTTAAAGACAAATGGGACATATAATAAATAAATGAACAAATAACTAAGTTTGTAGAATTTTATAATCTTAATACTAATTAAGACCCGTTAACAACGACGACAGGTTTAGTTTGGTGATAATTCCACACCAACCTTTAATCTTTAAATCTTTCTACCTTCGAATAAATAATAAATAATGAGGTAGCCTATTATATACCAAAATTTCTGCACAAAGCAAGTATTGGTTGATTGTATGATCATCTTAATTATCTTTAGTATGCTAACCTCCAACAGTCAAACTCATGTAATTTGTCTCCAATTGATGTACCGGATAGATCATGACAAAGATCAATCAAGTAACAATTTGAATGGACCAGATTTAGCATAATAGTTCATTAGACAAGGCACCCAAGTAGCTAAGCATTAACGGCCATATAGTGTTTGGTAAACGACATATATTTACATAGGTAAAAAAAGGGGGGACAACCATTACCATGCAGCATAAAAATGCAGTCCAAAGAGCAAAGCTTTTTTAAAAGCGGAGCCTTGTGCCATCATTCTGGCCAGATCCTGCCTTCCAGTCCAACAATCAAAGGGTCCCACATGAGTAGACTAGACACGTGGCATGGCCTTATTGGTTTCTCTTTCTCACCAGTTGGAGGGAAAAATCTCCAAAGGTCAAAATGTACCCCTAAATAATCTAGTGCCCTCTTTTGAATGCTACATAGCGGTCTACCATTCTTTGACAATTCCTTGTATCAAATTTTTAATCCACGGTTGATTATTATTTTTTTATATATAAATCAATGAACAATTACATGGTAAGGTAAGTTTTGCGCCGTCGATTGTAATTATAGCATATAAGAATAAAAAAATAAGTAAATTAAGAAGACTCGATTAAAATTTAACGGTCTAAAAATAAGGAATTTTTTTTTCTATAGTTTCTACTGTAAAATTCTTCTCGTATAAGAATGTTATTATTATTAACCCCCTTAATTCACAAGGACTACGACGGATGGTATCTTTGCATTCTTTTCAATTTTGAGATAAGAATATGTAGGCAGAAACCAACGTTGCAATTTCAGTCTCTTTTAATATTCTCTCCCTCAGAACTCACTCTCTCTCTCTCTCTCTCTCTCTCTCTCTCTCTCTCACATTAGAGCATTTATTGTGCTTCCACTAGATTTTGAATGCTCATTCACTAAACACACGAGAATCTTGCCTCACCTTCTTCTTCTTCTTTCCATTTCCGGCGTCTGATCAGATCTAAAGTTTTACTACAAGCTCAAGCTCTTACTTCACCAACTCCTCCTTTCTTAAGAGTTTTCATCAAGATCCTCCAAAGGTATAAACTCAGACAACTCTTCATATCTTTCTTAACTTCATTTTGTTATGTTCAGTTTACTAGTATATGATAATTGGCTTCAAAAAACGAAGAGTATTTTTCTTTGATTTCCTTACGTTGGAGCAACTGTCCCACCACCATTTAGTATCCTGTCGCCTTCACCGCTATAAACCACAAATACATTATTGACCGGAGCATCGGAGTGCCCTTTACAGATAAGCGACAGGCAATACCTCCGTAAATGGTGGAGACCAATTAGTATTAGGACAACCGCTTCAACACTTCACTTCTTCTTTGTCAAGCAAGTGATAAATTTTTCTCTCTTTTGATTTCCTACCACCATTTGGTATCCCGCCTCCTCCATCACTATAAACCGCATACACACTACTGACTTGAGCATCGGAGTGCCAATGGCTAGTGTTAGGAAAGCAATTTCAACACTTTACTTCTCTGTTGAGTATGCAATTGATTTTTTCTCCCTCTTTTGAATTCCTAGAAAATGATTCTCCTTGGCTAGTACTTCATCTCAGTGTCAGATTTTAATCTGATAATGGTTTTTGTCTTGTTCTTCTTCATTTGTTTTTGTTTTTGTTTTTGGTTTCTTGCAGTGTCATACTTTTGATGGTGGCAAAAAAATGCCACAAGAGAGCAACTTCAATTCAATGTTCACATCTCCTAGCAAGAACGTGAGAGGACTAAAGTCATTAGCCTCTAACAATGAGGCTCAATATGCATACAATGAAGAGATTATCAATGACTATGAATTGGCTCAGAGAAAGGCAGAAGAAGCAGGTGCTTTTGTAATTTTAGTATTAACATTGACAGTTGAAACTGCCTGCAACCGTTTAAGAACGTAGTTTAAATCAATTTTGCTACAGTTTTTTTTTTTCTCATAAAATTTCAAACTACAAATTTCCAACAGGATATTAATAGTAGATATACAAGGTTTTTTTTTTTTTTTTTCAACTAGTAATCCTCACCAAAGAATTTTCTGACTTGAAACTTCTTGAAGTCAATGAAACCAATTTACATTAGACAAATGAGTTCAATTGAATAGACTCTCCTTCCTAGATATTCTTTGTATGTTTATACCTACATGTATTTTGTTTGTTATTTTGTTTTTTTCTGGGTCCTCTCTCTCTTTGACTAGAGAATGGTTCAGGTTTTCTTGGGGGGAAAAAAAAGTACAACATAATGTACATAGGGCAACCTAGAGAGTTGAAAAGAGCAAAAACCATTTTGTGTTGGTGGTGCCTAATACCAATATTTAAACAGGTCCTGCATATGACCTTTATAAATTATGAATAATGTTATGTTACATCACTGATACCCCTTTATCTTTTTTCGGTTGAAAATTAGAGTAATATTAGTTCAATCACTTTTGCTAACGTGGACCCACCAAAAAGTGAGGCCACCTAAAGTCTAATATTAAAACTATATTTTTCTTTCAGAAAAAAACCTTTAAAATGTGGCAAGAACTACCTCTACTGGTATCTTATTTTTTGTGGTGGGAATAAAGATTACAGCCAATGATAGCTAATGAGCGTCTCACCAACATTCGCAATTACTTAAATTGAAAAGGAAACTTAAAGTGGTTTAAAGAAAGATTGATTACATGATTGTTATATCTTTTTCAGAGGAAGGAAAATGTTTCTTATAAAACGTTTGAGAATGCAATTAAAACCGTAAGTTAAAGCAAAAAATACTGTAACATGTGAGATTTGTGTTTTTAAACATACATTGGTGTTTCCAAACACCCTATTATGCATGTCTAACAATGTTAATATGGCTATAATCATGTCTACCATTTATAAGACCTTTCCTCTAGGCCATCCACCAAAATTAATAATCATTTTCATTCCATTGCCCCTTGCTAAAATTCAATTGTATATTTTCTCATCTTAAATGTAATATTTGCCATTAAAAGACAGATAAATTGAATAGGTTTTTCCAACAAGACAAATTTAGAAAGAAACAATTTGTGTCTTGTGACACTTTAAATAGTTTGGTTAACCAAACACTTTAACAGAAGCATGGTTTGACAGATAAAAAAACATGTAACAAGGATCGGTATTTAATGACTAGTTTCACCCACTTAGAATGCAAATTATTATCATATCAAGAAGGGGCATGAAAAATGGCCCTATTGAGAAATAAATGCACCCAAGTAGAATGTCCATCTATGAAACATTTCCTGCTTTTTAGTCCCCAAACAGCAATTCTTGTTACAAAAATTTGATAGGGACCACTTTTCCAGTTTTCCCTTAATGGGTTCCAAGGGAAAAGCATTTAGTATTTGTTCAAAGATGTTACAAATTTTGATAAATTTGTTGAGGAAAAAGGGAAAAAAAATCATCATCAAAGAGTTAAAAGTCCTATCTGATTTCCTTTTTCATCATTCTGGAATTATTTTGGATCGGAAGGAAGATCATAATTTTCCAAAATTTTAAATTTATTGACAAGTCCTTTGGTGAGATAGCCATGCTGTTCTGCTCTGTTTGAGTTTGTGAACCCCTGTTTTCTCTGTTTTCCCCTGTTTGCTCTGTTTTTGTATTTTAAAGTAGCTGATGCAGGTGATCTGGGAACTAATCTGAACTGCTAAAATGAACTCTTTTGTTCATTCAAAGCAAAATTATTCCCTTTCAAACTTGTTAATATTAAAAGTTCTAGTAAGTTATGTTTTTTCTATTTCTCTTTGTAAACGGAGTTAGTGATGGACAAATCTATATGGCTAGAATCAAGTATTCTATTTATTTTCACTTAGAAAATTTAGTACATGGGTTTAACAAGTTATATTTTGTTTTGTTTCAGCTCAAAGAAGGTACCAAGCCGCACAATGGCTACGTCAAATGGACCAAGGGGCCTCGGAAACACTTTACAAAGAACCGTCCGAAGAAGAGTTCTGCCTTGCACTTAGAAATGGCCTTATCCTCTGCAATGTCCTCAACAAAGTCAACCCTGGTGCTGTTTCAAAGGTTGGGACTTCACTCATTCAAAATGTTTACTACTTTGTAACATACGTGCATGTGAGTAACGCGCGTCCTAATAGCTTAAGGTCCTAGGTTCAAACCTTTGTAATTGCGCTCTCGAAATTGTCATCATGTGTTGAGCAATTAATATGTTTAGGACTTACATTTAAACATTAATGTGTTTGGGACGTCCAATCAATATACATTGCATGATTTCCTAACATTAAGCCCACGAACGAGAAGTGCAAGAACATGAAAACTAATGTTGGCCCACATTCTAATAGCTTAAGCTATCGGATAATTGGTAAACTAACTGGTAAGGTATGCTCTCTAGCTACACAACATGCATGCATAAACTCCAACTTTCTTCATCAATATTGATTTTGAAGTTCCTTTTATCAATCGTTTTCTTGTTGGACTTTTGAAAAAGGTGGTGGAAAATCCGATTATCGCAGTCCAGTCAATAGAGGGGCCGGCGCAGTCTGCAATTCAGTACTTTGAGAACATGAGGAACTTCCTTGAGGCTGTCAAAAACATGAAGCTCTTGACATTTGAAGCATCTGATTTGGAAAAGGTTAAAACACATCATTCTTTCTTGATCATTTTCTAACCACATTATCAAACATATTTGTACATGAAACTTGACTCTTGAGAGGTAAAAACTTTTGAGGATTTGCAGGGAGGCTCATCAAGTAAAGTTGTGGACTGCATTCTATGCCTCAAAGGGTATTATGAATGGAAGCAATCTGGTGGAATAGGGGTCTGGAGATATGGAGGGACGGTGAGGATCACATCATTCCCAAAGGAGTGTCCATCCTCTTTAGGTGGGAGTGAGAGTACTACTGATGAGTCACTGGATGAATCTGAGTCCTCGCAATATGAGCAGCTCTTGGAGTTCCTCCATTTCTCCAATGAAGTCTCAGTTGAGGAGTCAAGAATTGCCAATGTTCTCACTTTCCTCTTTGATCGTTTTGGGCTCGGACTTCTGCAGGCTTTTCTTCAAGAGTGTGGTGATGGATTGGACGATTTGCCTTTGAATGCAATGGTAGGTAAGACCCTTGCCATCAGTTTTAATTGCCTGTTGAAGGTCCATTTCTTAGAGGAAAAAAAAAAAAAAAAGGAAAGTTGAAGCAAAATATTGAGACATGCATACTTGAGCCATTCTGGCCTAAACAAAACTTTAGACATAGAACCATAGTAGAAAAATCATCTATATTAGTTGTACTAATTTGTTTTCTGGCTTCTAATTTTTACATATGGGGATAACTTTTAGGTTGTAGATACTTTGCTCGGCAAAGTGGTCAAGGATTTCTCAGCTCTGCTTGTTTCTCAAGGCACTCAGGTACTTACCACATTTGTTCTTGAAGTTCTATGTAGACTTAGGTCCAATTTTTTTTTCGTAAATGTGAATAATTAAGTTGACTATGAGGTTGTTTTTCCTCTTTTCATTTCTGTAGCTTGGAATATTTCTGAAGAAACTATTGAAAAGTGACATTGATACTCTATCGAGATCGGAATTTTTAGAAACCATTTCGCGATATCTTAGCCAGAGAACTAGTTTGGTGGCGAGCGATTTGTCCACGTTCTGTACTTGTGGCGGTAAACGTGAAACTGTCCGGCATATAGTGACTCACTCGCCTGAGCATGCTCGGATTCTTGACATTCATCAAAAACAGCTTCAAGTAAGTATTACTACACTTAAACATCCTTACAGATAATGTATAAGTACTTGCATAGATTATGTCCTTGTGTGAGCAAGCTTTGGTGTCTAATATTTTTGTATGGAAAGTTTTATTTTTAAAATTCTCTTACATCTTTCAACATGTTAATTTGTTTTAGGAACTAAAATCCTCTTTCCTAGACACAAGGAGGGATGTTAATCTTGTACATTCAAAATGGGAGGAAGACCTCAGAAGGCTTGGTAAGAATTTAAAGATTTTATTGCATAGCACAAAAATTCAAATAATAATATTTTTACTTATGTTATTATTAATTACATATTACAATGAACTGTTGAATTTATGAACTTTTTTTTTTAGTGCATCATGTTAAGAATTTAGAAGTGGCCTCCAGTTCCTACCAGAAAGTTCTAGAAGAAAACCGTTTCCTATACAATCAAGTCCAAGACCTCAAAGGTGACTAATCTATCTTATATATGAATCAATTTATTATTTAGTTTTTGTATAATATGGAAATTAATTCATAAAATTTTATTTTTCACAGGAACTATAAGAGTATATTGTAGAGTAAGACCTTTTTTGAGAGGGCAATCAAGTGGTCAGTCCACTGTGGATTATATTGGAGAAAATGGAAATATTATGATTGTAAATCCCATGAAGCAAGGAAAAGATTCAAGAAGGATATTTACATTTAACAAGGTCTTTGCAACAAATGTTACACAAGGTATCTTAGCTTTTTCTAAATCTTATTATATTCTTGAGACTCGCTTAAAATTTTTCAATAATTTGACGAATAAGAGCTTAAAAATATGACTTATTTTTCCAATAATTTGGACTTCATGATAATACGGCTAATCCTGAAAGCCTATTGGGAACATGGTTTGAACAAAAAGATTTTAGTTCAAATCAACTTTTTTACGGCCTTTTCTCTCATAAAATTTGAATTACTATAGTGTTTTAGGTTCAAACTCTTTGTTCAAACTATGTTCTAGGACAGGCTATCAGAGTTAGCTTTCTTGTTATAATGTTGTTTATCAGTAAGAAATTTTGACCAAAGCCAATTCCTTTGTTTTATGCAGAGCAAATATATGTGGACACTCAGCCCTTGGTGAGGTCTGTTCTGGATGGTTACAATGTTTGCATTTTTGCATATGGACAAACTGGCTCAGGGAAGACATACACCATGGTAATTTTAGCCCAATATAGTCAATAAAATATATGACAGATATGGCTTCAAAATACAATAAAAATTTAACTAATTTGATTAAATTTACATAAGTTCAAACCAGTTTTACTACAGTATTTACTCTCATACAATTTAAATTACTACAGTGATTCCAATTCTAACTAGCAGTTGGAACCGACAATCCAAACATCGGATAATATGTTGTACACTTTAAAAATTTCTAATTAGCTTAAGCTAGTTTATATAACAACCTGCTTATTTTTTCCCCCTCTAGAGTGGTCCTGATTTGACAACAGAAGAAACTTGGGGTGTTAACTACCGAGCTCTAGGAGATCTATTTCAAATATCAAAGGAAAGGAAGCAGATTGTAAGATATGAAGTTGCCGTACAGATGATAGAAATATACAATGAGCAAGTGAGGGACCTCTTAGTCAATGATGGCTCCAACAGAAGATATCCTCTTGAAGAGTTAATTTATGATTTTTATTTTATCATTTGGGAATCTCTATAGTAAAAATATTTTTCTACTATTAGCAGAAAATAGTAATTAACCGTTCGGTTACTTTTTTAGTGGTCTGATCTATGAGTGTCCACTTAAATATTTATACGTAGCAACACAAAACCGATCCCATTTACAGACAGTGAAAAATAACAATTCTTATATTATAATTTTCTTATGTTTTATAACATTGTAATCTTTCCTAAAGAGCAGTGCTATTGGCCCCACATCGCAACCCGAATGGGGTGGGTCCCACTGGGCACCACTTGCTCCTTCTATCGTTTTTTTCTTGTAAAACTGTGTTGAACCTTTGGTATCTTTAACTACTCGAACATTAGATATAAGAAACAACTCTCAGTTGAATGGCCTCAATGTACCTGATGCATGTCTAGTGCCGGTCACTTGTACCGAAGATGTTCTTGAATTGATGAAGATTGGCCAAAGGAACCGTGCAGTCGGAGCCACGGCTTTGAATGAGCGGAGCAGCCGTTCTCATAGGTAAAAAAATGTTCCTTTTAGTGTTTTTGCTGGACATGTCAAGCTCTTTTCTCTAGTTGGCAAATGCAATTTGGTTGTGTCAAGTTATTCTAACTAAGACACCCTTTGGACTTGGCTATAAAGTGTCTTAACAGTTCATGTCCAAGGAAAAGAGTTAGTCTCGGGGACTTTTCTAAGGGGTTGCCTCCATCTCGTGGACTTGGCCGGGAGTGAGAGAGTGGACAAATCCGAGGCAGTGGGTGAACGATTGAAGGAAGCGCAACACATAAACAGATCGCTCTCGGCACTTGGGGATGTCATTTCTGCTCTTGCACAGAAGAGCACACACATTCCTTACAGAAATAGCAAACTTACTCAAGTGTTACAAGACTCGCTAGGTAAAATATATGGAAATATGCTTCTTAGTAAACTTGAATATTGAGTTGAAAAGCTTTGATCTATTATATGATTATTACACACTTGCATGTTTAAAATTTTTTTCATGTAATGCTAGGTGGGCATGCTAAGACATTGATGTTTGTGCACATAAATCCTGAAGTTACTGCTTTTGGGGAGACAATTAGTACACTCAAGTTTGCAGAGAGGGTTTCCTGCATAGAACTAGGGGCTGCAAAATCTAACAAAGAGACTGGAGAAATTCGAGACCTAAAAGATGAGGTGAAGTTCTAATTTCTGTCACTTCGTGCGATTCTACTTCTAACTTGTGTTCTTGTGATAAGAAATTACTGACTTAACTTGTATGGATGCAGATGTCAAACCTCAAATTGGCACTAGAGAGAAAAGAAGCTGAACTAGAACAGCACAAGGGTGGAACTATGAAAACTGCCATGGATTCACAAAAAATGAGGGCCGTTTCACCTTATCGTTTTCCGAGAAATAGTCCCAATACCGGCAGTTTGAAGGCTGAAACCTCTCAAGATGATCCTAAGATTACTGAGGTAAGTCAGAAGATAGGATTATTTCATCCTGTTTCCTATTTAATCATATTAAGTACAAAAAGTTGTATGAATCCCAAGTATTATCTCAACTTTTTAGTACCAACTAACACGGCATCTCATTTATAAGGTTACCACGCCAGCTGATATAAAAAAGTTACCACTTACCTATAAAAGGATGACAATTCAGGTATCAAAATTCACCTAGCTCATGGGCGGAGCTCATTGGGCGCACCCTGACTAATTGATACAAAAAATTTATGAAGAATCTCAATCACGTCCGTCTTTATAATTGTAGCTCTAGTCAATAATTGGAACTTGGAACTATGCCTTCACTCAATAAAAGATTACCTTTTTATTTTTCAACTTGTTCTGCCACTGAAAAGAATTCCTGTCTTTGCTGCTAATGTAGATTGGTTTTAAAAAGTCGGGATAATAGTTGGGATCCCTTGCATTATTCATTTAAGTACTTTAATACCACAATATCATGGACAGGCTAGAAGTTGCTCTTCTGGTAAGCAAAGGAGGTCAAGGTTCCCCACAGGGTTGACAGAGAAAGAAACTGTTCCAAAGATGCCGTTCTTAACTGAAGAAAGACTAGCAATCTCAAGAAACCTTAGATCACCTTCTCCGCCAATTCGGAGATCAGCATCCACAGAAAGAGGGAGTGTCATAAGAAGCAAAGCCAAGCCTGAGACACTTGACAACAACAACCAACCAATTTCAAGAGTTCCATTTCCTGCCAGAGTTCCCACCAGCAAATTAGTTTCCACAACACAAATGAACTCATCAACTGATACCAACACAAGAATTCAAGTTAATAATAGTAATAGTAATAACATTTCAAGGCCATACAATTCTTCAAATGATCAATCAACAAGGCAGGACTATATTTCTGAGGCACTGAGCTCCATCCAAAAGTTGAGTTTCAAGAAAGCCCAACAAGAACATGAAGAAGAGCAATTCAAACAAGCACTAAATATAAGGCAAGGTGGTATAAGAAAAGCCAAGCCTGAGAGTGCTACTAATAAGGCTAAGGCAAAGCAGCATCAAGTCCTACCTCGATTGCAGAAGTCTGAGGCCGTGATGACAACATTGCTTGCTGACTTGGATTTCGGGGAAAGGGTGGAGGAGTCTAGCAAGAGTGACTACTCTGAGCCAGAAAATGAGCATATTCATCTTGGTTCACCGATGCGTAGTGCTTTGGAGATGAAAAAGCCAAGGAAGAACTTCTTCTCAAGGAACTCACAAAACCATGAACCAAGGTAAGATATAATTCTTCTTAATTAGTGGGAAAATTCTATATTATGGCATGATGTTTTGTTCTACCGGTAGAACAAGTATTTTAGGCCGTTTGATTTAAGTGTTAACATTCTGATCTACGAGTGAGAGAACTTTTAGATCACATGGTACAACATTTTTTAACGCAGACACTCATAAATAAGGCTATTAAAATTTAGTTGAGCGGTTAATAAATCTTGCTCTAAACAACATGCACATCAATAATATTATCTTTTTAATAAAGACATAAATATCTGTTTTTCAACACGTTTCTTTAAAGGAATATCCATAATTTTTTGTTTTGTATCCATTTTTATTTTGATTTGTTAAGAGTAATGAATGGTTATTTACTCAAATCTACTAAAATTTTACTTACATTTTTTTAAAGAGGTTTAAAATTTTGGCCATTCATGCAATTACCCCTAAAAATGTACAATGAAGAAATTTTTGACCATTTATGCAAATATCTCTAGTAATAAATTGCAATAAAGATTGGTATGTTTATCATGTTAAACAAATCTATCTACGCAGAGGACTAGCGCCGGCAATGGAGCCCCTAATGGCTGGAAAACTAGAAAACAAGCAGCCAAATGGTGCATTTCGGAATCCGAAGGAAGCAAACAACATAACGATGCCGGAATTTCGGAGAAGCCGATCTACCCCTCGTGGAAAATTTTTCATGCTACCTTGAGGAAGTTATTATGATATAAAGGGCTCAAAATGCATTTGATTTCTCATTCATTTCTGTATAGTAAATTATAATGCTTGTTTCGGAGCTGCTTGGTCCTTTTTTTTTTTTTTTTTGGGCTCTAATGTGAATTATGAGGATCTTTGTTGAGAGAGTTACCATTTCTGTTATACACATATAGGAAATTTTCTGTGTTAATTACCTATGTATTTTCTTCGACCACTCTTTTTGTAAAGAAAAAAAAAACTAAATACAGTCTTGTGTTTTTGGGTTCTTGCTAACCTTTTGTTTTACCTATTATTATTTTCTACTTATTTTTTTCACAAAAAACTTATTATTGCTATAGGTAACGTGTACCAAATTATTTCTCTTTATTTTGAATTTTCTGTATCAAATAACATGACAAATGAATTTTTAATTTTCAATAGATGAAATATAACATCCTATAAATAGAGTCATTAATTAAGAAATGACAATTTATTTGCTATATTGAGGGGTAGAGCCAGAAAAATTAGTTAGGAGGGACAGAGTGTGTTAACATTGTCAAGAAAAATTAAATGAAGGGAGATATAGAACTTTAGAAGAACGGAACATAATTTCAGAGGAACAGAGTATAATTGCAGAATATAAATTTTATAAAATTTTTATGTATAACATTGAAAAAAATTCAGATTGGCGACTGTCCACCCTTATCCGTATGTAACTCCGTCACTAGCTATATTACTTGGCATGTAAAATTCTGTACATTTACTCAGAATTCTTAAACTGATTTTGGTATTTATAGCAGTTAAATTTAAATCCATGCTTTCTTATAAATGAAAGCCATTAAATTAACAGCTCGTTTGGGAACATGTTCTTTCACAAAATTTAAACTATAATTCATTTGAATCATAGTTTGAATCGTATTCTTGAACAGGTTATAATTCTTTCCATGCCAAACATATCCAATTTGCGCCTATATTTTTCTTATATGAAGTCAGAAGGGTGTTATTGAAGGTTTTGAACTGTGTCAGGCCTAGGGCTGTACAAAAACTGCCCCGCACCAACCAACCACCCGCGCCCGCGTCCGCCCATCTCAAAAAAAGCGGGTTTACGTTAGCAACCCACTGGTGGGCGGGTCCAATATATTCTGTGGGCGGGTTTGGTTGTAAGTTTTTGAGGGCGGGTTCAACCCGCATCCGCCCGCCTATATATTTTTTTTAAAAAAACTTATCATTTATATGATTTTGTTCTTATTTTAAAGATGATTGAACAATCCAACACTTTAAGCATGGGCTCGGCTGCCTCTTGACATATTAGAAATTGAAAATTCTCCTATTATTTTGTGAAGTGATCAAAATTCAAATCAAGTAAATTAGTAGAGAAAGTCCTAAAAGAAAAAGAACACTTGAGTTTGTTCATCATTTCATTTGTAGCATTCTATTATTTTCGAACCTAGTGAATAGACTTTAATTTTTATGGACTCTTGACTTTATTTATCTCTTTATATATAATTGATGTTTCTTGTTGTAGTGAATGATTATGTTTCTTAATTTGTACTTTTGAATATGGTCACTGTCTTTAAGCATCAAACTTGTTGGGAATGCTTTATGTATTATCATCTTATATTTTCCACAAATTTTCTTCACTTTCTAAAAAAAAGGTTCAAAAAATTATATTGGGCAATAGCATAAGTCTAAACCGCCTCAACCCGCCCACACCCGCCCGCAACCACCCAAAACCAAACCAAAACTGCCCGCCATGTGGTGGGCGGTTTGCGGGTTGGTTAATCGCCAACCCGCCATCCAAAAAAACCACACCGCACCCGCCCAAAAACCATCAAACCGCCGCCGTTCACCCCTAGTCAGGCCAATTTGTTTTATCTTAACTAATGACTTCAGAAAACTTTGTTCATTTAATTGAATGAATTTATATATAAAGCAAAAGTTATGGATAATTGTTTGCAATTGCAAGTTGGCAAAGTTTTGAAACCATATTCTCAAAGATGTCCTGAACAAGGGGAAGAAAAATAAAATAAACAATAGGAGACAAGCATTTTGATAAAAAGAACATAATCTATTGACTAAAATAGTAAATTTTAGTCTCAGATAAAGGAAAGGTCATTCTTGTTCCCAACCTTTTTAACTCTCAAAAAGTTAAATACAATGAACTATTTATAGAAAAGCAACATAAATAAAGGAAAATTTCGGTTTGGACGTCTTATATTTATGGCCCATCTTGAGACAAAAATTCCTCAAAGCAGCTTTTTTTGTGTTCCTCCAAAGGCTTGTCCCGACTGTAACAAATTTTTTTAGATTTCATCCAGTAATTTTTGTCCCCCAGAAAAAAGGAATTTTACTGCATATTAACCTATGGCTTGTCTAAAAAGTCACTTTATATAGTTGTAGGTATAGTCTAAAAGTAAATTTACATCCGACTCTACCAAAAAGTGGGGGTTCGAATCCCTCTCCCTCCAAGTTCTAAAAAAAAGGTCTCATTATTCATATTTTTGTGCACTCAAATCATCTTCATGCATCTGTAATTCTAGGTTGGCATTTGAGGAAGACCCTTTAATGCAATGTAGCATGAGATTTTATGTTGTTGATGGTTATAGGAGAACTTGGAGGCTTCTCTTTCTTTAAATCTCATGGCCTATGTTCAAATTTTCTTCACCAATTCCTGTTAGCACATTGGTTTGAATTTGGCACATTTATTTTCCAACCCCACATTGTCAATCTTTGGGGACCTCAAATTCTCTTGATTTGGTTAAAAATGCAAAGCCCTCCAAAGTTGTGAAACAAATGGTCTTAACAATGTCAGAAGCACTATCTTCTAAGAATGTCTTAGACCCTCAGAGTGCTACAATCACCTGCGTCTATGAGGCCAAAGTAGGACACATATTTTGCAACGTTTCGGCGACATGGTGCAAAAGCTTCGCAGATCATTCCCTCACCATCAAGGTGGACAAGAAGGCCTCCAAGGAAAACCATTACACGTGTAAGATCGACTTGAAAAATAGCCAATTTTGGGTGAAGAAAGGTCGCAAATCCTTTAACATGGATGGACAGCGCGTCGATATTTTCTGGGATTTTCGAGTGGTGAAATTCTTGAGCACCCCAGAGCCATGTTCGGATTACTATGTTGCATTGGTGTGCGAGGAAGAGATGGTTTTATTGCTAGGTGATTTGAAGGATGATGCCTATATGAGAACAAGGTCAAGACCATCCTTGGAAGGAGCTACCTTGTTGCGCAAGAAAGAGAATTTGTGTGGGAAAAGGCTTTTTTGCACTAAAGCCATGTTGAACGCCGGGAAGAAAGAGAATGACATTGTCATTTAGAACTCTTTGTCGGGGCCCGGTGAACCTGAGATGTGGATAAGCGTGGAAGGGGCGGTGGCCATTCGGATTACGAACTTGAATTGGAGATTTAGAGGGAATGAGACTGTGATGGTGAACAATGTCCCAATTGAAATCTTCTGGGATGTTCATGATTGGTTGTTCACCAGCCCTGGCTCGGGCCATGGCTTGTTTATCTTCAAGTTTGGCTCGCTGGATTCAATGGACACCGATTTTGACGCAGGAAATTGTAGTGAAATATGCTGTAATGATAGCAAATATGATCATGATTAACCACAAGGCAGCTCACCATCGACCGAGTTTTGCCATTATCTGCATGCTTGGAAGATTGAGTAGAGCAATTTAGATATACTTCTTTTAGCATATGGAGTCCTATATTTCTTGTTTGTATCGAAGACGAAAATATGTATAGTTTTTTATTAATTATTAATTATTGCTAAATACAGATGGTGCATCATGCTTGATTAATAAATGGTACACTAACTTAAGTCTATGAGAAAGTTTTATGATAACTTCATTTTTATTTCTATTTTATTTCATTGCAACCATTAAAATTTATTAGACTTAAAAATTATTATTTTTAGATCATATTGATTCATATCATGCCTTCTTTTTTTTTTTTTTTTTTTGGAAATGCTTTCTAATGCAAAATTGAATTCAGTTTTTTTGTTTGGTTGTTGTTTGCTTTCCATTCTTTTTTCCTTTCTTTTTTCAATGCAAGTTTTTAATCTTTGCATTGACAAAATAGCATTGAAACTTACGTTGTAGGAATAAGTATAAGGTCGTTTCGAAGGAAATCTTTGCATTGAAAAAACTTAGGGGTCGTTCTTACTATTTTGTCTTTTCCAGTTTATTCTACCTTTTGTTTAATTTGTTCCCTTAAGCAGGTTTTCTATTTTTGCCTGTTTTGGTTTTAGTATTTTTTTTATTGTTATTCAGTTCATCGTCCCTTTTTTTTTTTTGTCGTCTTCTTTTTTTTTTTTCGGTTCATTACCCTTTCATAATTGTAGTCGTTTATTGTCGTTTTTTAAACTAGTGTTGTTTCTAATTTTTAACCTGATCCATGTGTTGTCGTTTATCAAGTAGTTTGATCGTTTGAAGCTTCTTGTTGTTTTCTCGTTGCTGTCGTTCTCTTCTTTGTTGACGTATTTCCTTCTTTTGTCGTTTAATCATTCTTGTCTTTTTCAGCCAAGGTTGTTTTTTCTTTTGTTTTTTACTGTCGGTTTCTTTTTTTTTTTTTTTTTTTTTTTTTTCCTTTTTGTCACTTGCGGTTCCAGTTTATTGTCTTTTGTTCTCATTTTGTGTTACTGTCGTTTCCATTTTTCTTTTTTGCTTTTTGTTTTTCTTCTGTTGAGGTTTTTGTCTTCTGTTAACTCAAAGGATATTTCTATTTTGGTATTTTTTGTTTTAAAAAATGACATGTTTAGAATATATAAAAATGATTTTGATGGATGTGGATTTTTTATTACCTTTATCATTTTTTTTTTCTTTTGTATTGTCATTTTAATAGACCATTTGATTAAACAAAACTCAGAGTAACCCCTGTATAGTTTGTCTTTTTAATTGTCGTTTTTCTTATCGTTTGTCCTTTTCGGGGAAAATCTTTTGCCGTTTGCTGTTTGCTTTTTCTCTGTCCTATTGTTTCCTGTCGTTCATTAAATATTGCCGTTTTCATTCTATTGTCGTTTCCCACGTGACGTCGTCGTTCTTAAATTACTATCTCTCGGGCAAAACGTCACCCGCGTGTTTGTACCTTCCTACACAGTAAAATTAGGGTTTGATTCAACGTCCTCCTTGAGTTCGTGAAATTTCCATTCCAATTGGGGAAAATGACGATTTGCCCGGGAACTATCAGCTTCATGTCCCAATTTCAAGTTCAATGTCGTGCTTTGCTCATTCCCTGGTAATATTAAACTTTCCCTCTTCTGTTTTGGTTTTAGGGTTTAGCGACATTTTTTTCCCTTTTTGGGACTTTGCTTGAGAAAACAAAATTCCTAATTCATTTTCTCGAGGAAAAATCCCAATTGAATTAAGCAGTTGTAAAGTTTGAATTTTTTTAATTCTACTTTTAAATGTTTAGGAAAAGAAGGATCACTTATTATTAAAAATTCGGTTTGTATATTAACAGGCTTATAAACAATATAAGACTGGAATAATGATGGCTATATTTTTTTTTTCCCTGTTTTGTGTTTTACTTGAGAAAAAAATCCCACTTGAATTAAGCAGTTGTAAATGTTCAATTTCTATTTGTTTTTTCCCGAATATTTTAGGAATAAATTTGTGTTTGGTAAAAAAAAAAAACCGTTTACTGATTTTTTTTAATAATAATTGAATTATGCTGGATAAAATGGTTTTTAAACAAGAAGACCCCCCAAAAAATAAATAATATCTTTCTTTTTTTTTCAGGGTTAAGAGTAAAGGTGTCATTACTTGCTTGAGAAACAGACATTACAACTCTTCGGTTCCTATTAGATACATTCCTAAGAAATCTTCTCAAAATAACGAATTGGATGGTTCTGAAAAAATGAAAGTTTCCAAAAAGAAAGAACTTCGTGAATTTCCAGAAGTAAGTCCATTGAGCAATAATGAACTTAGCCATGGTGGTGGAAATGTTGTAATGGAAAGCTTCAATTTTGATATGAAGCCTCAATATCAAAGCCCAATGTTTTTTAGTAACTTACATCTTAATGATGTTGAACAAGGTATCACCAATCTTTTTTATTTCAAGCATTAATCTCTCTCTCTCTCTCTCTCTCTCTCTCTCTCTCTCTCTCTATATATAATATATATATGTTTAATATGTATGTATTGAGAATTTTTTGGTAGGATATGGAGGGGGAAAAAAACCTCAACTTTACTCTCTTATTTTGAACCATCGGATCAGACTTTATTAAGTTTGCATACTTTTTCATTCCGTTATGATTTTAATGTTATCTCACGTTCATAAACACTTAACTTCATCAGTTCATCATATCATGTATACGTCTACATATATGGATATGCGTGTATATTTATCTATATGCACATGCACATATGTATCATTCACATACATTATATATATGTACATATGTATCAAGAATTCTTTGGTATGATGTGGAAAAGAACCTACAGATATTGTCTTGTTTTGAACCATCAGATTTTTCCCACATCTTTTTTGATTTTGTGTTGTTGATGTTCATAAACACACGACATGTTATCATCTGTCAAGTATATAATACAATTTTTGGTGGTCTTTGAGAGGGTAGAGTAATCTCTTGGCTGTTCAACTATACAAAATGCTCAAGTGAACAAGTCTTCATGATTTTTTTTAAAGAACACTAAAGTCATTATTTATATTTGTATGCAACTAGATAATATAATGGAAGAGCCTGTGGATATGGCAGAGGGGGATTTTGTAATGGAAGAGCCTGAGGAAGTTGCTGAAGACTTGAGCATACACCAAGAGAACAGTTGTTTTGAACAGGATGTATTACAACCTTGGGGAAATAAAACTCAGCAGGATGCTGAGAATATGGCCGTAAAGTTACTTGCAACAAGGTTACTTTTTTTTTTGCCCTCAAAACTTCATAGCTCATTCCTGTCTAACATAAACCACTGTTGATTTGGCTTTGGTTATTTTGTCCTGCTTCTTTCATTTGTCTTTGATAAAGCTCATTCTTGCATATCTATGTGGGCTAGTGCATAATAGTTTTATGACACTACTTCTTCAGCTTAACTAGCTGTTGGACCAGCCAAAAGTATGACTTGTGATTATTTACTTTAAACGACAGTCATATTCTTTTAAATTGATACCCATAAGTAAATTTCGATTTGTTTTTGTTATGCATTTTATATTCGTCTCAGCCTTTTGGCTACGATCAAGTGTAGTATTTGTTGCTACCAGTTTCTTTCTTTCTTTCTTTCTTTTTTATGGAAAGTTTCTATTAGTTTGTTATGTATTCTACTAGCATCCCAAGACTCTGGACTTTTAAATTGAAAATCTGGATATCTGCTTGCATTGCAACAGAAGAATTCTCTCTTTTTTCTGATGTTTTGTTTCATTCCTTTTTTTTGTTTTTTTTTTTTTCTCTTTCTCTCTCTCTCCTTCATCTGCAGAGCTTTCACTGCTGTTGAACTAAGGAAGAAATTGTGTGCAAAGAGATTCTCTCCCAGGACTGTCGAGGCGGTTATAAATGATTTCAAGAGCAGGTGCATTTCTAATGACTAAAGAACATGATTCCAGTTCTATTGTGTTTTTTGTGGTAATGTGCTTTCAATGAACTGAAATCTTTTTTGCCCAAAGAAAAAAATAAAAATAAAAAGATTATTTTGATAAATATCCCCTAAACTATATATTCTTGTTCAACATGCCCCTCGAAGCTTGAAAAGGATTACATGAACCATATAAAATTGTTGAAAACACACTTGAACTAATGTAATTTTATTAAAATTGGGGGGCAAGTAAACACAAAATGGATAGTTGTGTGTGGTGGGGTAGAGGGTTTATTTATGAAATTATAAGCAATGTCACATCATCATTTTGTTAGTATTATAGATTTTGTTAGTATTATAGATAGGGGGGTGTGTTATGAATAATTTTGTATGGTTCAGGGGATAAAATGAACCGTTTTTGAAGTTTAGGGAGCATGTTGAAATTTAAATTAGGGTACGTAATTCAAGGGCATTTATGAAATTAATAAAAACAAGGTTCATTTGAAGATTTACTTGGTTTAGTTATATCCCAATTTTTTTACGTAATTGATTTTTCTATTTATGGATTTTGCTATTGTCTTTCTCCGGAAACGTGATGTTCCAATTCTCATGAACATATACAATAAAAACCATTAAATGTCTCGTGAAAGCTTGTTCCCTTTGATTTTTCTAGAGGGTTGATCAACGATAGCTTGTATGCGGAGGCTTTTTGTCACTCTAGATGGTCTTCCTCAAGCTGGGGACCACGGCGGATCAAGCAAGTAAGCTAGCTGGATTTTCTGTTTGTATGTTATCACAATTTTTACAAAAGATTTGGCACAAATTTTGTCGCTCGATCGCCTTTAATTTGTTCAACAATATCTTTCCCATTTTAAATCAGGCACTTGTCAGCAAGGGAGTAAGCGAAGTTGATGCAGAGAAGGCAATACAGTTGGTCTTTCAGGAAGGAGAAAAAGCCGATGGATTTCAGGGGGTCCAGTCGTGGCTTGTCAAAGCTCTCTATGGACCGCTTGTTTGTTCAGGCCTCAAAGCAATGGCTGCGAGGCCACAACGTGCCTAAAGAGACGAGGAAGTCGAGGATCATTCGGTGGCTTCAGTACCGCGGCTTCAACTGGGATGTTATCAGCATCATATTAAAGAAATTGGAATCCAATCACCCACCCTAACCTTACCTTAGGCCATGATAAAGCCAATGAAAAAGAGTTAATGTGCCATCATGTAACAACAAAGTACTGTGGTCCGTCCTTAAGGACCACAATCGATCAATCCAAATGTAAAATTTTGTGATCTTGATGAGGATATGGATAGTGGGGGTCTAGTCTTTGGGTCCTTCTATGATAGAGCTTTATATTGATAGTACACATTTAGGTTTGTTAGATCTCTTCAAAATCATGTCAAAAATAATATATATGTATATATATATAGAACAGACAAATTGTGCGTGTAAATTTCGAGGTCTTATCGTAAAAATCTCTGTGGTCTGATTGTCAAATTGTTGTGGTCACAAAATTTGGTTGCTACTTCAGCAGTTGTCAGTGTACTAGTTCCTATCCTAGCACCTCCCCTAGTTTAGGTAGGTTTAGGCCTACAATAGTGACAACACACTACATTACATGCAATTAGAGGCTGGTGGGATCTCAAATCCAAAGTACTGTTATTGAAACAATAAATTCTCAGTATGGCTTTTTCCACCATTTGTAAGTTGTAACTAATTACTCTTTTAATGAAACCAATTTTGTTATTGTACAGGGTTTTCTACACTATTTGGTTCCACTTCAAAGGGGAGAATGAAGATTTTCAGATCTTCAGCACACATGTGCCTCTTGAATTTATTGTGGTTTGGCATTTTTGTCTCTAAAAGCTTTTGTCTGTTGGGAATTTGGTCACTGAATTTTCAAAGCAATAGCAATTAACACCAATCATTAACATGGTTAAATTTCAGCAAAATGATTTTGCACACGTACCCTTGAAGTTCTTGTGATTTAAGATTAAGCACACGTACCCTTGAAGTTCTTGTGATTTAAGATTAAGCACACGTACCCTTGAAGTTCTCGCGATTTAGCATCCTTGATCTTGAAAAGCTATTTTGTTGCCAATTTAGTCACTGAATTGACGTTAGAGTTTCTTTTAATTTATAACCAAAAAATAAAAATCAAGGTCAAGGATTTTAGGTCAAGAAAAAAAAGGATACCACCTTTTTAATGGGTGAAGTGATTCGGGTGCCCATATTTTCTTTAAGAGTTTTGATTCGAGTTAGCCTCAACGATCTACAAACATTTTACAATTTGCAGATTGTCTTGAAATTTGACGAGTCACAATTCTCCTTCTCCTAAATCCCTTTTCTTACAAAATCATTAGAAACCAGAAAACATTATATTGCCCTCTGTCCAATTATTTGTTATAAACAACATAAAGGTAAGATGATCAAAAGATAGTATTTTGTCATAAATAGATAAGAGTCCTGGTCAAATCTTTAATCTTGCCAATCTTAATGCCATGACCGAAATGTAGACATCAATCCATCCTCAGCAATACGTTACATAAGACTATTACTTTGTTTTTAGGTATTTATTTGTGCCAGCATTATAATAGTAACATGACTAAGACATTTGAATGTCTTCAAACCAAATATTCGAATTTCTTTTTTTTTTTTAGAAGCGAAAGATTAAAGTTTCTTATAAAAGGGTTTTTTTTTTTTAATTTTAGTTTGTTTTATTTTTGTTTATTTATTTATTTTTTTGTTATAGCTGGAAAAGTCTTACTCAGACAGCACATGGACATGTGATGCATGAATTGCTAGAAAGAGAGAGAAAGACTGGCTCTATACACACAAAACATAGAAAAGGACATAGAGAGAGAAATTGAGAGAAATGTCATGGAATCCCATTTCTCTTACAACCATTCTAATTACATAAATCCAAACGTACCAATCATTATTTTAACTTTTACACACCCGCTCTCTCTCTCTCTCTCTCTCTCTCTCTCTCCCCCTGAAGAGAGTTAAGCCATCACTGTTCACAAGATAGTACTACTACACTTAATAATTGAAATCTTATTAATTAGACTAGTGGCTTCATTTCTCACAAATCCATAACAACCATCACATATAGTAGTAAAATTACATCCCTAAATTTTAAGGTAATGGGGAATATTTAAGCCCCACAATTCTTCCTATAACATTCTCTCAGACTGCTCTAATTGGATTTGGACTTACCTTTCCAAATGTAATATGCACAAAACTACACAGTAATATAGCCGTCCGTTTTCTTGGGATATGATTTTTTAGACTTTTTACTTTTAGCATTGTTGTTGATGACGCATCACTACACGTGATAGAAAAAGAAAAACCGTCACATGACATAATAAGTAAAAAAACTGAATCCCACGTTGTTACGTAACAATTTTGAGGTTGTTATGTTTTTCACTTCGAGATGGAATCGTCTGAGAATGCAAAGGAGTAATTAGACGATTCTTGTGAAACCATCTTCCTCGAACTCGGGGGAGGTGGCGGCGAAGGGACGGTTTTCAATCCTCTCTTCGAGAAATCGGCTAATTCTTCTGGCCTTGGAGGTTGATCAACATGCCTAATCTCCTTGAGCATTGCCACAATGTCCTTCATTGTTGGGCGATCATCAGCTCTAGTGCTTAGACAAAGGAAGGACACTGCCAGGGTTTGAAGCATCTCATGCATTGTTGGGTCTGCTCTTCCTCTAAGCTTCGGGTCAAGGACGTCAGATGGGTCCCGCTTGCTCGATAAATGGTCACGGACCCACTGAACCAAGTGTGCACCACCAGGCAAAGTGGGGTCCAATGGGTGCCTCCCCGTCAACACCTCGAGAAGAACCACTCCAAAGCTATAGACATCACTTTTCTCTGTGATCCTCTGCATTGAAGCATGTTCTGCAAAGCCACACCAAACCACATGATCTTTTTTTTTTCTTTTTTTTTGTAGTCTAAAAAAAATATTTCAAACCTAGATAACTAAAAATAATATTAACCTTGATCAAACAAAACAAAGTAAGTTGGTTACTTAAATACAACCTTTTGCTGCATTTAATTCCAGCAATTTTCCGCAAAATTATGGTACTCTTGATTAAAAATACCACAATTTTAGGGAGAATGCTCAAAAATGTCGTTGTAAGGACTACGTAGAGAATTCAGCAAGACATACTAAAAACACAATAAATGGCAAAAAAAATTAGATTCCCCTTTCAGAAAATGTTTGTAATCTTTTAGAACATCAAAAAACACATAAAATCAGTTCAAACTTGGATAATAACACCAAATACTCTTTGCTCAAAGAGATTAGTTAAGTTAGTTACTTACCAGGAGCCATGTATCCATAAGAACCAGCAAGATGAGGCCTTTGATTTGGCTTTGAGAACCCATGATCTTCACCACCAATAGCATTGTAATTCACAACCCTAGCCAACCCAAAATCAGCAAGAAAAGGCTCATTACAAGGACCCAACAACACATTCATGGCCTTAACATCACCATGCATGATTGCAGGCACACAATCATGGTGTAAATAAGCAAGAGCATGAGCAACTCCCAAAACAACATCATATCTTGCCTCCCACTCAACCCCACCTAGGCCTTTCCCATTATTAGCACCATGGAGCATAGAACTCAAGCTACCATTGGGAAGGTAATCATAGAACAGAAGCTTCAGATTCCTGTTTGATCCCCAACCCAAGAGCCTAATTATGTTCTTGTGTCGTATAGAACCGAGTGTCCTTATCTCGGATGTGAAAGCGCCTGATTCCTCTGAGGACCACATCTTCTTCACGGCTAGAGTCTCCCCATTTGGGATTGTCACTTTGTACACAACCCCAGAGCTTCCAGTGCCTATAACATTGGCTGATGTGAGGTTCCTGACTATGTCGTCGATCGAGAACTCGAGCTTCTGGTAGAAAGTCATTTCCCAACTCCCATCCTCTTCCATGAGGGAGTTTGCAGCCATTCGGGTGCGGACAAGGACGTATATTGCTAGCAGGACTAGAACTGCACTTGCACTTATGAGGACTGACATGAGCAGCTTCATAGCTGCTGACTTGTGGCGAGAAGTGGCGTCCCCTCTCACGGGAGTTGTGATGCCTGATCCTGAGATGTAGAGACCTTTGTTTGAGGCGAGGTCGCTGAGGGGGAGGCGGCGGAAGAAAGGGGTGTTTGGCAATTCACCAGAGAAGTCATTGAATGAAACATTTAGGGAGACAAGGTTTTCGAGGCTAGCAAGGGAGCTCAAGTCCCCGGAGAGGTTGTTGTGTGAGAGGTCTAGGACTCCGAGCTTGTCGAGGTCGGAGAACTGAGGCGGTATTTGGCCAGAGAGTCGGTTGCAGCTCAAGTTTAGTGAGATTTCAAGTGAAGGAATTTGGCCTAATGCTTTTGGGATTTCGCCAGAGAAGAAGTTGTTCCCGAGATCGAGCATTTGCAGCTTCGTGCAGGAGAGGATGTCGGATGGGATTGTTCCTGAGAGCTGGTTGTTTCCCAAATTGAGCTTTGTCAATTCTGTTAATGGTCCAATTGCGTGAGCGAGTTGACCTGTGAGCCTATTATTTGACATGTCCAGAAACTGGAGGCTTTTGGGAAGAGTACTAGGGACATAACCAGTGAGACCATTTGAATGGAGATCAAGAAACTCTAGGCTTTGACAACCGGATATTGACGGAGGGATTGCGCCAGCAAGACTGTTGCTGCTCAAATCTACAAAATTCAACCCTTTCAAGTTTCCGATTTCCGATGGAATAGTACCACCAATCCTGTTCTGATTTAGTCTCAACCTGTAAAGACTAGAGCAGTTTCCTATGTCGGGGGGTATAAATCCTGACAAATCATTGGAAAGTAGAAGAAGCTTTGTCAAATTCCTCAACCCAAAAACCTGTTTCGGTATTGGACCGATCAGGTTGTTGTAGGAAAGATCAAGAGCCTGAAGCTCCACACAGTCAGCTAAGCTCTCAGGAATGTTGCCTGTCAGCCTGTTTTGCCAGGCAAAGAATAGAGTCAAGCTCTTTAATTCCCCGATACTTGCAGGAATCTCTCCGGAGAGGTCGTTGTTGTCGACTTCTAGATGAGTTAGAGCCGTGCAGTTTGAGATTTCTAACGGAATGGAACCCGAAAACTGGTTGACACTCAGCTGAAGCTCCTCAAGCTTGGACATTTCACCAAAAGTTGTTGGTATGCTTCCTCCGAGGAGATTTTCTGAGAAGTCCATGACTTTGAGCTCACTGCAGCCTCCTATTTCGTCCGGGATCACCCCCGCAAGACTGTTCTGCCATAGAAGTAGACTTTGGAGTTTTTTGAGCTTCCCAATCCCTTTTGGGATTGCCCCAGAAATCGAATTCTGGTACAAATAGAGATTCTGGAGCTCACTGCAGTTCCCAATCTCTTCGGGGATAGGACCCGAAAGAAGAGAAGTGTAGAGAGCTATTGTTTGAACTCTTTTCAGCATTCCAATAGTGGAAGGCAAGCTTCCTGAAATGCTACTTTCTGCAAGGCCTAACATGACCAAGTTTGTGCAGTTTCCAATCTCCCATGGCAGCTCACCTTTAAGTCCCTTGTTCCCTCCTGCTCTAAAAACCTCTAGCTTGCTCAACGCTCCGATACTCCTTGGAATCTCGCCGCTCATTTGGTTATCATAGAGCGTAAGGTACGTAAGGGCCGAGAGGTTTCCAATGCCTGGAGGGATGTCTCCTTCAAGAAAGTTGGTGTTGAGGGACAAGGACTGAAGCTTGGTGAGCATACATAGCTCGGCGGGGATTTCGCCCGTGAGGAAGTTGTCGCTTACATCGAGGACATTCAGCTCATGGTAGTTGCCAAATTCCTTCGGGATTGTGCCAGTTAGATTGGTTGAAGAGAGTACAAGGGTCTTCAAGGAGTTCTTGAGGGGCTGAAAATTTGAAGGCAATGATCCTTGCAAGTCCAATGATTTCAAGCTTATCTCCACCACTTGGCCATTGGAGTTGCATTGCACACCAAACCAGTTTTTGCAAGGATTGGAATCTGAAGGATTCCATGAGCTTAGTGAATCTTTTGAGTTGTTTAAACTGTTTTTCCAAGTGAGAAGAGCTTGGCCTTGTTCATCAATGGAGTGACAAGAATAGAAGAGAGAGGAAGAGATTATAATTGAGAAGAAGATGAAAGAGAATGAGAAGTTGTTGTTATTGGGAAAAGGAAGGAGATTACTTAGAGAAGAAGCAGGCATTACTGCTGAGAGAAAAGAAGAGAAGAGAAGAAGAAAAATGATGATCTGTTTTGGGATTGTAGAGGGTGGAACCCCATGTTTTGTTTATAGAAGAAACGCATTAAGAAGATCTGATCCAAGAGAGTGAGCTACACTTCTTTATTCTACTATTATTATTATTGGTGTGTAATGGTATTGTTGTTAATTGTTGTGAGAGAATATGGTTTGATGCAGATGGTTTTTTATTTTTTACTTCTTTTTTTTACAACTTTATTTTTTTGGGTTTTATCTATGTTTAATTGGGTGTGTTTAATTTTCTTGAATAAGGTCATCTTTTTGTTTTTATACTTGTGTCAATAATGAGATGAAGGTTTTTTGGATTGTTCTTTCCAAATGGGTTTCAATCTGTTTGTTATTTTCTGCAGACAAACATAACTTTTTTAATGTGTGTGTATATATACACATATTTTTGCCAAAAATCCTATCTAACCCTACGCGAGCATTATAAGCCCCTTATTAACAAAACAGTTGGACTTAGTCTAGAAATTTCACTATATACTAAATTAAGGTTCACAGTTTTGTGAATAGCTGGTTATTATAAAAATGATTTCTCTATTTTTCCTCCTCTTTTACTATAGAAGTTGCATAAAATGAATTGGTGGTGCTGAAATCTATGGACGAGCCTGTTATTTTTTTACCATTTTAATTTATTGAGATTGATAGTAGTACCATCTTGTTTGGTCTATTTAGTCCATGAGTACTGAATTTCCTCATTTTGGTTGTTACTTTTTTTAAGACCACTACTAAGTTATATGTCAAATTTTTCACTTTCACTGGTAAAAGAACATAAAGGGCGGCAATATATATATATATATATATATATATATTTTACTTCATCTGCTCCATTTAATGAATCATCTCTCAAACCGTGTGAGCTTAATGATCAAACCAACCACAAAAAAGCCTCACATAAAATTGTGTAATGTCTTATGAATAGTTAGCTATATAATCACTTTATCTCTTTGAATATGCCAAGGTACAAAAGTGGTCCATAAAATTCATTTTGTGGCCACAAATGGGCTAAGCCAGCCATGTGCATATTCTCTCCAAGCTTTATTAGCTAATTGAGAAGCTAGTCCTTGCTAACTAATGAAGTACTTTCTTCTAAAAACTTTTAGGGGAAAAAACACACAATTTTGAAGGCCTTCAATTTATAGAATCATTAATTAAACAAGATTTACTAATAAGGTCAACTGCGTTTTTCTCAAACAAAAAAAAAAAAAAGTCTTAGAAACAAATGATTTTTATTTATTTTCTGTGAATTTACCTGCACTTTGAACTAGGGATCTGAATATTATTCTGTAGAAGCATAATGGGTATGTAAGGTAATATTTAAATCTCCATTTAAAAAAAAAAATTTAAATCCTTGATGGAGATATGTTATAGTTGCTTTTGTTTATAGATGAAGATAATGTGTGAGGAATCTGGTGGAGTAGTGAAATGCACATGATGATAGAGAAGAATATGTAATATAGTAATATTGTGGGTTTTATTAATTAAGAAAAGAAAAAAAGAAGAAGAAGTAATATTATGGTTTTTATAAACTGCAAATCTGGTCATATTGTCGGGTGGTCTTAGTAGTAAAGTATTAAAAACAAAACAAAGGAAGGTGTGCTGTCCTTGAGTGGAAGGGACAATATCAAACCAACTCACTATAGTTTTAAATTAGTATTTGTTTTCAAATCAAAACCCAAAAACAAGCACAATTTGACCAAAAAAAAAAAAAAAAAAGAAGGACGTTTTGTTAAAGGAATTACATAATTATTATGTCAAGGGCTTTATTGGAAGCAAACAAGATTTACAGCTTTCTTCTGGTTTGTTTGTTTCATGGAAAAAAAAAATTTGAAAGCAACATGCTTTCATAGGAAAATTATGGGAAAGTTGTGGTATATGATTGCAGATAGGTAATGGTAGATAAATAAATAAATAAATAAATAAAACTTTAATTGTATTAGCTTTAAAAAAATCAAATTAAAACCTAATGAATTACAATTTTGCAGTACTGATAGGATAAATTTTTGTACCACACCATTAAATTTTCCTTGTTGGTTTTTTAAGGGAAAACACTAACATGTTTTACTATGTTTCCGAGGAAAAAATAGTGGGGAAAGTTGTGAAATATGATTGTAGCTGTAAAAGTAGATAATAATTAAAATAAAATTAAAAGTTATGGGATGTAATTCCTTCATGTTAGTGAGAAGTCGTTGTAACAATATTGATTTCATTTGGATTTTTTCAGAGGAATAAATTGATGAAAAACTGCACCTAATGCAGCTTTATTGATTAAAAGGGTGGTTCAGTTTTCTTGCAAAAAAGAATTTGGATATAAATTTCTTAAGCAACAATCATCAATTTTTATAACTAGGGCAAGAATTTGGTGTGTGTGTGTGTGTGTAGCAATAAAATCATTATCAGCTGAAATAATAAACCATGATCTATTATGCTACCAGAAAATGTCCAAAAATGAACCAATAGAATTGGAATATATTTTCTCCAAACTGAAAAAAAGGGCATGTTAGTTAATAGTACACAAAAACTTACTTTTTAATTAGGCAATAATTGCTATTAGCAATCAAATCTATGGCAACTAGAAAATATCCACTTGACATGGGTTAACTGAAATTGAAGTAAACAATAACTATATAAAGACTATTCTCTTTTGATGAGATCAATTACAATGAAGATTTTTTTTTTTTTTGGCCATATCTCAACCATAATATTTTCCTTAATTTTCTTTTAGTACTAATACATTTTCCATGAACCCAATCATCCATTAATGGGCCCCATTTGTTTCATTTGTAGGAAGATGTGGAAACTTTCATTTTCCCTCCCCCAGTGCCTCACTCTTTATGAACAGAAAGAAACTTATTATTTGTTGATTTTGGACAAGTTTGATAGGTACTTTTGATATGAAATGCTCAAGTGCCTAACAGCATGAATACAAATTACTAAGAAAAGTGAAAAGGGAAAAAAATTATATTACATTTGTTAGTGAAAAAGAGAAGATCTATGAGCTAAAGTAGAAGCAAAGAGATACCAACATTGAAGGAAGGGAAAAGGACATACACAGGCTAAAGATAGGGGGAGAAAAAATAATTTATCCAAAATGGTCCCTCATATAATATCCCCCACCACACTAATATTATGAATTTTTTTGGTGAAAGAAAAGCAAAAGTTTCCTAGTCTAAGAAAAGAAAAACAAAGGATATTTTTGTATGATATTGAACTTGATATGCACACGGATGGGATGAGGTCATCTTTTTCACCATGCAGTAATGAGTAGTTAAGTTGTCCTTTCAGAAAGGTCACTCCTCATGAGAAAAATGGACAATTTTATGCTAGATTATTAAAATAAATAAATAAATCACAATGATATTGCACTTGTGAAATTACATCAGAATTGTATTTTAATTAGATGAAAACAAAAATATATATATGCATATGTGAATATGATAAAACTTGACCAACATCTAATAGTTCAGATTAGATGGCACCATTAATTGGGGACGAAGTGAACTTGGAAGCGGAAGGCTGCTCCGGAAGGCTCCTTACACTTTTGTAACCTATAAATTGTTTTTTTTTTTAATAATTTTTCTCTTAATTTTTCCCCTGAATTTTCTCAATTGCAATATCCATGGAAATTATCTTAAAAAATTTCCATTACACCCTAAGTTTTGATATTGGTACTATAGTCGTATTTTTCACCTCAAACCACAAATAAATATAAAATCAACTATACTACTTATAAATTTTTAAGTTTTTGGACTCTTGACAAAAAAAAAAATCTCTTACAGAAGAAAAGAAAGATAGAAGTAGATTAAAAAAAAATGCTACATTGTAATTTTAGGTCAAAGTTTTAGGTTAACTCACGCTCTCTATAACAAAAAAAAAAAAAAAAAAAAGGCTTCCCACTAGTACTGATCTGATAAATTTTTTTAAGGGAATATAATAATTTTTTTAAGACGTCCTAAATTCTTCAAGAAAAAAAATGCAAAATTTTAAGGCTTTCAAAATATTTTTAATCGCTTCTTTCTTCTAAAATAAAATATTGTCATGTTTCGTGATGTTCAAAGTTTGAAAAATAAGTGGTTATATCTCGACAAAACTATATAAATCAAAGATAAAATCAAGGATAATTCAGATGAATTTTTAAAAGAAAGAGGGAAGTACAATTACCTAATAAAAAGTGAGGATCACGTATAATTTATATATGACAACATTTTTTCTGGTAGCCTATGTTTTCTTCTTGAAAATCAAGAATTCAACACCAAATTTCTCAAGAACATCAAATCTCTTGATTCAAAATACGATAAATTCCTATGAAAACATTGGTTTGTGCCTATGAAAATATTGGTTTGTGATTCATGTATCTTGTCATGTAGATATACAATTTCTCATCAGGAAGATATATCTTCTTACATGATTCATAATCATATCTCAGTGATCTTAATGTTTGATGGTTTTGCTTATAATTAGCATAATATTAGTTAATCATGATTCATTGATGTGATAGGTCCCATTTCTTTCTCTTCAAAATGATATATAATTAGTGACCTTGAAACTAAGGTTGGACTATTGCTCTCACAAATCGGAAAGTGACTGCTTAATCAAATCCAACAATGGACATTAGTGCTAGCAGAAGCACCTACGGATGAGTGCGAGTATGGATGAGTGTAAGTAGTCGTCCTTTAAACTTTTTTTCTGTTAATTTTGTATATAAAATTTTATAAAAATTGTGTTTTGTTTTATCTAAAGTCATACTTATTTTTCTTCAGATTGTACTTTGTTTCTCTTAAAATTTTATATTTTTTATTTATCCAACTCAGTAATTTAGTCAGACCTTCGTCCCAATACTAGGAGAGAAAAAGAAAGTAACCCATTTGCCTAAACATACAATAGAATAGAATTGGGATGGTTTGGATCTAAATCAAAGTGAATTATTTTTTGGACTTTAGATCTCATCACATGAGTAATATATGCCAAGTACACAACATTATTAGATTCAGATCCATTAGTGATAGGAATCTGATTTTTGTCAATGGCTAGTAGAAGCTAACATAAAGGTGTCACATGATAAGACTCAGAGACTGTTGGTTTTTCTTATGGCATTAGGAGGAAATTAATTGAAAATTTGAAATATTTAGTGGCTGCATGATTCAAGTTGCAAGAGAAAATTCATGTTGCAATTTCACAAATATAGGTGTCAAATTACAACCAATCCTTTTTAGCTAGTAAGAATTATTTAATTGATTTCTTTCTCTCTTTTTTTTTTTTTTTGTCAGTTTTTGGCTTTGGCCTTAGGCTTGCACATGTTTGGTGAAAGAAGGAGATAAGTGGGAGAAGAATGGCTTACTTTTTTTGCATTATTATAAAGCTTGGTATGTGGAATGATTTCCATAAGGCACTTGGATAAATTTAATTTTTTTTGAAGATATAGAATGGGAGGAGTGAAGTTGTCACAAGACAATATTAACACCATAGTTAATTTTTTTTAATGAAAAAGACAATTACAAATAAAAATATAAAGAAAATATTGTGTAACCTAAAACTCAATTTAATTATAAAGAAAATAATTTTTTTAAGCAGCTAATTTATGTGCGATAAAATTTCCTTTTCTTTAAATATGAAAAACTCGAGAAGTTAGTATAAAAACAAAGTGAAGGGTCAAAAATAAGAAGAATCCAAAATATTTATCAACTAATATATGAATATATGATTGAATTACATAAAACATTTTATCACATGTATGTTATTATATTAAATGTACATTATTGCATGACATTAAGCTATTTGTTGTATATTATAGGTGATATTTTTTTAACACTTTATTTTGAGAAGGCGTGAGAACTGCAGTGGACCAAAAAACAGTGACAGTCGTTTTGAAATTGCAAAAGGAGATGGGACCTGGGAATGGTCTACCATTGTAAAATCAAAAACCTCTTATGATTGGGGCTTGCCACACGTGCTATGGAGTTGACATATTGGATATATACACCCAGAAAAAAATAAAAAATTAAAAAATGAAACTTTTTTTATGGGAACTTTTTTTTATAAACCCTAAAAATAATGATAGGCTAAGGCCATGATGGAATCCAAGCCAAGATTTGTCATTGCCTATACGCAATCTCATCAAATCCATGGGGGCCTTCACCATGCCAAAAACATTTTCATCTAATTTAGTCATAGAAAATTCAAGTTCAATTCAGAGTTATTGATCGCAACCGTATGATTTAAATTAAATTAAAAAATAGATGTAATGACTATGTTTAAAGAATTCTCTTATAATATCTGATTTTATGTCATATATGTTGCCTCATTTAAATTGTATGATTTTTTTTGAAGAGTCAAATAGACTATAAACCTTATGAGGCGATTTTAAAAAAAAAAATTGCATAATACAATTTTTTTAAATCGCCTTATATCATAGATATAATTACTTTTAATTGTATGATTTGGCCAATAATCTTATAAAATACGTATAAATTATAATGGGGTGATCATCATAAAAATTCCCCTTACTTATCCCAGCAATTGCTTGGTTTTGGATTAAGAAATGAATGGTTTTCTTCTCTTTCTTTATCCCATTTTACTTTCTCAAATTTGGACTCTTTTCAAAGCCAAGTCCCATCTATATCTTTTTTGGCAATAAGATCTTTATCTTTGTTTCATTTTTTCTTGTCATTGGGCCTAATTACAATAATTTACTAGTACTTTGTGGATGCCAATAATTCACTTTAGCCAAAAGAGAACCATTCATTCTCGGCTTTTAACAATCAAATCAATGAGAACTCATAATTAGGTAACAAATTGCATTCAAATCAGATAGTTTTGACTAAATGAAACATCTAAGCATCTTCTTAAGACACTTTTAATTATAATCTACCCTCTAATCTTTAAGTTCGTTAAACTTTAGTGCCGGCTTTTGATGTTATGGTAAACCCATCTTTTTCCTTCTCTTTTTTTCTTTTTTTGGTTTTATTTTTGCAAGTGATTGCCCAAGTGATAAGGTAATAGTATTAATTAAGGTTCACTAATTTTGAACTCTATATTGGCTCTGCTTTTGGGCTTTTGGTTATAGATGTAATAATACCATAGTTTGAAAATTTGTGCTTTGTTTTCTCTTAGTGGAGGAAATAAGCCTCTCTTTTTTTTCTTTTTTTTCCTCATGGTTTGTGTTACATATAAAACAAGCATTTTACCAATACAATGCATTTCTAGCCCAAGTGTCATATTGGAGGTCAATTCATTGTCCCCTAATAACAGCCTTGCTTTCCAAATCTTTCCTTGATTTCTGGATATCAGTTCTAGGACGGCCTTTTTCTATTTAATATTTTATACCCTTTACATGACTCATTAATTTTTTTAAAAAAAAAAGAAGGAAAAAAAAAAGATAATGGGTTCAACGTCAAGAAAGGATAAACAAAATTGTTAAACTCGTCCTATTGCCTAAAGCACAAAATTTGTTAGTAATTTCTTCAATATTTAATGGTCAAAGTTCTTTTGCTGATGCTTTATGCTCGTCATCTTTAAAATTTTATACCATTTTGAATGCTTGGGGTTTGTAAGGACCTTTGTTTTTTTTTTTCTTTTTTTTTTTTAATGATGATGATGAAATGAAATGAGGCTTAGTGAACCCACTCACTCAAGCAAAATAGTGATTGATGTGAACAAAACGGGGGCTTAATCATTTTTTGTCATTTGGGGGAGACTAATAATTTTAGCTAAATAATGTTATGCACTATTGAGATGTCCCTAAGACTAGCCTAATCAAAGCTCGGTATACAATTCAAAACCTCAACCTATTGCTATAGCCAAACAAGCCCTTGAGAAGCATTGAATTCTACTGCCAAATTTTTAAGTTTCGGTAAAGTTTCACAATCCTTTAGGGTTTTTGTTTGTTGGTTTGAAACTTTGTGATTTGAATATTTTTTATTTGAAATATATAATTTGAAAAGTGGCGTTTGAAAAAAGGATTCAAAATATTAAAAAATGAGAGAGTTGTTTCTCAATTCAGTTTTTTTAGTTTAAAATGTCTAATCAATGATTCAAAATAGGCTTTATTATATTTTTGGCCAAACACAAGCTCAAATGATATTTTTGGTTTCAACCATTGAACCAAACGCCTCTGATTTCAAGCCAATAGAAGCAACAGAAAGAAAGTCCAAACAATGGCAACTAAAAAGACAGGTATAACAACAGTAGGGACAGGACCAAGGCATTGATAGGGTTTTTATGTGGAGCCATTTAGCCCATCCAGTTCAATAAAAGCTCATCAAAGCATGATGATGATGATGAAATACAAAAATCAAAAAGTGGGCAGGTGGTGTTGTGCTACATTCCCAATATTATGTGATCTCCATTGCCAGCAAGCAACAAGTAATGGCTAGCCATTTGAATTATTATGCTAAGTGGAGACACTGACCCATCAATTGAACTATTCTGCTATGCATTTAGGAAGACTTTATACCCCAATATTGGACCATTGACAACAAAGCTTCCCAATCTTCTATTGAGAATTTGGGATCAGATTATCACCACTCAAGATGCCCAGTGTGTTGTTTTGTTGATTATCCCATTTGCCTCTTCTTTCTCTGTCCTACCATGATTTGTACTTTTAGCATTGACATTTTCCGAGAGATTTCCAAAAACATAAGAAATAGTGTCTGCTAAAAGAGATCTCAACATTGGCCATTTTTTTCATAGATGTCCAATGAGTTATATAGAACAGAAGTCAGAACATCTGAAACTCAAATGGAAACCATAATTGACAATTACATATGCTATTTGGCACACTAGTTTGAACCTTAAACAGTGTAAACCTCTTAACAACTATAGTGTAAAGCAAAGAGTAACTACAATGTAAAGTTCTTGCATGCTAAAGTATTTTTTTAAATTCAAACCAGTTTATCAAACACTTTATTAGTTTGACTCGCTTTTTTTTTTAAATATTCCTTCTGCCGGTATCTGGCTTGTACTTTTAGCACTGACATAATTTGAGAGTAACTCCAAAATCATAGTAAATAGTTTGCCAAAAGAAATCTTGACATTGCCCGTATTTTTTCAGAGATCTCCAATGAGTTATATAGAACAAAAATCTGAGCATCGAAAACTCAAATGAAAACCATAAATGGCCAGTCCTAACATCTGACTTGTACTTTGGCACTGACATAATATGAGGGGAGCTCCAAAATAACAAGTGATCTGCCAAAAACCAATCTTAATTGCCCATCTTTTTCAGAAATGTCTAATGAGTTATATGAATCAGAGGTCGGAACATCTGAAACAAAAAAGTGGTCAATTCTTACTCAAGCCATAAGCCTTTTTTGTTTCAATATAGACTGAACCTCAAATGAAAACCATAATTGACCATTCTTAATATCTGACTTGTACTTTTAGCACTGCAGTGAAATGATAGAGCTCAAAAATCACAAGTAATCCGCTAAATTCAAACCTAATTAACCATATTTTTCAGAGATGTCTAATGAGTTATATAAGATCAGAACATCTGAAAGAAAACAGCGGTACATCCTAATGCTATAAGCCTTTTGTTATTGAACCAGACTTTTTTTTTTATATCTCTCCTCAAAGTTTCATTGCAACTGATATAAGATCAGTTTAGTTTCCAGCCACGTTCTTGTTGATGAAGTAAATGTCTCCCCCACTTCGCAAAAACATAAATGTTAATTTTGTTATCAAAAGGGAAAAATGTATATAATAGCATATGAAGAATCAATAATCTTGACCACATTTTACAGACAATTGTCAAATATTTTTGTTTCATCCCCCTAAAACACTTTTGGCTGATAGCAGTGCATACTTTTGCACAAGGACTTTAAGAGAGACAGAAATCTGGATTAATTCAATATATCATGGCATCGATTCAGACATGTGTTTAAGGCCTTCCCGAGTTAAAACTACATCCGCAAAAATCTCAACTCGAGTGAGAAATATACATGGAAACAAACATAAACCTACGCAAGGTCACGTCACCTCCCAAAACATCTCAATACGGTAGAGGTTAGGGTAGACGAGAGAAATTTTAAACCTGCTGATCCACCGGGGAAGTATGAAAATGCATAGTATGCAAGTGCAAGTACCTGAAAACCATGGAAAGAGGTGTTTTAGTGAAAGAAATTAACGATATACGGTAAAGGACATCCACATACATGGGGAAAAAAGGAGAAATGAAAAGGGCATAAGATTGCATAAGAGATACCTGTATTACAGAGAAGAACACAGAGAGAATGTAGCTATGAAGAACCATGGAAACATAAATGGTACCAACCATACTGCCTATAAATCCCAATGTAAAAGGAAGTCTCTGTAGAAATTACGGAAAAGAAGAAAGATAGCAAACTGTTAAACATGTGCAACCGCATTAGTTTGCTAAAATGTTACAAAGCAGTTGTAGGAGTAGCAGAAATACCTCTTTTGAAGACATGTGAGCGAGCTGATTTTTTGGGCCCTTAAGAGCAAAGAATGACCCAATGATAAAGGCACAACCAACCGTAAAGCAGATAGCAAATTTCTGCGGCATAATGACCATGACAGGGAGGAACATGGTGAATGCAATGAAAACGAAAAACACCCCACTTGCCAGGAGAAGACCAAAGTACATGAGAGCTTTTCCCGATGGAAGGCTACTAGTGGCTGACTGCAAGTTCCCAGGTAGGTCTCTCACCCCTTTAGAAACCCTAAAAAGGTTTATAACATTTCACATTACTACATGAATAATAACAGAAAACAACAGGCAACACCATCTCTGGTGCTTTTTTCATCATTAGTAGGCAACACCATTTAAATCAGGACCTTGTAACTTCTAATTACCCGCATGCATATGGCAGACTAAGGGGTCAGTAATGGTGTCTTCAAACAGAATTTTAAAATTAAAAGGCAATCTGAGTATGCAAAATAAAAGATTACATTACAATTTAAACAATAAATAATTTGCACTACAACTTAAACATGAATACTTCAAAGGTCAGCATATCAAGAGACAGAGTGAAACCGGGCATTTCTGAGAACTATCAAGATACAGAATGTAGTTACCGGGTTACTGAACACAGCAAGAAACAAAAATACATTCCCCTAAGTATGACACTTAAATATCATGCCCCATTTATTATCACATTATCATAAAGAATTTTCCTCTAATTTTCAAACAAGCATATTTCACAACTTCTTGCATCGAAAAAGGAAAATTGGAGGAACAGGTTTTGGGTTAATTAAAATCCAGACTGTGTAAGCCTTCTGCTAAAAGGTAGTAGTGTTGGCAATGTAAATCAGTTTTGTTTTCTCTAGATCATGTAGTTTTTGCTCTGTGGAAAACAAAGCCATGGTTTACAAAGCAAAGTGTTTACAATTGTGCAGTGCCTGCAACATTAAATCCCTAAAAATGGGGACATTCCCAATAATAAAATTAAATTACGAAAATGACTTTCAAACTGTCTCGGTAACTCTGAGAACATCACACTCCTTAATTTTTTGCCAAAATGCTACCAAACTTAATTGTCTCCCAAATTTCATCTATACCCGTTTCAATTCCCCCTCTAAAATTCTCCAATTTTTTTCAAGCCAGATCGATCAATACAAAGCTAGAAACTATTCCAGATCACAGGATCAGAAAGAATTTTTCACTGAGCTCTATGTTAAGTATATTTTCTTGTGGACTCGACAAAATAATTTCTTCTTTTAACTTGTCACAATATCATCTGAAAAATGGCCTTGCACGTGAGTATATAAACTCTGCTTTAAAATGTTGCATTTGTTTTTGCAATCAAATCTATTTTATTTACTGTATGCTATGGTAAAGTAGATCTGATTCACAGAAAGTGGGAATTTAGACTAAAGTGTTCTAGTTAGCACAAAGAAGCTGAGTCCAACCGAGCATTCTTTAAATGGTAGCATGGTCTTCTCCAAGGGGAGGAAGGATCCTAGAAGCCTAGAAGAAAAAAGAAGTCTATGGACTGGGAACAAAGTGGCTTATGGGATTGAATAAAGACCTTCTACTTTTTTTATGCAAAAGGCCATTGCATTCACTTCATGAAATATGAAGATCAACGTCATCAATACCAACACGTGCACATATTCATGTACATACTCCCCATAAGCATGCCAAAGTTCAATTCACTGATACTTTCAAACACGTAAAAAAGACCCGTTCTTTCACAAAATAACTGCCTCAAATCCCTAACTTCTAGCTGATTTTCCTATCTTGCCTACGCCTTTCCAGAATCCTCCTCTATGCATTCTCCATGCCATTCACTTTACCTCTTTACTTTAACATTCAAATTCTGCTTTGTGAAAACTACAACTACAAAAGGGTTCTTGGTCAGCAAAAGGAAGCCATTTACCCTCGAGTATTTCATGAAAGCTTCTAATATATTAAAGAAAAAGTCCATTCAAATTTGTGTACAAAATCAGGATGATCAACTAATATGACTGATTAATGATAGGTTTCGAATAGTAATCAGTTGTTGGTTAATCAGCTGAATAAAAAAGTGTGAGGTTGTTATAAAGTTTTTAGATGGTTTTCTTCTAATTAGTTGCTTCTGTTAAGAGTCTGATGGGTAGTTAGTGGGAATAAGGGGTATAAATAAGGAATCCAGTGAGATTAGCAGGAAAATTGTGGGATTAGTGGCTGAATTGGGAGAGAAACGAGAGACAATACTCTCAAAACCCCTGCCAAACTTATAACCAAAATATTGTTCTTTTCATTAAAGAAGTTCTCATTTTCCTTTTCAATTCTTTTAAATTTCTCGACTGAAATCCAAGAGTAGATCGAGGGTCTCTAACATATACTTCACCCATACAAACTCCTGCACACAATTCACTTATAAGCAAACCAAAAATTCAATCCACAAAAGCTTTCAAAAGGAACAAAAAAGACCTTTCCTTTCACCACATGACTATCTCAAATCCCCAGATTGCATGTAAAAGTAGGCATGTAAAGATCATGAGCTCCCATTTTTTCACATCCAACTCAAATCCAAAACTGAAACTACATATACATACACACATATATATACATATAAGCAAAGCCTCAAATCTGACACCTAGATAAGTCCGGCACTGCTAATTTTGTTCGTTTGACGTAGTAACATCGTGAGTACTGAGCCTGTGTCGTGTAACGCTTAATTTTGCTTCAGTGTAATACTGAATGTTACCAATGTTGTACTATATTTATTGAGTATTACAATAAGCGTTAACGTAAAGATGTCACCATATCAAACGAAAAATATTTCTAGTACCGGATTAGTCTGTTAGTACTGGATTAGCCCCGATGCCAAAGTGGGGACATTTCATATATACACTCAACTCCAAAACTGAGAGCCGATTTTCCTATCTTGCCAAAACTTTCCGAATCCTCCATTCATCCGTATGTACTCAACTTCAAATTCTTCAACATCCGAACTATAAATCTGTTAATCGAACACTAAATGCTAATAAATTTGCTTCGATTTAACAACTAGCAATCGAAAGAAATAGATCCAAAAATCCATACTTTAACAAAAATCTCAAACGTCTCTGCTACTACAACATCAGATCGAACGCCGAAAACAACAGATTCAATTTCAGAAACAGAAAAACCAAATCCAGACATTCTCACTACTGTCAGATTCAGCTCAAAATACCGAATTTTTCCTCCGTATAAAAAAAAACCACAAAGCTATACAACTGATGAAAACAGAGAAATCAGAAGCGAGAATTTGGGGCTTACACAGAGAAGGTGCCGGAGACGGTGTCGTTGGCGGAGCGAACGGCGGCTTCAAGATCGAATCCGAGGCCCATGGAAGAGCTCTCGTCGGACTGAGAAGCCGTGTAGGAGTTCCAATCGGCCAGTAAAGAGGAAGATGGTTTCTCCGACGTTTCGGGGCCACTGACGCTCTGAGAAAACCATTCCTGCGCCATCTTCTGCATGGTGTTTTGATTTCCTCGGCTCACAAACAGGAAGCTTTAAGCATTGAGATCGTGAAATGAAAAAGTTTTTGTTGGACGGTAAGTTTCTTTGTAAAACGCTTTTTTGGTTGGGAGGAAAATGGCGTTCTGGCGAATCCCTCGTTCTCTCTCACCCTTTACCGATCAAGAGTTTGCGGTGGTGAGGACCAAAGGCGCTTTGCCATTAAGCAATTGTGGGCAACGAAACGACGACGTATCGTTTTCATGTTTCTTGTTAGTTTTTTTTTTTTCTTTTTCTTTTTCTTTTTCTTGGCTTAAACAATAGAGTTTATTTCATTTGATTAATAGGGTGTTTGAGTTTTGATTTGAACCAATTAGTTTTAACCAATAAATATTATAAAACTTTTTATAACTACGATAAAAAAATAAAAATTTGTTACAATATAATGCTCGTGTTATAATATTTTTAATTAAAATTAATTCTAATTACACTTTTTAAATACCATACAAGTTTTCTTCTTTGTTTTTTCAAGAGAGGTTTTTCTTTCTTACTATTTGGGTGTCACGTATAATGTACGAGAGACTAAGTTTGTATGTACCATCCCGCTATAATGTTTCGATTATCATTTTATTACTTTCATAGTTTATTAAGTAATAGATGGCTTAAGAAGATGTTAATGCATAGTTAAATAAATATTATATTTGCTAAAATAAAACGATGAAAAGGAAAAAAGTTAATTCATAGAGAGGAAAGAAATATATATTAAAAATCGTATTGCAAATTTGTACTAATTAATTGTTAATTGTAGGAGAGCCTCTAGTCAAAAAAGAAAAAAAATCAAAGAGAGAAAGAAAACAAGAAAAGAAAAGGGTAAAAGTGAATAAAAAAAAGCAAAAAAAAAAGTTAACACTTGACATGCATACGAGAGTTTTTTATAAAAAAAGTTGGCTCTTTTATATACGTATAGATATAGATTAAAACTATAAATAGACAAATTTAAAAATTAAGGATTAATATATTGCCTAATTATTTAAGGGAAAAATAACAGTATTACAAATTTAGGTTAAAATAAAGTAAATAATACCATATAGTTTTAAAATATGTAGTTTTATAGTATATCATGAGAAATTGAGTAATATCTCATGATAAATTGAAAACAAAATCTTAAAATACACCTACCTCTTTATTCTCTATATCTTTCACCCTCCTCTCTTGCCGACACCACTGGTGGTCGAGAAATACGATATTTACAGTGTAACACAAAAATACATCGGTGACTTCATTGGATTGTTGGAGTATGATAAATACAATATTTATCAAAAAATACCGTTATTATTGCGTAAATATAAAAATTCGTTGGTGACTTTGTGGGACTACCAATGACCAAGAAGTATTGTATATACTATGTAAATATAAAAATTCACCGGCGACTTTGGGGGATGCCGGCGGACGAAAAATACAATATTTATTGTGAAATATCATATATACCATGTAAATATAAAAATTCTCTAACGACTTAGCAAGATGCCAATGGCTGAAAATACAATATGTATCATGAAATATAGTATTTACTGTGGAAATACAAAAGTTTATCGACAACTTCGTTGAACCATAGACGGCTGAAAAATACAATATTTATCAAAAAATATTATATTTACTACGTAAATACAAAAATTTGGTAGCGACTTTGCGGGATTACGGTAGTTGATAAATACAATATTTACTTAGAAATATCGTATTTACAGTGTCAATATAAAAATTCACCAATGACTTTGCCAAACCGCCAATGATTGAGAAATACAACATTTACTTATAAATTCAAAAATGCACTCTCGTCTGGGAAATATAATATTTATTGAAAAATACTGTATTTACAATGTAAATACAAAATTCACCGAAGATTTCGTCAAATAGCCGATAGCCAAAGAATACAATATTTACTTTGTAAATATTGTATTTACCATGTAAATGTTGTATTTACCATCTAAATATTGTAAAGTTCAACTGTGACTCCGTCGAATAGTTAGTGGCTTAGAATTACAGTATTAACTTAGTAATATTATATTAATATGTAAATACAAAAATGTATAGACACCAATGACATTGCTTGTGATCGGGAAAATACATCCAAGCCATAAAAAACACTAAAAAAAAGAACCAAGAACCTTTTTTTTTTTTTTTGCGGAAATGAATTACCTCGTTGAAAATGTATGATAGTAAAAAATTATCAAGATATTCCTGTACATAAAAAAGATGGTAAGAAACACCACAAACCGATCCACACACACACAACCAAACAGCGAAGGCAAAAAAGCAAACAAATGACAAAAGAAAAAAGACTCAGCAAAATTAACAAGAAGAACACAAACACTAATCCTCACCAACTGGATCCCACTGAGTAGTGTCCTCCTAGGAAAGCATTTAGTAAAAAGCTCATAATCTAACGGAAAAGAAGTTTAATTGCTTGTTGATTGGAAACCTTTTTTTTGTTTTTTTTTTCTAGATCTAGACTAGGAACTTTTCTCTTTTTTTTCTTCCAGAACTTTTTTTTACCTTTCATATCTCTCTCTCCCATTACTCCTCTATAGATCAACTTCATCACTGGTGACGAAAGGAGACTAGCCAGAGAAAAGCTCGATCACTGCCTCTTCAACGGATAGAACATGAAGGTCGAAGCTAGCAAAGGAACCCTGAAGTCACCGTCGTAAGTGAAGCTTTGTCTTTGCCATGAGTGTGGATGGTTCTCGCGTGTGGACTGGATTGGAGAGACAACATCAAAGTCGTTGGTGCGAGCTACGACGGTGATGGATCTCCTCAGATGATTGTCATCGACGGCATAATCTCCGTGGATCTCGTCATGGAGGTCCTTCATCTCCGTCCTCATTGTCAGATCAGAACTTCGTCGTCGCAGTAGAGGTGAACTCGCTGGTGGCGAGAGTAGGTTGCCTTTGGCTTCGTCAGCCACCGAGCACAACATAGAGGAAATAGGGAGAGAGAGAAGAAAAAACAGAGAGAGAATAATGAATACAGTTATGAAATTGAATAAAAGTTTTGAAAATAGGAGTATTTTAAGGTTTTTGCTAGTTCAAAAACGGAGTTCATTTCAAACCTGCTATTTTTAGCACTTTTTTAAAGCATGTGGCATAATTTACCAATGAGATAATAAAATTTACTATTTTGTGCAATTTTTTTAATATTTATTTTTTTAAAAAAATAAAATATTTTGGAAGAAAACAGCAAAATAGTATATTTAGGCTAAACTTTAGTAAAAAATGTCATATAGTTCTAAAACATATTATACATAGCATATCATGAGAAATTGAGTAATATCTCATGAAAAATTGAGAACAAAACGCCCCTTAAAACACCCATATTTCTTTGTCCTTTATATCTCTCACTCTCCTCCCTCGCAGGCACCGTCGCTGGTTGTGTAAATACAATATTTACCAAGAAATATTATATGTACAGTGAAATACAAAAATTCACCAGCGACTTCGTCGGACTGCCGGACGAGCAAGAAATATAATATTTATCAAAACATACTATATTTACCATGTAAAAACAAAAATTTACCTGTGATTTCATCAGACCATCAATGGCTTGGAAATATAGTATTTCACTTGAAATACAGTATATTGTGTAAATACAAAAATTCATCACTGAATTTGCTAGATCGTTGACAACTGAGAAAAACAATATTTAGTAGAAAATATCATATTTACCATGTAATATAAAAATTCACTGACGACTTCGTCGAACCGCTAGAAGCCTGGAGATGTGATATTTACCGAGAAATATCTTATTATCATATAAATACAAAATTTCACCGGTCTTCGTTGGACCGCATCCAGCCAGAAAATACAATAACACTCTAGTAATACTATATTACAATGTGCATACAAAAATTCACAAGTAACTTCGCCAGACCGCTAGCGGCTGAAAAATACAATCTTAACTCAGTCATATTGTATTACTATGTAAATATAAAAATTCACCACAGACTTCTACGGACTACCGACGGCCTAAAAACACAATATTACTCTAGTTATAACATATTACCATGTAAATATAATAATTCACATGTGGCTTCGTTGAATCACCGACGACTGGGAAATACAATATTGCTCTAGTTATAGTATTACTATATAAATATAAAAATTCACTAACGATTTCACTTGACCGTTGGTAGCCGAGCAATATAGTATTGACATAGTAATACTATATTACCGTGTAAATATAAAGATTTGTTGGTGTCTTCGTCGAACTTCACCTGCATAAACGGTATCATTGGTAGCCGAAAAATAAAAAAAAAAAATCTCTAGAAATATAATATTTCCCATTAAATATAAAATTTTATTGCTACATTGTCGATGACCAAGAAATACTTACCCACTAATAATATATTTCCTAAAAATATATACATATTTACCGAAATGATATAAAAACCGTCCAATGATATCACTAGCCTGAAAATACCAACTATAACTATAACAGAACTCATATACAAAAATCCATACAAAATTATAAATTCTATACCAAAAATAGATTCTAAACAAAACTCCATTTTTATAGTAAAATAAACATAATAATGATAATAATAATTATTATTATTATAAGAAGAACAACAAAAAGTATAACAAAACCTACTAAAAAAAGTAGAGCAGACAAAAGCCTCAGTCAATGGCTATAGCTTCAGGGCACCGGATTTTGTCGAGGTTTTGTTGCCGGAGTTCTCTACAACAGACGGAGGCACGAGTCTAGACGACGACTAGCAGTAACGGCGTGATTCCAAAGCTGAAGCTTCTGTTAATATCTTCCCCACAATTATTGGAGTAATGGCATTCAAATCAACGGCTAGATCCAAAGAGGAGATCAATGCCGATGAAGCTAAAGATCAACGCCTTTGTGAGATCCACTCACAATCGTCCTCGTCGCCTTTCCAGATCTAGTCATACAGAAGTGACAAAGCAAAGGCGTCGGCGAGGGAGTAACTTATGAAGTCGATAGGACAAAAATCGTACTAACAGAGGCGTAGGATGCTACACTATTGTCGCTGTCAAGAGAAGAGAAGGAAGAGGAGGAGGAGAAGGGAAGTTGACAGAGATTGATTTCCTCATTGTCGCACTGCAGCTATATTGTGGTCGGACAAATTTCCTCCCTGCATGAGTACTCCGTCCGGCGACACCGACGAGGAAGTCAGACGGGAAAGCCATGGAGAGAAAGGTTGAGAAAAAACAGAGGGGAAAGAGAGAAAAAAAGGCATAGAGGATTGGGAAAGACAAAGGCCAAAAAAAAAAAAAAAAAAAAAAAAAAAAAAAAGCACTCAGATTTGTTTTGAGAGGGTTATTTTGGTCTTTGTATGTTTGTAAGATATTGAATATGCTGTTATTTACACATTTATAAAATTTTTGACATTATTTATCCGTTTGGTAGTAAAAACTATTATTTTGTATAATTTTTCTTTTCCCCCTGTTTTTGTAACTTGTATCTCTCGTATGTTCTCTATGAAGAAGTCTTCATGGGAATTTTGTTATTTTAAACAATTTATATATGATATCATCCTCAAGTTTAATTTTTTTAATCTACAACCAATATCTTTACTTCACATTTATAATGTGACATATTTGTTATCATAAGGGAGGAAGTCATAATTTTTTTTTCAGGATAACCAATATTTTGAAGAATAATAATCGTCTAATTATATAATTTTTTCTTTTAACACTCTTTGTCACTTTTTTACTTTCTTTAATCTATTTTTACTCTTAGTTTCTTTTTTCAAATGAACCAAATCTCTAATAGAATTTAATACCCTTTTAAATGTAGATAAGTCTATAAAATTATAAATTTCTATAACAATGTAATTAATTTTTGTTTTTATTGAGATTTTAATTTTAAATTATTGATATATTTTAAAGTCAAAATTTAATATATGATATAAATATTTAAAAAATTCTAGATAACATGATTATGCATAAAACTTAAATTGGAAAATAACGGAAAAATTTAAAAAACAAATGTGCAAAATTGTAACTATAAAATCCCAGGGGTACCACTTATTTACTATCATAGTTATGTTCAATCACTTTTTTAATTTCTTTGACTCATACCACTTCTCTTGGCCAAAAAAAAACCAAAATATCCTTAGATAAAGCTTGTTTGTCTTGCTCTAACCAAAAATACTTATGATCAAATATGTCTTCATACCATTTGAAAATGACATGTTTTAAACTTTCTTAAATAAGTGGCTAGATTAAAAAACAATGCCACAAAAGCTATATTTTTTAAATTGATCCTACTATCAGATCTAAAACTTTGATTGTATTAGGTACAAATATCCATTTAATTTTCTTGTTTCTCTCTTCCTTTTTTTTTTAACATGGCTAAGCAATTTGTACTTTTTTTAAACAAAATTTGGTAACTATAAATTTTACTTTCTATCTTCTTTTTATCCTCTATTATGCATTAGAACTTATTCTTATTCAAAAATATTCTTGATTGTATTACACATATACGACATAATACCAGAGATATATAGGGACTAATTAGGAGTAATGCCACGTAAAATTGATGTGGATTGACGTATGTGACAAGCTGTAAAACTCTTAAATTCTTTTTGCCATGTGGCTTAAAAAAATTATAAGTATGTAGGGCAAAATGTCCTTCCTTTCTCTTTCTCTCTTGTCTCTGCAACTTAAGGCTAGCAATTTATGTTTGCACGTCATGTTTGTGCCAACACGTTTATAATACAACATGATTAGACTAAATATAAACACAACATGATTAATAAAAGTGTTTAAAATGCAAACACAAACACGACATGCTTAAAACACATATAATACGACACGATACGATTTAAATCAAAACTTACTATTTATTTTTTTACTATATAATTTTTTTAAAAAAATTTCATTTCAACTTTAAGTATCCTATAAGTCTACCACAAAACTAACAATATTTATAAAATAAAATAAATTAAAAGGCTTTAAATATTAGTGTAAAATATATAATAATATTTAATTATTAAATATTTTAAATTGAATTTTTTCTCCAATCTTTTAAAGAGCCTAATCTTTTAGAGAGCTTAAATTGGAGAACAATTTTAAAACCATATGGCTTCATTGGCAACGCATGAAATGTATGAAAGGAAACTAAGTCCTTATATAGAGAGGAGTTGAGAGAGAATTCCAGTTTCTTTTCGATATGGAACTTTTGAAAGCTTGAAAATTTAAAAGAGTAAAATCATAATAAATAAAAAAGGCTACATTTGATACTAGATGCTCATTTAGTGTGGTGGTGGTAAGAGTAACAATACATAGGTGCAAGGTTTGAATCGTTGCACTTGCAAAATTTGAAAAGTTTTTTATTTTAAGCTTAAACATGCTATAAACTTGTCGAGTCATGTCGTGACGTGTTGATACGTTTATTGTACGTTTAATTAAACATGTTAAAATATGTTAAACGTGCTAGCACGAATCCAACATATTTATTTTCATGTTATTCGTGCTAACCCATTTATGGCCTAATTAATATACATGCAGTTCAAACCTGTTTATATCGTGTCATTTTTGTATTATATCATCGTGTCGTATCTGAAATTGCCAGCTGTACTGCAACCTATGAATATGATACCTCTCCATTCTCTCTCACTGCCTTCTCTGGTCGATGCTGCCGACCAACTTCCCACCCACACCATCTCACTTTCTTCTCCAGCCACTATTGCCGACCAGCTCCCCACACACGCCATGTCACCCACCTTTGCCCCTTCCCTAATTGTGCCATCCAAACTCTCCAATTGGCTCTCACCTTCCACCTAATTAATTCCTCATAGTTTTATATTTTAAGCAAATAGTTTCGAACATTTCATTTACACTTTTAGTTTTTACTTTTTATTATACCTTATTATTTCATATTTCTTGAATACATAATAACAAAAAAGTCTAAATAAAAATGATCATACAATACTACGTAAGTTTATACATTCAAAGGAAAAATATATATGTGTGTGTATATATATATATATATCTATTGACCAATAAAAAACAAATACTAAGAAAAATATTATAGGAGTTTAAGTATTTATTACACTATTAATTTAGTTTAAAATTTTTATTTAACTCAAGCCTCACCTGAACAAATTTTCTGGTTTCGTCACTATCTAGTGGTAGTAAAAAGTGGCATACCACTTAATTTACTTAAAAATAGATAGTTCATTAGTGAAATGTGATTGTAGTCAGACTTGTGAAAGTGAATTGAGTTGAAATGACATAAATACATATTTTTAAGAGTTATTATAAAAAAGGTTCATAATTTTTTTCCTTTTAATTTACATCTTAAATAATTTTTTTCCTTTTAATTAACATCTTAAATTGTGGAAGTGACTTTTTTTTATCTCTAAGAAGTTATCAAAATAATTGAAAGGTAGTTTTATATGGTATAAGGTACCTAGTTGATATTATTTATATACACACTTAACTTATCATAATGTGTAGAGTTCAAGTTACTCATTCCTAAATTTTAAACAAAAAAGGATATCAATTCATTAATGGAAATTTTAGTGAATAACATTTTTTAAACTTATTAATGTAAAGAGCATGTTTTGAAAATATTTATAGTAAATAATATATTTATAGTGTAAATAATGTATACATATTAACAAAAAAGTCTAAATAAAAATGATCATATAATACTACTTAAGTTTATATATTTAAAGGAAAAAATATATATATATCTATTGACCAATAAAAAAACAAATACTAAGAAAAATATTATAGGATTTTAAGTATTTATTACACTATTAATTTAGTTTAAAATCTTTGTTTAACTCAAGCCTCACCCGAACAAATTTTCTGGTTTCGTCACTGTTTAGTGGTAGTAAAAAGTGGCATACCACTTAATTTACTTAAAAATATATAGTTCATTAGTGAAATATGACTGTAATCAGACTTTTAAAAGTGAATCGAATTGAAATGAGATAAATACATATTTTTAAGAGTTACTATGAAAAAAGGTACATAATTTTTTTTCCTTTTAATTAACATCTTAAATTGTGGAAGTGACATTTTGTTCTCTCTAAGAGGTTATCAAAATAATTGTGTAACGCCTCTATATGGGGGTTAACAGTTTTTAATGAGATAAAATAAAAATAAATAATAAAAGTAAAACCTTAAAAATAAAATTTGTCCGGGACTTAAATGAAAACTCTCAACTCAAAAATAAAAATATAAACGACAAATAAACCACAGTTTTAATGTAGCACCTTAAATTTAATAATATAAACTGTTGTCATCATCATTTTAACCCTCAACACATTGTAATATAGTCACAGAAAGTAACAATTGATGCTTACATTATCATGAAGAACATTCTCAACAATTGAAACAGTCCCAATGTAATATAGCTACATCACTTCCTCAACTATATTTCTCGTAGCCATCTCACACTTAGTGAGTCCTGAAAAGATAAAAATATAAGGGAATGAGCAACACTATGCTCAGTAGAGAAAGCCATTACTCACCTTTAGGTTTTTATCATTACCACATTAAAACCTGCATGGTTAATAAGTTACATCATATTCCAGATTATGAGGTTTATTATGATCACATCTTATGGATACCGTAGTTAATCATTACCAAGTGTCATAATTACACATTTATACAAATATTACCAATCATCATTGTTCCTAGGTATCCATGTTAAATTGAGTATCACTCAACTCATCGAAACCCAAATGGGCGCACTTGATCACCCTATATACATTCCAAGGGTGTTCCGGTGAGGGGACATCAAGCCCCGAGTCCTCACCAAATCAATTCCTGTACAGTGTGTTTTGGGACTTTCAACCCAAGGAAGCGTCATCACCTTCCCCCTATTTTACCTTTTTGGGTATTCATGCCCAAGGACGTAACCGCCGCCCTCTTCATGTCTCACCATTTCTCTATATTAAATCATTATTAATAGAGTCAGTTTTCCTAACCATGCTTCTCAATTTATAACATGTGTCAATTCATTATGTTCCTCGCCGTACAATACAAGACGAGTCCATGTCATAGTTTCATATGTGATACTCATATAATATCAGTTCAACATAGATATATATATATTGCGGCAAAACAATCAATTTTAATTCTATAAAAACCTCACAAAAAAATGAGTAATAGAATCCCTACCTTTCAAGCTTATCAACAATCTTTTAATCCTGGAATCAATTAACGTTAGCTCCATACTCCCTTGATCCTAAGGCGTGCATAAGGACAATTAAAACTAAAGCACAACATACAACTACATTCATAAAATTCATTTTAATTTAATCTTAGAATTTCAAGAAATAACCACTGCCCATAGAGGTATTACAAAGTTTAACAATATAAATTTTCTGTCTAGGGCATATACACTTAGACTTCATACATATGCTCCAAAATAGCAACAAACATATACTTAGGTTTAAGAACGCAAATTTGAATAATCCTTTAGTATAAAAGAAAATTTATAAATGAAAGACTAAATTTGTTCATAAGATTCTAACCTCAGATTATGGTTAGTTGGAAGCTTGAAATGGCTTCAAAACAGGTTCCTTTACTTCGGTATGACTGAAATTCTTGCTCAAATGGAGGTGATGGTGGCTGATTTTTATGGCTGCCTTGAAGAAGTTCTCTAAGTATTTTGCTTCAGCAAAGAAATAAGAAAAAGAGTGTGGGAACCGTGGAAGAGAAAGGAAGAAAAGATGAAGTCTTTGAAGAGAAGTGATAGAAACAATTATAGAGGAGACATGTTGAAGCATGTCACGGAGGAAATAAAGAAAATGAGGGTCAAGAGTAGTTGGAAAAGATATCCTTATGTCTCATCTAAAGACTTTAACACACATAATGCCAATATGACATTTTTGAGATTTATTAGAAGTTCTAAGACTTTTTAGTAGTCATACTAAATAAATATAGGAGAATTTTAGAAAATTTAAAAATAGATAAAAATAAATATTATAAAATAAATTTAAATGAAGCAATTTTTTTTTTATACATTAAAAATTAATTTAATTACCTCAATACCCGTTAGGAGAATAACGGGTGTCACAAATTGAAAGGTAATTTTATACGGTACAAGGTACCTAGTTGATGTTACTTAAATACACACTTAACTTATCATAATGTCTAAAGTTCGAATTACTCATCCCTAAATTTTAAACAACAAAGGATATCATTTCATTAATGGAAATTTTAGTGAATAACATTTTTTAAACTTATTAATGTAAATAACATGTTTTGAAAATATTTGTAGTAAATAACATATTTATAGTGTAAATAATATATTTATCCTCTTATTTACAATGTAAATAATTCTCATTTGCATTGTAAATAAATGGAATGCATAAATATTTTATTTTCCTCTTATTTATAGTGTAGATAATTCTTATTTACATAATAAATAAATTATTTATATCATAAATATGCTATTTACTACAGATACTTTCAAAACCTACTGTTGACTTCAAAAAGTTTCAAAAATCTGTTATTTCTTTCGTTCTTCTTTCATTAATTCTACATAACACAAACTATCAAATTATAAATTTATTGACAAAAAAGATTGAAAAAAAATAAATTAAGTTAAATATGAAAAAGGATTCGTTAAAAAAAGTTTTTTTTTAATTTTTATTCAATATGGTCAAAATTATTTTTTATTCAAATCTAACCGTGGAAAATGAATACATACAAGTACATTATTTTTTAATATCCATCAGAAAAATCTGAAAAAAGGAAAAAGTTACAAGAAATGTTCTCAGACGTGTTCACGAATTGGCTAAGAAGTCCAATAAAAAGACCCAAAAGAACTTGTGAGTTGTTTTTAATGATAAATTAAGGGAAAAAAAATTAGGACGGTAGGGGCACATAATAAAACTGGAAAAAGTATAAGATGTTTGTTAAACTCAGTTTTAATTAGGGGTGAACAATGGGCGGGTATGCGGTTTTTGGGCGGGTGCGGGGTGGTTTTTTTAAGTAGCGGGTTGGCGATTAACCAACCCACAAACCGCCCATGGAGTGGCGGGAGGTTTCGGTTTAGGGGCGGGCGGGTGCGGGCGGTGCGGGCGGGTTAGGCGGGTTGAGTCTACACTAATATACAATATAATTTTTTGAGCTCTTTTTTATTAAAAAAAATTGAAGAAAATTTGTAGAAAATATAAGACGATAATGTATAAAGCATTCTCAACAACAACCAAGTTTGACGCCTAAAAACAATAACCATATTCACAACAAATTAAGAAACATAATCATTCATTGCAACAAGAAACATCAACTATATATGAAGTGATGAACAAAGTCAAGAATTCTTGTTCTTCCATAAAACCTGTTCATTGGGTTCGAAAATAACAGGATACTACAGATGAAATGATGAACAAAGTCAAATGTTCTTTTTCTTTTTAAAGAATGAGGAGTGGGAGAAGTTTAGATTAAGATTTTTTTTTTTTTTTTTTTTTAAGAATTAGGCGGCCGGGTTCGGGTTGAACCCGCCCCCTAAAATTTAAAACCGTATATGTTGGCGGGCGGGTTGAACCCGTCAATGGACGGGTTGAACCCGCATAGTCTTTTTTTTTGGCAGGCGGCAGGCGGTTGCGGGGCGGTTTTTGTGCACCTCTAGTTTTAATATAAAACATAAAGTTATGTTTTAGTGTGAAATTCACATATTACAATCAGTTCTAACACATATTCCAAACACCTAATAATAAATCAGAAACCAAGATTGGATTTTGACGAGATTAAAATGGGAAAGGGGATAAAACATGAGGAGGCATCTGATAAAAAAAAAAAGATGATTAAGGGCACACGATGCAGCTATCCTAAGCATTAAGCCCAGCTACATTAAACGATAGATGTTTCCACTCGACGCACTGCACTCGGCATAATTCAGAGTTGTTCAGTCAAAGACTCAAAGTTTGACGCGTTCTCGCAGGAAGTTTCGCTTCAACGTGTACATTTTCCGCTCTCTTCCCTATTACGTGGAAAAGAATAAAAAAAAAAAAAAAGACTGCCTTTCTTATCAAGAAAAAGGCGAAAAAGGCAAAAGGAAAAAAGATTTTTATCATTCTTATATTATACTTTAAAAAAAAGTGACATTGGTATTCCACTGTTGTTCAGTTCTATACGAGCTAAACTGTATGATGGTTAATAATTTTAAAGAGCATGATCCGTTGGTACAACGCTTTCTAATTTCTGAACCGTTGCAGGCACAGAAGGATGCGTATACATGAGGCTCATTTGTGGGATAACAACTGCAGAAGAGGGCTCATTTGTGGGATAACAACTGTTGTTGGAAAAAAATGGTTAACAACTATTTTGAGAGCCATTTTGAGGCAGCATTTTGAGCAGGACTAATTTTGTAAATTGATGGTTTTTCTTTGATTTGCGTTCTCCATCGTGAGAAAATTGAAATCATATATTTATATGCTTAAAATTATAATTGGGTGAATAAAAATTGATGCTTAAAGTGTACTCATTGATATTTAAATTTTATTAAAAAAAGCCTAAATATAAAGTCCCACATTGGTTAAGGATTAAAACTTGTTATAATTTTTAATAGTTATACTTGTATGCTTGAGTAAGAGCCGAGGATGGGCCTACAACTCTACTTGATTCCCAGCTGAGAGGATCATTGGAAAAGAAAATTGTCAGAGTCAAGAGAGATAGTGGATCAAAGAAACTCTCAAGATCTTAGAAAAAAGAAGGGAGAGGATAGTGACTCTTTGAGATGTTAGAAAAAGAAGAGATGTTAGAAGAATTTGTTGTCAAGAGAGGATAGTGACTCTTTGTTAATGTTAATAAATTGTCAGAAAAGAGATGTTAGAAGAGGATAGTGACACAAAGAGATGTTAGAAAAAGAATTTGTTGTGAAAAGAGATGTTAGAAGAGGAGAGGATAGTGACACAAAGAGATGTTAGAAAAAGAATTTAGAAGAGGAGAGGATAGTGACACAAATAGATGTTAGAAAAAGAATTTGTTGTGAAAAGTGATGTTAGAAGAGGATAGTGACACAAAGAGATGTTAGAAAAAGAATTTGTCCTCAAGAGAGGATAGTGACTCTTTGTTAATGTTAATAAATTGTCAGTCAACAGAGGATCATTTGTGTGGGTGGGTCTTGAAATTAGAGCAAGTTCCTACTTTATTTATTTTCTATTTTTCCCCTCTTTGTTAATGCTCTCGCGTGATGGCAACGTTGGTATTCGAGTAAAACTTTCAAATGTTCTTTTTTGATTAACTATTTGTTTAACTTCTAACACTCTTGTATTGACCCAGGGCACAAGCTCAGGGGGTGACGGCATTGCACTCCGGTGTTTTGACTCTCGCTGGCGTTGCAGTTACAACCCTTCAGCTGAAGCAAGGGAATCCATTCAAGACAAACTACGGGACCATGGTGGCCTTTCTGGTTACTGTCTGTATCTATGTCGTGGCTGGACTAGCGAGCGTCATGTCCGGTGATTTCACTGAAGAGCTGACCAACGCCAGCCTCTTGTCAGGCTTGCTTGCTTCTATGTTGCTAATTCTCATCATGGTTCCTGTTTTGGGGTGGCTCTGTTTGGTTTTGTGGGCTCTTTTTGCTGTCATAATTGCTTATAATATGATATCTAAACGACGTCCTCATCAACCGACGCAACAAAACAATCAGACAGTTCAGGTAAATCTACTGAGTCTCACACATGTTCTTCCTAATTCTTTTCGCTTGAAAACATTGTAATGAGAGCTTTACATAATAATACACTTATGCTTGACACCTAGAATGTGAGTATTTTACACGGTCGCAACCAAAATTTATATTAAAATCGTCATTATCTTTTCAACCGTTAAATTGTAAATTTTTCAAAAACCCACCTTCTTGTGGATACGACAACACCCTAGTATGCAAGTGTTTTACTAGCAACCAAAAATTTACAGTCGAAACTGATATTAAGCCAAAGAAGAGGTTAATTTGATTTTGTGTTTCTTGCTTCCTTATGTTTTCCTTCTCTCTTTTAAGTAATTGCTTAATTGCATAGTCGACAAAGAACCACTAGCTTTTCAGCAGAGAACTACCATATGTAGCTAACTAGCCAATTATGAACAGGTGGAAGAAAGAAAAACTTGAATTAAGGCGGTATAAACCGTGAACAACTTGATTGTTATCAGACTTGTATATATTCATTTTTTTTACATGCATACATATATATATACATGTATACATATGTATGAATACAATAAAGTAGAGATGTATTGGGATATTAATTAATGACATATATATAGTTGTATCAGTTTCAATAAGTATTAGTTCCCATTAGTATATATCTAATGCCTTATATTTATCTGTTGCAAAGATGGCCCTGGGTGGAGACGAACCGGGACGATTGAACACGGAGGAGGAAGATGCTTAAAATGAGCTATTGGGATTGTGCTAATTTCAAAGCATGTTTATGCATGACTTTTTGAACATGTTTGGTATATCGTATCGTATCGTATTGTATTGTATTGCATTGCATTGTATTAGTGTCATACAATACAATGTTTGGTTTTACACCGTATTAACATGTTGTATTACATTATATAATGTTTGTTTACAACTGTATTGTATTATATTAGAATTTAAATTTTAAATATAATAAATTTAGGTCATGGTTTTTGGATCGAATTTTATGTTCAGGTTCAAAGTTGGAATTCGAGATTGGGATCGGAGTTGAGATTTGAGACTATGGTTGAGTTCGGGGTTGGGACTAGTGTCAGAGTCAAGGTCGGGGCCAGGATTTGAGACCGGGCTTGGGTTGGGATTTGGGACAGGTGTCGGGGTCGGTCTCGTCTCATTCTCTCTACACTCTCCCTCCTTATTCTCTCTATTTTTTTGAATTTTTCTTAGAAAATCTATTATCAATATAAAAATCAAAAATCAATAATATTAGGACATGATGGTACTGCATCTATTAAAAGAAAATACCACATATAATTTACATTGATTTGGACAAAACGAAAATTAAAATAGAAATACCATAATTGAAAATAAGTCTCAAACACAAATCAAATACTAAATAGTATAGATTCCTAACAAGGTGTAAAAACAAAATATTATAGCGTGTTAAATGTTTAGGTCACTAACCACCTAAATGTTCTCAAAAGCAGGTTAGTTTCACAAAACTAAACCAATTGATCTTATATCATCATTTTCTATAGCATCAATAACTTCTTGATCCATATGATCGACCATATCTGCTGTGTTTTCACTCCCCGACCAATTGCTCTATCTTTTCCAAAGATATTAGCCAACCTTTCATAAATTGGAAAACTCTTGTTCCTCTAGCCTTCTGCATCTTTTTGATTCTACAAGATAGTTCAATAAATAGTAATTAATTCCCATTAAAAAAATACTAGTGATTTGAACATAAAAGTATAAGGCAAAGAACCAACCAACCTTAACATAATTCAACCACACTTGGTCGTTTTCATATTCCGCACATTTTTTTATATCATTCCATCCAAACCCACTTCTATTCAACATGTCATATACTATTCCACATTGCTTTTTCAACATTCGTATCTTGTTCTCAATGTGTGGATTAGCTTTCAAGTCACAATTTGGAATCGATTTTACTAGTGCAATCAATTGGTTTCTGGCTAGAATTTGAAAGTTGAAACCAATAACAATGATGCAAAAGTTCAAAGCTATCAAAATAAGATAACAACTTCATAGATATGTATACCTTTTTTTTGTTTCCTTTCATTGTGTTTTGACAAAGTAATATTAATCCCCAAAGCATTTACTTTGCAATTACTTTACATTTTTCTCTTTTTTTTTTCTACTTTGTACTTTTTGATACAATCAATTTCACTACGATCTATCCCCAAGTAGCACCATATCAATCAAGAGGTAAATGACTATCGAGTACTCGTTAAACTCTCATCTTGGAATAGGTTAAGCTTGTCTTGCTTCTCCTTGTATAGGAAACCATATAACCCATTTCTCCCTATTAAGATCTCAACAAGCTAGTAGGTAAGAAACAATTGATTTTCTTCATAAAGGAGGACTGGACAAAAGCACAACTCTTTGCAGATCATGAAACACTTTGGTAGTATGCTCCCTATCGTGAAGAACTTAATAAGAAGTAAACACAAACATGATCAAATCGCATTTACAAACACTCTTTAGGGGCTGAAAAATGGGTAGATACAAAAATGATCGAAACGAATCTACAACCGCATAACCCAATCAAACTAGTAGAAGAAGTAAGACAAGTAGAATCAATAAACTAGTACAAACTATAATATGCACAATGCAACTAAAAAACATCATACACACCATAAAAAAATAGTCATTTTCACTTATTTCTAGTCAGTCTCTTTACATTCCCATTGATTACATCACTAATTTAGCATCAACAAAACAAAAACCATAACAGAAAAAAAACTTAGTCTAGGTTAAAGACTTGCATAGTGAGACAAAACAAAAAAGAGCTAAAATAAAGTTGCCACAGCACTCCAGCTTAAAAAAGAGTTAAGAGCTCTAATATAGTAAACTGGTTTTTCATTATTCAAACAACAGAAACTCAAATAACATGCTTCCAAAATTTTGGTGCCTCGTTTTTTTAAAAGTTAATACATTTACCTAGAAATTTCTAAACACATATTAAATGTTTGATATAAGTATGAACACTACAGAAAGTTAATTGTTGCTTTCTCAAACTAGATTGAAAGTTTGATAATGAATCTTAAAGATTTCCTCATCCGCTACCTGTAAATTCTCAAAGTTTCCTGTTCTGTTATTAATTCCCTTGGTTTTCAAAATGTACAAATCCTCACAATCATGTATTTGTTTCTAACTATTACCAAGGATCAAAAAGATATCATCATCATAACAAATTTCTATAACCAAATCACATGTTCATCGAAACCTCGTTTTGGTTGGTCAACGTTTAACTTCAAAAAACACATTTTACAAATTTTATTAAGGTGTAGAAGGGTCTTGAGAGATTTAGATTTCTGTATTAACAGATCCACCAAGAACCAAAACTAATACAAACATTGCAACATACTAAATTAGGGATTATTACATTACATTTTACAACTCAGCGTATAAAAAGAGCATTACTGAAAGTTTGTCCACATTTGAAAGTTCATCTTTCTCCTCATAATTAATATGAACAACATGAGCATCAAAGAAGTAGTACTACTGTTTAGGCAAAGTTACTACGGATGAGAAAAGGGTCCAGATAGTGGTTCCTTATAAATAATTTTACATAAAAATATCACTGAAACGAATTCAAGAGTAGAAATCGCCAACTTCTACAAGGTTGGGTTTACACAGTAAAGAAGATTTTCTCATCTAATTTCCATGAAACCTATTTAGAAATGTCGTAATCCTCACATTTCTCACCAAGGCATGACCCAACCAGAATAGACAATTGAAAAAAAAAAACACACGGTGAGAAACCGATTTAGCTCACATGAATAGAGAATTAAGCTCAAAAAATCCACAAATTATGGATTGAAAACTCAGATCAAAAGCAAGAACGGTAAATCCAATCGCCGAACTCTCAGACAGTAAAGAAAAAGAAGGAAAACCAAAGGAAACACTTACTCGGCCCGACTAGATGAGTTGATTAGGCGGCGAAGCGGGAGCGATCAATCCAAGTCGAAGAAGTAGAGGAATCGGAGAAAACAGCGACTCCAAGAGACTGAAACCATAGCAGAGGTAGAGAGTTGTAGAGAGAGACTTCCTGGGGCAGGAGTGAGGAGAAGAGAGCAGAACAAAGTTTAGAATAGTACGAGTTTTGAGTAAATAATCCAATACAGTCTAATATGGGCCTTTTTTTGTGTATTATATAATACAAGATGTATTGTATTAAATTGGCATCTTGTATTATTTTATACAATATATTATTAATACCAAACATCGCATTATTTTAAAATAATACAATATAAAGTTTTAATACGGTATATTAAACAAGCCTTTTTTGGTTTATTAAAAGAGTTAATTGCATAACTATACCTTTTAATTTTTATTATTTTTTAATTTGTCTCTCTGTTTTTATAAACTAAAAGGTATTCTTTGATTTGAAAAACTTGTTTCAATTTTATACATTGTAGACTTTTTTTTACTTAAAAAAAATAGAGCTAAGATAAAAATATCCTTACTAAATCTAATTTATGTATGAAATATATGTTTTTTCTTGAAAATTTTATAAAATTTATTTTAAAATTTAAAAGTCACAAAACTTAAACTCTTTTTTTTAAAGATAATTTTTTTTTTATTACAATACAGGATCAAATCTCCCTCTCCCAAATCAATACCCACCCCACCCTTTCCCCAATGCTAGTAGACCAATATGTCTTGGGCAACTTAAGATCTTTTCTTTCTTTTTTTTTTTAATTTGATGCTTTTTAAGGATTTGTTTATGTTTTTAATATATATAATATTTATCATAACTATTTAAGGGTAGTCATGTTATTTTGTCCAATTTTTTCTATTTATGGAGTTGAAATTAAAATAAGTTTTTAAACTTTTAAGGATACTTTAGTAGTTTTTAAAAACATAGAGACAAATTGAAAAATAATTAAAACTAGCAGATATAATTATGTAATTAACCCTTATTAAAATAATTAATATAAATGTTTTTCTTGTCATTGCATATTTATTTATTTGATTGTACCGACACTATTGATTATGTTGTATTAATTTAAAAAGTTTCCGTAATCAAAAGCATGTTTGTTACTATAAATGATAGTTGTGATGAATTTTATAGGCTTATAGCTAATTGATGTGAGCAATCAATTGACAATCACTTATACTAAATGGAGTATCAAACGGGTCATAAATGAGATTCAATTTTAGTAATGATATTAATTAAATCTTATAGACATTAAATATATTTATGCTTTCACTCGTGAGTTCTATAGAATCATAAGCTTGAATTTAACATTTTTCAAATTCAGATATAGTAGTCTAGGAAGTTTTGTAAGGGAAGGAAAAAGAAAAAACAAGCTTATAGAATTGAGGAGAGAAAAGGGGGAAAAGAAGTATTGACAGATTGAGGGATGTGGGGCTCATTTATATATTTAAATTGATAGATGTAGAGTTCTTTTGGGTGAATTGATAAAAGTGGAGTTTGCCATTTGCGGAGACAAAAAAAAAAAAAAAAAAGTAGAGGGCCTATTAGCAATACACTAAATATATATTTTTGGAAAACTGATTCGTAATTACAAGATATTAAAAAAATTAAAAGTCCGAAATAAAAGTATAGCCTATTTAGGGTAAACTAAATAAGATCCTCATCATACTACCATTGACTAATGAATTTGGGTTTATATAAACGGGGAAAAAAAGATAAACACAAAAACACATAGCAAATTTTAACAACAAAACTCAATCAAATGCGTTCACTTCTCTTGGTCTATCTACTTTCACATCCTGTCATCAACATGTTGTCCAGAATAGTCTTCGGTACAACCTCCAATAGATACTAATAAACAGATAAAACTTGATAGGTCGTTTAGTATTATTTTTAAAATAAGTAAAAATATTTTTATTTTAAAACATAAGTATTTTTTGAACATTGTGCTGAAAATGTTTTTAAAATTTTTATCTCAAAAAACATACAAAAATATTTCTAAAAATTTTAAGAACAATAACAAATGGGCCAATATTTCACCATTTCAATCCTTTTTTTTAGAAAATAATCTTTCTTATAAAAAAATTCCTTTTTTTAGAGAAAAGCTCGATCGCTGCCTCTTCAACTGAAGGAAATTTGGCCTGAAGAGAAAGTGAAGGTCGAAGATTACAAAGGAACACCGAAGTCGCCATCGTGAGTGAAGCCTTGTCTCTGCCATGAGTGTGGATGGTTTCCGCCGTGGACTGGATTGGAGAAGACAACATTGAAGTCGCTGGTGTGAGCTACAATGGTGATAGATCTCCTCAAATTGGAACTCCGTCATCGCAGTAGAGGTGAATTAACTGGCGGTGAGAGCGGGTTACCTTTGGCTTCGCCAGCCATCGAGCACAACATAGAGGAGAGAGGGAGAGAGAGAAAAGAAGGAAGAGAGAGATAATAATGAAAATAGATCTGAAATTGAATAAAAGTTTTGAAACTAGGGGTATTTTAGAGTTCTTACCAGTTCGAAAGAATGTTTTTTCAAACATGCTATTGGCTTACACTTTTTGAAAACATCTTACATAATTTATCAATGAGGTAATAAAATCTGTTATTCCGTACAATTTCTCTTTTAACATCAAAATATCTCCACGTCTTTATCTTCTATGTCTCTCACTATCTTCTCTCAGCGGCATCACCTGTCGTGTAAATAAAAAAATTCACTTGTTATTTCGTTGAATTGTCGACAGTTAAAAAATACAATATTCATTAAAAAATGCTATAATTACTGTGCAACAACAAAAATTCACCGACAATTTTATCAAACCGCTAACGGCTCAGAACATAGTATTTCACATAAAATACAAAATTACCATGTAAATACAAAAATTCACCGCTAACTTCGTTGAATCGTTGATAGCCGAGAAATACAATATTTACCAAAAAATATTATATTTACCATGTAATATAAAAATTTATCGGCTACTTCACCGGACCACCAAAGGCTGAAAAAATACAATATTTACCAAAATAATATCATATTTAGTGTGTAAATTCAAAATTTCACTAGAGACTTCACTAGACAACTAGCAGTAGAGAAATATAATATCATTCTTGTAATACTATATTACCGTGTATATACTAAAATTCACCGATGACTTTGCTCGATCACCGACGGCCAGGAAATACAATATTGACCTAGTAATATTATATTACAGTGTAAATAAAAAATTTATTGTAGACTTCTATGGACCGTCGACGGCAGAAAAATACAATATTACTCAAGTTAAATATAAAAGTTCACTTGTGGCTTCGTTAAATCAACGGCGGTTGAAAAATATAATATTACTCTAGTAGTACTATATTACCATGTTAATATTCACCGATGACTTTGTTGGATAGCTGTTGGTAGAGAAATACAGTATTAACCTAGCAATACTATATTACTTTGTAAATACAAAGATTTACCGGTATCTTCCCTGAACTTCACAGGCACAAGTGATATCCGCGGTAGTTGGAAAATATAAAATTTCTATGTAAATATAATATTTCACAATAAATACAAAAATTTACCGCTACATCATCGATGACTGAGAAATACTATATTTCCCGGTTAATACAATATTTACCCACTAATAATATATTTTCCTAAAATACATACATAATTCCCGGAATAATACAAACACTATCCAATTACGAGGGTGTTTGGCAGTGGTGGGAACCACTCAGTTTCCACCACAATCTCAGTTATGAACAGTGTAAAGCTCTCATATGCTACAATAACAATAAAAAAAATATGCTACAGTATAAAACTCTCACATGCTACAGTAAAAGTGGTTCCCACCACCGCTTACCACCACTCTTACAAACACCCTATACGTCACACCGGCTAAAAAATACCAACTATAACTCTAACAAAACTAAGATACAAAAATCCGTACAAAATTACATATTCTATACCAAAAATAGATTTCCAAACAAAACTCCATTTTATAGCAAAATTAAACATAATAATAATAAGAAGAAACAACAAAAAAGTAGAGCAGAACGTATTCAATAAAAAAAAGTAGAGCAGAAAAAAAACCTCAGTCAATGGCTACAGCTTCACGACACCGGCTTTGTCGAGGTTTTGTTGCCGAAGTTTGTTTGCTACATACGGTAGCGTGAGTCCAGACGACGGCTAGCAGCAGTGGCGTGATTCCAGAGCTAGAGCTTCTGTCAAGATCTTCCTCCCAATTCCTGGTTGTAATGGCATTCAAATCAACAGTAATATCCGAAAAAGAGATCAACGCTGATGAAGCCGAAGATTGATGCCTTCATGAGATCCACTCATGATCGTCCTCGTCGCCTTTCCAGATCTGGTCGTACTGTACGTGACAGACCATAGGTGCCGACGAGGGAGTAACTTACTAAGTTGATAGGACAAAAATTGTACTGATGGAGGCGGAGGATGCTACACCATTGTCGCTGTCGATAGAAGAGAAGGAAGAGGATTGGGAGAGAGGAAGTTGACAGAATTTGAGTTCCTCGTCGTTGCACTCCAGCTATGTTGTGGCCTGACAATTTCCCTCCCTCCGTGACTCCGTTTGGTGACACTGACGAAGAAGTTGGAGGAGAAAGCCGTGGAGAGAAAAGAGAGAGAAAAAGAGGAGAGAGAACAAGGGAGGACGAAGGAAGAAAAAAGGAAAAGAAGAATACTCAAATTTGTTTCAGAGGGGTATTTTGGTCTTTGTATTTTTGTAAGAAATTAATATGATATTATTTACACTTTTTTAAAACTTCGACGTTATTTACCTGTTTGGTAGTAAAAACTACTATTTTGTATAATTTTTAGATATTTAATAAAAAATTTATTAAATATCAAGAGTATAACAATTTTTTAAAATATTACAATATATAAAAGTCCTTTACGACCCGTCAAAAAAACGCAATACGGTTGGTTTTTTTTTTTTTTGCTTTTAAAACAACTTATCCTTTTGAAAGAAAACTTATGCAAATTTTTTTTTTCTTTTTAGCTGTATTTTTCCTTTTGCTTCTTTATCGTTCTGTTGTTTTACCCGATAGAAATAAATTTTTTTCAAATTAATATAACTTATTCAAAATGTTACAATTTATTTTATATTTCATTTTTATATGCTTTTTGGAATACTTTTTTACTCTCGCTTGTTGTCATTGACATAATGGTGTTAGATTTTCTAATTAACCCATTATAATAAATTTTTTCCCCCTAAAATGCGTCTTTTTTAAAAAGGTTTTTCACCCCATTTTTTAACTATTATTTTTTAATAAATGCACTTATTTAATTTAATTGTTATGGAATTTTAAAATGTATTTTTAATCTTATTAACACAATTTTCTCATATGTGGTCATGCTTAATTTTTTAGTTTTTTTATCTATTTTGTCAAAAGATACTATTCATTGTAATCCTTTTTTAATGTGCTTCTTTAAAATAGCTATCCTTTTTTAATGTGCTTCTTTAAAATAGCTATTTAGTTTTTTTAGTGTGTACATCTTGTTTGGGAAGCCCGTTTAAAAAATAAATTCAATTTACCACAATATAAAGCTCTTAAACATTAAAATAATTTGCTACAGTATCAATTAGTTCTCACATGCTACAATATTTACTGCAATTTCAAGTTTTTATTGATTTTCCTAAGATTGAAATGCCTATCATGGTATCAGCAAGTATAATGTAATTAATTGAAATGACCCATGTCATGGTCCCTTTTCTATTTTATATTTGTTTCATCTTTCTATTTTGGCCTATTACCATTTGGGACGTCTTTAATTTAACCTTTTGAAATCCTCTTGTATGCTTAGTTAACGGCATATTCTATGTCATTGCTAAAATGTCCAGACATCGCCTGAAAAGGGGAAAAGGTGGATCTTGGAAGAAAAGAGGAAGGTCAAAAAACAAAAATCATGGGTGTTGATATGATATCAAAACTACTTATCATGTTATCCATCACATTCTCTCTTCCTACCCACCATTTATGCCGTCAGGATGAGCCTCCTTTCTCAGCGTTGGAGATGAATGTGGTACTCAGTACCCGCATTGGAGTTCAATAATAATGATAGTGAATATGTGGAGCAGTGTTTGAGGCACCGCAAGATGGGCGGTACGATTTCTGTTATAACTAGGTTTTAACTTAGGATGAGTCATGATTGGGAGAGTTCTCAAGTTGATGGTTGGTTAAGTTTTGCTATCCAACCCCATCTCCAGAGTTTGAGAGAGAACAATTCTGTTATAAGTCTTTCATCTTTGAAATCGCCGTCTTTAATTGAAGTTCGGTTGGAAGACGAAGTATTGCAAAATCTACTCTTGAGTTGTCCTTCCATTGAGAAGTTGAACATAGAGCATTGCGGTAAGGTGGAAAGTCTCCGAATTTCGAGTTTTTGTCTCAAGTTCTTGGTGATGTATGGGCATTGGAGTAGAATCCAGGTTGATGCTATAAATCTACATTCTTTTGAACATGCCGGCGAATGCACTTGCCGCCACTTATATCTTGCTTCTTGCAAGAAAATTAAGAATCTTTCATTGGATTTTGCTATTTTTTATAATGTTGAGGATTTCGTAAGCCTAATTCCTGGACTTCCACTTCTTGAGAGTCTTCCCTTAAGGCAGTGTGACCATATCGACATCCGAAATCATAACCTCAAAGTCTTGGTTTTTGAGGAATCTCAGGATTTTAATGAAGAGCGTGGAGATAAATATGAGATTTTAGTAGATGCTCCTAATATGGTTTCCTTTCACTATATTAGAAGTGAATGTAGTGATGTATTGATATATTTTTCTATGAACTCGACATATCTGTTGGAAACTACTCTTGATCTTTGTTACCTATAGGAACACCACTAGTACGGATTGGTACATCTCTCAATTCCTCTAAGAGTATAATCCTAATGGTCGACTCAAAAGAGGTATCTAGTGCAGCTCAATTGGTTCAATTTGCTTCACATTTTCATTCATATAATATTTGTTTGCATTTTTATTATCTACCCTAACTCTAGTTTTTTCTATTGTTTTGCTTGTGGAGGCTCTAATCTTTCCCCAAAAATTAAGAAAGGAATGTTGTTCTCCGTTGCCTGATCGAAGCATCTGAAGGTAAAGACAAGTCATAAATTAAAGAGAAAATCTGACTTGAAGGACTACTTGCGTTGGCTTTCACCATCTCTGGAGACATTATATATAGAGTAAAGAAAGCTTATCTAACTTGTGGAGTACATAGTTTTTTGGAGAGTTTGTTGCTATGAACTTCAGCCCGTGATCTGCACTGTCTTTTTAGCTTTGCTGAAAGTAATTTTCGCCTGAAAACGGGGTCTTCTTTATATTTGCTACTTTAGACAAAGATTTGAAGGAATAGATAGGTTAAGTCTTATATTACATGAAGTAGGTGTTAATATTTTACATATGAAAGAATTATTGCGAACTCTTGTCAAAATCTCTGGAGAGAATTCCAATCTACTTGAATCAGTGAGCTACCTAATTAACTACTGCCTTGAGTGCTTTTTTCTTTGCCCTTTTTTTCCCTTCTTGTGTGTGTGTGTGTTTATAACTACCCTTTGATGCTATGGCTACGCCGTTAGCCATGAGAATGCTTCCCTTCCCTTTCCCAAGATTCAAAGTTTTTTTCTTTTTTTTTAAGGGTCATTTCATGCAAATCCAAGTGGGCAACTGCTGAATGGGCAAATATGGGGCAAACTAATTATTGATTTTATGTGTTGCTTGTTGCGCAATAGTTGATATGTTACGACATCATCTTGCAATGATGTGAGGGCTTTTAAAGAGATTCAAGAGCAAAATTGTGCGAGTCTAGTCCCAAAGGGGCCACCGTCAAGTGTGCATGTAGTGTCAATGTGCAAATCATTTTGCCAATGACATGGGTATTTTATTTTTCTTTTTTTTTTCATTTTCTTTTCTTTTCTTTTTCTGTTTTTGTTCTTTCTTTTTTGGGTCCTCTTATGGTAAAGAAGCCTATTTTGCATTGTCGGTGGAGCATGTTATTGAAGTTGTAAGATCAAAGCCTACCGTTAAAAAAAAAAAAAAAAATTTGTTGCTTTAATGTTGCTTCTTCCAACTCTCCACAGGAAATTACTAGTATTGAAGGTTACTTTTTAGCATTCAAACTCACTTCTTCACTCACATCCTCCATTGACAAATCCTTCTGATAAAACACATATCTTCACTCACATCCTCCATTGACAAATCCTTCTGATAAAACACATATCTCATCAAAAACACAAATCTTAAGACCCCAAAAAAATTGCACAGATGGGCAAAGGAAGCGGCGCCACCACCTAGAGAATGAGCTTTGATGATCGGCCATACCTGAAGAGTATCTTTGATGAGCGGAGGGTAAGTTTAGATGGAGATCATGATCACGACCATCAAGTTTTGCAGCCTTTTCGTCATCGACGGTGACGGATTTAGGTCAGGATCTCCCGAGGTTTTGATTCCTGTCGGCTTCTGAGTCGATTGAACATGGTTGCGACTTGCATAAAAACTAATGCACTTCTACAGCATTTTTAAGAAGGAAGAGATTGGTTTTGTATTACAATAGACATGAAAACCGATAAAAGCAATTCTTCACCCGGAATCGAAGAATGTTGTAGGTTTTGTACTAGGACGATAAAAATCATCAATTGTTATCTATTGGGCCAATGCCTATGAGTTTGCAAAGTGAATTTATCATTAGTGAAAAGGGTTAAAGAGAAAAATCAAAATCTTGATAGAAGTTTTAGAGCATTTAAATACAAACTTAGAGTAATTTCAAGAGCTGCACTTCGAATATTAACGGCTCGTTTGCATGAGACAAGAGGCTACGGCGAGGGCCAAACTGCGAACAAAGATTACGAAAAGTATGTCAGTTTTAAATAAAAAAGTTTGACGAAGAGTTGGCAACTATAAGAAAAGACCATAATAGGGAGAGGCATTTCTCAAAAGGCCAAGAAAGAAAGAAAAAGCAAAAGGAATGAAATAAGTAGGGAAAGACAAAATGCCATACTTCTTCTGGTATTGGCTTTAAGTTTTCATTTACGTATCCCACAGAAGGCGGTATCAATGCTCTTCTCTTTCCTGAAAATGAATTTTGAACGTAATATTTACGTTTCCCATTAGAGAAAATTTTTACCAAATGAACCAGTAGTGAGAAAAGGCAAAGGTGTAAAGTAGCGAAGAAAATATAAAAGAAGAATTCTTTTCATATCTTACCAGTATGGCACAATACTTTAGACTGTCAATCACATCATATAGTCATATTATTACTAAACACAAATGTAAAAAATGCTACATAACGGCTCAAAAAATCTTATAAAATTGACATCTTTGGTTTTAGCAATTTCACCGGCAGCGCATTTTGTTTATTGTTGGATCTGGTAAAAACTACATCAAAATTAAAAAAAAAAAAAAGCACGCAGAATAGATAGTTTCTAATACATATCTAACAAGTAAGAAGACAATAAATCACATCATATAGTACTCAAAAGTGGATATATATATAAAGAAAAAAAAAAATCAAAGTCATACGAAAAGGTAGCTCGGCAGTTCAACATACCTTTAACTCTCATTCCAATGAGAACCTCCTTCAAACCCTTTATTATCTGTCAAAAAAGGGTCAACATGTATTATGTCACAGAAATATTGGCAGATTTAGTGTTGTTAAGAATTCATATGATGAAATGAAAAAGGAATTTGACCTGATTATCATCCAAAAGAAGAATAACAGGAAAGCTTTCTCCACTGAACTGATCTACAGTGCTACATAAAGCTCAGAAAAGTGAAAAGGGAGTAATACAAGAATAACCTGTGTGACAAGCAATTTAGAAGGAGAAAATTTACCTATGAACAAAGTATCCGTTTGAGCGCCGACATACGTAGTTAATTTCGACTCGGTTTCCTTCTTGCGCTTCTGGTCCTTCTCCTTCAATTATCTCTAGAGCAAAAGACACTTGTGATTAGTATAGAATTAAAGAGTGACCAAAATCATCATGCAATATATATTTTGATCCGGTGTCTCGCTATCTATTATATCCTTTTTCTATTCTATTTTGGACCCTGAATTTTTATTTATCACACTATATGCAATATATATTTTTATTAAAAATGGGACGCAACTAGTCATGTCTCCATCATGTGATTGTTTAGATAGGGCAACTTGGTTAAAAGTTTTGAGATGAAAGGAACTGTACTCTAGCTCTTTACATGATGTTGACAAAAAAAAAAGACCAAAGTGGGACAAAAGCTAAATTTTAGGAACAAAAATGGAATTAACCCAAAGTTTTGTGCTCTTAATCTGCATGTCTAATGAGTGATAACAGACTTATTAGGCTCTTCACCTAAATAAATTTACTAAAGATTTCCTTTGTCATTCTCAAGCAAACATAATATGGAATCTTGTGAATTTTGTACCTTGAATCCTCACACCACTGGGAAGCTTTAAGGTCCTGGACTCTTCAAATCCCAAACAAAGACCCACATGAGAATCAACATAATTTGAAGGAAGAGTTAAACATTAGGAAAATTTTTTCCGAAATTTTAGGGAGAATTCTTTGGTGGATTAAGCTTTGTTGAAATTACCGTGCTTCTTAATCTGACATGAAACTGTTCATAATAAGACGGTTAAAAGCTGTGTCCTATCGATAGCTACCCTACCATAAAATTCTCCAAAAATCAAAACCAAATAAAACATTTACCGAATAACTTCAGATTCTTTCATCTCTGGTGGTGGTGCAGCAGAAACAGGTTGTGATAAGAAAAGAAAAGAGTTGAACTTGAACCCCATAAACTGCAAAAACAACCTCCTTGGAACCCTTTTGGCTGTTAGTGATCTTAATCGGTTTTGCTTGTTCTCTGCTACCATTACATTCTTGGGTTGCTCTTTATTGAAGCAGCTGGTTTTACACCAAAAAAAAAACATATAGCCACTTATTTGAAGTTAAAAGAGACTGGCATTTGTATAAAATGTAAAATTTATGCCAAACTTCTTCTAACGGCATGGTATATCTAAATAATGCATGTTTCTGAATGTTACATTTAGTGAAATTAAGTCAAGTCAAATCGAAAAGATATACAAAAACTGATAAAACCTCATAAGATATCATGGTTCAACAAAGTCCTATCTCTACGTATTTTTTTGCACCCCTATGGTGAAAATCTCAATATACTTTATAAAATGTGCACTTTTATTTTATTGGTCTTCTGACTTCTAGTAAGTGGTTCCTGAAAAAAATTTCACTAAAAATGGACCTGAAAAATTATTCTTATTAGACACCTAAAGATGCTAAATTTGGCATTTTTGTGTCTTCCCATTTGTAAAAATGGGATTCTATTTTTACAACTGAAAGATGAAAATTTCAAATTTATCATTTATAACAATAATTTGTCTGTGCACATCTGAAAAACTGCTGATATTCTAAACTGAAAATAACTTATATATCTCTGGACAATCAATTACACATCAAGAATTTAAAATTAACAATAATTGAATGCTTACAGCAAAAAAGTAAAAACTAAAAAAAAAAACAAAAAATAAATTGGGAAAGTTTGTACCCTGGAGATCTGAGAGAACATGGGAGCAAGCTTTGAAATGGGAGAGCTTCCATCCTCGAAAGCGTTGCAGAAATTGCCAAGTGGGTGTTCTTCAAGTTATTGATAAGAAACATTATTTTCTAAAAAAAGGACTGAAATGGTAAAATATTAAGTTTTGGTTCTGTCTAGCAGTATCTATTGGAAGTTGTACCGAAAACTATTCTGGACCACATGTTGATGACAGGATATGAAAGTAGATAGACTCAGGTATTTGACTAATAATAATTTTTTAGTTAAAAATAACATAAAATTTTTATATATTATAATATAAAAATTTTACTATAATATAAAATACTCTTAAATGATGTTTACGATTTTAATCAACATACCAAATGTAAGAAAAGTGACAGCATTTGATTGGAGTTTTGTGGCCAAATTTGTTTTGTGTTTTTGTGTTTATCTTTTTTTTTTTTTTCGTTTATATAAACCCAAATTCATTAAGTGACATTCACGAAACCTACTAACACATTAATTTGCATATTTGGCTGTTTAAACCGGAGCCTAGTCTGAACGCCTTTTTTCAATATCTTGTAATTGCTAATTAGTTTAAAAAAAAAATAGATATTTAATAGGCTCTCTATTTTTTTGTCTCCGCACGTGGCGAACTCCACATCTATCATTAAAGATAATTACTATATCAGTAAAGATATTTTTAAGATATTTTAAATATTGTGTTAGATTTTAATTTTATAACAATAATTTAGACATATATTGTAATTTTTTTCAAGAAAATATAGACATGGCCCCACATCCCTGAACCTCTCAAAACTTCTTTTTCGCCCTTTTTCCCTTGCCAATTCTATAAGTTGTTTTTTTCTTTTTCCTTCCCTTACAAAACATATATCCGAATCTCTAATTTGAAAAATGATAAATTCAAGCGTATGATTCTATAGAAATCTAGAGTGAAAGCATAAATACATTTAATGTCTATAAAATTTTAACTAAAATCATTACTAAAATTGAATCTCATTTACCACTCGTTTGATACTCCATTTAGTACAATGATTAGCAATTGATTGCTCACATCAATTAGCTATAAGCCTATAACATTCATCACAACTATCATTTATAGCAACAAACATGCTTTTGATTACGAAACTCTTTAAATTAGTAGAACATAATCAATGCTGTCCGTACAATCAAATGAATAAATATGCAATAATAATAATAAAAACATTTATTTTTAATTATTTTAATAAAAGATTAATTAAATAATTGTATCTGCTAGTTTTAATTATTTATCAATCTGTTCCTCTGTTTTTTAGAAATTACAAAGATATCCTTGAAATATTTAAAAACTTACTTCAATTCCAATCCCATGAATAGAAAAAATTGAGAAAAATAACATGACTATCCTTAAATAGTTATCATAAATATTATATATATTAAAACATAAAAAATCCAAAAAAATCAAATTTCAAAAAAAGATCTTAAGTTTTATGAATTTTTAAATTTTAAAATAAATTTTATAATTTTTTTTAAGAAGAAACATATATTTCATATACAAATTAGATTAATAAGGGTATTTTTATCCTATATTTTGTTTTTTAAGTAAAAAAAAAAAGTCTACAATGGATAAAATTGAAACAAGTTTTTCAAATTCAAATAACACCTTTGTAGTTTCTAAAAACAGAGGGACAAATTGAGAAATAATGAAGACTAAGAGGTATAGTTATACGATTAACCCTGATGAGTCGATTTTCTATACATAATGGGAGTGCCTTTAACTTGATATTTTGATAGTTTTTGTCAACTTTTTATTTGTTTTATGTGAAGATATGTTCAAATACTATGCTTTTAGTGTACTTTTATGTTTTCATATATTTTTACTAAGTCTTAGTTACTGAGCAAACGAGGCCGGTCACCGGTGGTGGTTTTATTTAGTTTTATGTTAAAATTTATTTAGTTAATTTTAGTAATTTTTGTAAAATAATTAGTTTTTTGGGTCTATCACTACAACAAAAAAGGCTTTCCACGATAAGAGATCAACGACATTTTTAAAAAAATGTTGTTGTAAGTTCTATAAGATGACAATTATTTAAACAATGTCATATTATGTACAATTATAGGACATTAGAGAAAAATGTCGTAGAATTTTATTGTATCAATGAAAAATCAAGATCTATAAACTCTTAGTGATATAAGATTTTCAGCAAGCTTCTACTTCAACTTCTTTAGCTAACTAAAGTGTCTTATAGTTGCATAAATGTCCTCATTAAAATTTCAAAATCTTCATGCACGTTCACTTTGTAATACACTATAAGCAACTGTCGTTTAGAAAAACTATCTTCAAACATTTTGTATGCATTTAACATTTGATTTCTTTTATTTTGTTCATCGATACTTGAGCTTTTCCCATGACGAACCCAGATCTAACAATTTAAGCACTCAAAAAGTTCTCATTATTGAAGCACTCATAAAGTTCTGATTAACACATTTTCTTAATTCACTATTCATTTTACTTGTTACATCTCTTTTAAAATACCAAAAAGTCTCTACACTTAATAGCATTATTTTTTTTTTCTTTTTCCACTCAACTAAGCAAACTTACAATTTTCTTTTCAAACTTTTTTCTTTTTCAATACATGTATTAATGGATAGTTTTTCCTTAATTTTTTCTTTATGCTAAACTAAACTTTGGATTTCAAAACAAGAAACTATAATCAGTAGTGAATTGTAAGGGTTTATATATAATTGAGCAAATTGTATATATCATTTGCTTAAAAAAAGGACAATTGAAACGTTTTTTTTTTTTTTTTGTATTGTCTTTCATTATGTCAAACCAAATCGTGGTTCCTATACTGAAACACATGATTTATAATTATTTACAAAGAAGATAATTTACAACGATTTATGTAATCATAATTGTTATATATGAAACAATAAAAATTGAATTACCACCTACTTTTTCATGTTGGAATCTAACTTTATTATTTTATTGAAAGTGGGGCATAATAATTTTTTTGAATGAAATAACTTTTTCTTAAGGTAGGGTGTGCAATGAGTATTTTTTAAAAATATTTTTGTCCTTAAAAGTAATTTGATTAAAGAATAGTAAATGAAAAAAGAAATCTTATTAAATAGGGATGTATAAAAAGTAAAATAAGAGGTGTCAATAGACCCACCTAATTCAAAAATATAAAATAAATTGAGATTAAAAAATCTATTTCAAGAATATCTGAATCTGGCAGATAATCCATACAAAAGCCTTTATATCTCTAAAACTTGCCACATATTTTATTAATCTTGTTCACGAGGGTATGAAGAAACCGTTTCACATATGCAATTTTTGAGGTTCCCTCTATCAAACAAGATAACCGCCTCAATAACAATAAAGAAAAAAAAGGAAATTGATAAATATCAAACATCCACGTATGCAATTGCACCTTCACTTAGAAACAGCAAAGGCAAATCCCTTCAAAAAAAAAAAAAAAAAGAAAGAAAAAGAAACATCAGAGTCAAATAATAAATGAGTGCCTAAAATTGAACGGCTTCAGGGGAAAAAAGTTGGCGCTTACATTTTGCACTTTTTTTTCCTTTTCAGATTTTGGAGTTTTTATTATATGGAGGCACAGAGTGTCCCATGCATTCAAAGCTTCTTTTTCCTTTCGGCAAAGACGAAAATAGGTTCGATCTCTAGTCTATATGCCTTATCTCTTTGTTCACTACGCAGAGGAGCTTTGCTAAACAACCGGGGAAGGATTGGCTTCACGTGCAGGCAGGATTTAGAATTATCTTTTTCATTCTTTCTTTGTTTTAAATAATACGATTGTTTAAGTTTGAAAACAATCTAAAGCATGAATTGCTTTAAAAATGTTCCTACAGGCACAAAACCACTTGTAGTTCTTATGGCGCTTGTTGTCGGCAGTCTTGTTAATGGCGTCCATGGAGGGATCGCTTTGCTTGTTGTCGATATTGTTGACGAGCATCTCCAAAAAGATTTTGTAGATGCTAGGGATGTAGAAGATGGAATGCTTGGCACTCGTTGTTTAAATCTTTATTTGTTTCTTCTTTTTTTTTTTTTTAACTTGCTTGAAAGGTCTCTGTAATTTATTATTTGTTAATGTGGTGTGAATTTAGATTATTATTCATGTATTAATCCTAATGTTTCCATTGGGAACATGAAACATGAATTTTGTGCTTTTTTATGTATTTTATAAATTCGGATGTATATAAGGGTGCAAGGCTTTTTGAAAATTAATTGCCAAGAATCATTTTTTTTTCTTCCCGTGTATGTTACAATAAGTTTCTTTTTAATTTGAAAATTTTAAATTGTGTAATTATAAAATAATTAGAAATTGTTAAAAGCTAAAAATACAAATTTATTGAAAATTAGTTTTTAATAACAAATAAAAATCCATGACATCTAATGAATGTCGTGAAAATATATAAATCAACATTTGTCTCTAGTTGTTAATAATTCTTTATCATGACATTTTTAATTTGTTGTTAAATGTATATCTACGAAATCAAAATACTAAGACGACGTTATTTTGATGTGTTAAAAAAAAGTATCAACAACAACATGCATTACATGCAAAACAATGTCATAGACTTTCCATAGCACCTCCATTCAACGACGTATAAAAAAATGTCGTGAAAACCCATCAATGACATTTTTTAAATGTCATTGAAGAGGTTATTTGTTGTAGTGTATTTGCAAGGAATTTTGGCAACTATGTTGAAAACGGAGGAGAAAAGTGTAAAGATACTTTAAATCTGTGGTGAAAAGATGTACCAAAGGAAGAGCCAGTAGCCATTTACATTTCAGCAAATCTCCGGCCAATTTGAACCTGATTTGGTCTATAGATTTAATGCTTCAATATTCTTTTCTCCTTCCATTTTTTGGTGAATGAACTGGGTCAAAAAGACCCCAAAAAAAAAAACACACAAAAAGGAAACACAAAAGACTAACAACGGCACAATATTTGGGTAGAGACCCCAATTATGTCTTCCTTTATAATTCTGCGCAGATCAGATAGAAGATCACTGGCAAGAGCTATAGATGTTCCTCGAATGAGAGTTGAGTTAGCAAGCCAATCAGCAGCTTTATTACCCTCTCCTTCCGTTTAAAGGCCCACCATGTGTACAAAGCAAAGAAAGTTGCCAATCCAATCGTGACACTTGGCAAACACATGAAAAAATGATTTTATACTTGGCTTCTATCTTACCAGCCTGCGTTGTCAACCTGAAAGGTGCTTTGGTGCTATGTAATTGCCATATGAGTAAGACCTCATTTGGTTTTATTTTATTATTTTTTGGGCCATGTTAGCCTTCTCTAAGCCTATATATACGTGAGGAAGAGCTTCCAAAACTCTGAATAAAAGAGCAAAGTTTTCAAACCCTTTTAATAGACTTAGCGTAAGTGTGGTAAATAGATTCCAATTGTGTTAATTTGAGTTGTATGATTTGTTGTGTGATTTAAATTACTATTCGAATTAAAGCTTAGATATGCATTAAAGTGTTAATATGAACATAAAATAAAATTAAAATTTATGTTTAGATAGAAAGTAGAAAAAGTTTTTAATTTATTAAAAAATCTAACAAAATCTTAACGTTCTTGATATTAAAAAAACACACAATATGGATCTTAATTCATTCCTCTCTTCATTAGAAATGCAATGAAAGAAAAATTATCTCAATCGAATATCAAATGAAGATGTTATAATTTTTTTTCCACAAATTTAGGAAAAAGAATATGAGATTTTACTGTAACAAACTGATCTGATTCCAAAGAGTTTAAAGGGGAGTAGAAATCTGAAAACTTAAATACAAAGGGTTCATTTTATTTAAATTTTGGAGGAAATAAACATACACCTAAAGAATTCTTTAGGTTCAAAGTATAAAAAATTAACTCAATATACCAAACAAATAGCCCTAAAAATGTCATGCATAAACATGCTTTGAAATTAGTGCAATCCCAATTGCTCATTGTAAATATCTTCCTCCTCCGTGTTCAAACATCCCGGTTCCTGTAGAAGCTGAGCCATCTTCACAACAGAGAAATAAAAAGTATTAGATTAATGCTAATGGGACTAATATTTATTGAAACTGATGCAACTATATATATGTCATTAATTAAAACACCAATATTTCTCTACTTTATTGTAGTCATACATATGTATATATGTATATATGCATGTATGTAAAAAAATGAATATACGCTCTAAAAAAATGAATATATTCAAGCCTGGTAACAATCAAGTTGTTCACAGTTCACACCGCCTTAATTCCAGTTTTTCTTTCTTCTACCTGTTCATAATTGGCTAGTTAGCTACATATGGTGGTTCTCTACTGAGAAGTTAGTGGTTCTCTGTCGACTGTGCAATTAGGCAATTACTAAAAGAAAGAGAAGAAAAACATAAAAAAGCAAGAAACACAAAGTCAACTTTACCTCTTCTTTGGCTTAACCTTAAGTTATGAAATAATATAAATATTTAACAGTATTTTATGTTGTTTATTTATTATTATCCTGGTCATCATCGTTATCATAACTGCAACGATCAGACTTGTTGGACAGTTATTGCTCATGTTTAATAAAACTTCTTACTTATCTTAATCTTACTTGTAATCTCAGTTCCCAAAATTTGAGGAAATTTTTTTTAATATAAAACATTTTTTAAGACATAATTGCATAAGAATCTAAATTCGAATCTTTTGGAAACCTAAGACCCGTTTGTTTTGATACTCGAATCACGGTTCGAATCATTTTGCTACAGTATTTTCTCTCACAAAAATTTAAATCTTTATTCAAATACTCGAACCAAACGGGCCCTAAAAATACACTAACTATAGTATACTAATTCCAGATAATACAAACGGTAGAAAATATTCCTTTATTGTGTAATGAAATCATGAATACTTTAAAGGGAGAATGTAGGAAATAGACCAAACTTTTAATGAAATAAAAATTAATAGTCTTAGTTTAAAATAAAGTTAATAAATAAGCTAAAAAAACATAAATGCATATTTATTAACTAGTTAAATTATAAAAATAACCCCAATTTAATTATTAACAGTTAACTATTAACATTTTCTTTTTTTTTCTTTCTTCTTTTCTTTCTCTTCCATGTCCTCCTCTCTCTTGTTTTCCTCCTAGCTTCTCTCTCATCCCTCTGTTTCTAGTCCGCATGAGTTGTTCGCTAAAGCCCTCACACGAGAAGAGTGCTGGAGTCACAAGGCCATGATCAGGGGTGGCAAAATTCGTGCTCGTGTCGTGTTTGTGTCGACATATTTACAACACGATACGTTTTGGCCCAAACACAAACATAACATAATTAATAAACGTGTCAAAAATGTAAACATGTACACGACCTGCCTATAGCATGTGTAACATGACATGACACGATTAACAACACGCATATGACACGTTTATAACCCAATTAACTAAAAATTAAAAAAAAGCCAATAAAAAAAATTAACAAAAACACAATATCTAATTAATACTAACCTACTACAAATATTTCAAATATTTTGTATTTTAAAGTTTAAATATGTTATAAATGGGCGGATCGTGTCGTACCATGTCGACATATTTACGGACCGTTTAATTAAACGTGTTAAGACGCGTTAGCACAAATCCAACATGTTTATTTTTGTGGTATTTGTGCCAACCTATTTATGGCCCAATTAATAAACGTGCAGTCCAAACTCGTTTATCTCTTGCCGTTTTCGTATCGTGTCATCATGCCATGTCTGAAATTACCAGCCCTAGCCATGATTGCAGGAGTTGTGCTGGAGAAGCTGCCAAAATCGCGAGGCCGTAAAGATCGCAAGAGCCTGCAGGAGTCATGAGGCCATGAAGATCGCATGAGCTTCACAAGAGAAGCTGTTGGAGTCGTGCGGCTAAAATCGAGCAAATATCGCAGGAGCTCCACCTAGAGAAGCTATCGGAGTTGTGCAAGATCTCGTAGATGAAGATTCCATTGTCGCGAAGGGAGGCGTCGTCGTCAAGGGAAGCATCGAAGTCGTTGTTGGAGCGACAGTGAGAGAAGTAGCTGGAGTCATAGGTGATCGCCGTAATGCTGCCAGGGCTAGAGAGAATAGAAAAGGAGAGAGAAAGTAGATTTAGGGTTTTTTGGAGGAGATGAAGAAGATAGAGGTAAAATTAAAAATTTTAGTGCATAAAATTAAAAATTTTAGTGCAAAAAATCAAGAATTATAAAAATGTTATATACTTTAATATTTTTAAAGTTGTGTTATTTACTTATATTAAAATTGAAAAGTGTTATTTCATATAATTTCTCTACTTTTAAAGTACATTTAATACTCGATGCAGTATTCTTTAAAAACAAAACTTGGTCTTCTAGACCATATGTCACTTAGGGCCCGTTTGGTGCATCTAATACGATGGTTTTAGAGGATTGGATTGGATTGTATTTAAATGGATAGAAGGGTAAAAATATTATTATTAAAAATATTTCTGACACATAAAAAATATATTTTAACTCCTTATTTTTAAAAATTATAAATTTACTCTAAATTTTTATAATTTTTTGCAAATAGATTCTTGAAAATTTTTACAATATACAAAGGTTATGTTTAATCCCATGCTTTAGCAAAAGCTTGTCTAATCCTCTTTCAATAGGATTCAAGCATGGATTGAATAAGAACTTATTCAATTTAATCATTTAAAGTTTTTCACGAAAAAAAATAGTAAGATTTAATCTAATCCACTGCAGAGCTTATTCAATTTATCTTTAATTTACTGCAAAGCTTTTCTTTTGTGGAAAATAAATTATTACACAGGGGTACCCAAACCTGTGCCTCCATCACCCTGCGTCAACTGGCTCATCCATCAATGGAACATGAGGTGGTTCTTCAAGTTGTTGATAATGGATAAGCACAAGACACAAACAAAGATATTTTAAGAAGTCTTTTATAAGAAAAAGATTTCTTTTTTTTTTTTGTCTTTCTATAATGGGGACCTTTTTTTTTTACCGTTAGTTTTGATTCATTTTTTTTGTAACTTTAATAGCTAAAAACAAATATTTATTGATAAATTATCTTTTCAAACTAAACAAAAATGGTTTATCTTTAAGAAATACTTTAAAACTTGAGAGTTTTGGTTTTGACCTTTCAGATACCATGATATTTGAAAGGTCAAAGAGAAGTGAAAGCATTTGATTGGAGTGTTGTGGCTAAAAATTTCCATGATTTTTTCCTTTTTATCATTTATATTATTTATCAACCCAAATTCATTATTCAATGGTAGTATTATAAAGATCACCTAATTAAAAACCACAATTTTTAATAACTATTCTTATAGCGAAAACTGTGACATGTTTATAATTAATAATTATTCCAAAACCTAGTTTGATTTGCATATTTGGTTATTGAAATCTGAGATTAGGTTATAACAGCCATCATTATCTGAACATGTTATTTTAAAGAAAATTTTTTTAAATATTATTTTAATACATATTAAATATTTATATTTTCCTTTATTATTATTACATACAATTATATAAAAATATAAATGTTATAGCACCTCCTCCTCTTTCTTGTCAAGCTTGTTAAGAAAAACGTTATATTAGTTTAAATTTATTTCTTTGAAACCTTGACTATTTTGGAGATATATTATCTTTAAATGATGGTTTTTCATGCCATGGATTTTTCTTTCTTTCTTTTTTTCCCGCTTATGTTGCCATTTTAGACTAATATAATGTTTGAGACTTATTATTATATTCTCATTTCATCACGAGTTTTATTTTATTTTCTTATTTCTTTTTTGTCCCTCCAAGCTGACATTATGAAAGTTTGATTTATAGGATAAATTCTAAAATTGTTACAAATTGATAGGAAAAGAAAAAGAAAAAAAAAGGGGTAAAAACCGTTCTACTCACATGCTAAATCGTCCACTCCTACCTGCCTCAAACCTACCCAACTCCGCACTATTGGACGATTATGGGTTAAAATTTTAGAAAATTTATTCTCTCTCAAACCGCCCGCCACCCACTGAACTGAACGCACCCATGAACGGTCTTAGTTATAAGTATAGTTTAGGTGATGTTTTATTCTGGGATATAAATTATTGTAAATATTTATCATCGGTTCATATTTTGCAAGTATAGACCCATAGATGTTTGTAAATTACAAAGTTTTCAAAAAGTTTAAATTTCCCACTTTTTTTTAAGTAATTACACTGGTTTTAAATAGAGTATGATGCCGTCTAGCTTAATTCTACATTAGTAGTGTGATTAAGTTAGACAGGTGTCATAAAAGGAACTTACAAAAATGTCCCTCTCAAGGAGCATCTTTTCAAGAATGCCCTCCTAAAAGGATTTTTTTAAAACTACAGCTTTAATTAAAAAAATGTGATTTATTAAAATTTCAAGTTACTTTTCATTCTTTAATTAAAAAACGTGACTTATTAAAAGTCTAAATTATCCTTTATTCTCACTCCCTCATATTGTAAATTACCCTGGTCACCGTTGTGGGGTGCCGGAGTGCAATTTGGTAGGTTCTAAAGCTAGAACTTACTATATTTCAATTATTTTCTTTAAGACAATAAAATGCCAACCACCTCCAGTCACCGATACGAGGTGCCAGAGCAAAACCTTGTAGGTTCTAATTTTCTTTTAAATAAATAAATGCCAACCACCTTTAATCATCAGCGTGGGGTGCCGGAGCGTAATCTCGTAGGTTTCAAAGTTGATTGAAACAAAGAAATACCATTGCCTTTGGTCGTCGATGCGTGGTGCCAGATTAGAATCTCATAGGTTCTGAAGCAAGAACCTACTAAGTTCCATCACAGAAATCACTAAAGTGCCACCAGGTTTCATCCTGAAATTTGCCAGATTTTGCCGTAGAAATCGCTAGGTTATGTCATGGAACCCCTATGTGTCGTCGTAAAACCTGCCGTAGATTATCCTATTTTTTATTAAAAAATACAAAATTTATGTTCTATTCTTTCAGATCTTTGCCGTATTTGCAATTAATTCTCCACAACATAATAACTAGATTATAAAAAACGAATTTGCAGCGGCAAGGATAAGACACTAATGGTTGATCTTGTTTCTTATCACAAAAATTAAATAAATGAAAGGAATCAAATGTACACAGGTTCTTACAATGGCAAGCCAAAAAGGTGCAAATTGTTAAAGCTCAAATCCGATATGCCGCAAATAAGCAACTCTCCCAGATTAGACTCAAACTAAACCGAAAGCTAGGAAAACTACTTCCGCCGTTGGACAACTAAATCTACAACCAAATAACAAACTTCAACACCAACAAAACAAAAACATCAACCCACAAACACCAAGGACAATCAAATAAATACAAATAACACCCAAAAAAACCCAAATAAATCCACATACATGATTTTCTTTAATAAGTTCCGTTTAATCTTTTGTTTTGATTTTCTATTGTAATTTTATAAAATTAAATCGAGATTCATTAATAAAAGGGCAAAAATAAAATTTTACTTAAAAAACACATACTTAGATACTATATTAAAATTGATATTCTTAAAAACTACACCTTTTTTTTGATATTTTTTAAATAACATAGTATTGATGTGATATTTAAGTATAAGGTATCAAAATAATAGATATATATATATATATATATATATATATATTTTCCCTTTTCTGTCTTTTTTCATGACAAGAAGGCGCTTTTTTTAAAAAAAATTCTTTTCCACGTAATAGGAAAGAGGACGGAAAATTCACACGTAGAAGCGAAACTTCTTGCCAAAACGCGTCGGTATATAGAGTGGAAACATCAATCCTGGGCCTAATCTTGAACAGGTTCAACGTGTGCCCTTAATCATCTCTTTTTTTTTCTGTTAATGCTACAGATGCTTCCTCATGTTTTACCCCCCTTCCCATTTTAATCCCGTCAAATCTAAGCTTGGTTTCTAATTTATTATTAGGGCATTTAAAAAATAAGTTAGAATTGATTGTTGCATACGAGCTTTACACCTTACGTTAGAAATGAGTATGCTAAATACCTTATACTTTGTTTCGGTTTTATTATGTGTGCCCTCACCATCCGTTTTAATTTTTTTTTTTCCTGAATTTATCATTGAAAACAACTCACAAGTGCTTTTGGGTCTTTTCATTGGACTTCTTTGCCAATTTGTGAACACGTCTGAGAACATTTCTTGTAACTTTTTTTTCATAATTTTTTGATGGATACTCTAAAAATAATGTGCTTCTAAGTAGTTATTTTCAAGCGTTAGATTTGAAGAAAAAAATAATTTTGACCATATTGGATAAAAAAAAACCTTTTTTAACAAATTCTTTTTCATGTTTAACTTAATTTATTTTTTCAATCTTTTTTCATCAATAATTTTATAATTTGATAGTTTGTGTTGTGTAGAATTAATGAAAGGAGAATGAGAGAAATAGTAGATTTTTAAAACTTTTTGAGGTAAATAGCAAGTTTTAAAAATATTTGTAATACACAGTATATTTATGATAGAATAATTTATTTATTGTGTAAATAAAAATTATTTATGCTATAAATAAAGGGAAAATAAAGTATTTATGCATTCAATTTATTTAATGTGCAAATTAGAATTATTTATATTGTAAATAAGAGGGTAAATAAATTATTTGCATTATAAATATGTTATTTACTATGAATATTTTCAAAACATGTTGTTTATATTTATAAGTTTTTTAAAAAATGTTATTTACTATAATTTCCCTTAATGAATGGATATCCTTTTTTGTTTAAAGTTTAAGGATGAACAATTCGAACTCTACACCTTATGATGAGTTAAGTATGTATTTAAATAATTTTAACTAGGTACCTTATACCATATAAAATTATCTTTCAATTATTTTGATAACTTCTTAGAGATAAAAAAAAAGTCACTTCCACAATTTAAGACGTTAAAAGGAAAAAAAATTATGCAACTTTTTTTTATAATAACTCTTAAAATATGTGTTTATCTCATTTCAATCTGATTCACTTTTAAAAGTCTAACTACAATTACGTTTCACTGATGAGCTATTTATTTTCGAGTAAATTAGGTGGTGTGTCACTTTTTTACTACTATTATTGTATTTTACCACTTTTTTTCTCCTTTTGATTCATACTCTCCTTTTGATTCATACCATTTCTTCTACCTAAAAGGCCAAAATATCATTAGATAGTGACAAAACCAAAAGATTTGTTTAGGGAGAGGCTTGAGTTAAATAAAAATTTTAAACTAAATTAATAGTGTAATAAATAATTAAAATTCTATAACATTTTCTTAGTATTTGTTTTTTTATTGATCAATAGATTTTTATTTTTCCTTTAAATATATAAACTTAAGTAGTATTGCATAATCATTTTTTATTTAGATTTTTTGTTATTATGTATACAAGAAAAAAATATAAAATAATAAGGTATATTAAAAAGTAAAAACTAAGAGTGTAAAGGAAATCTTTAATACTATTTGCTTAAAATTTAAACTTTTGAAGAATTAATTAGGTGGAAGATGAGAGCCGGTTGGAGACTTTGAATGGCAGAATCAGGGAAGGGGCAAAGTCGGGCGACGTAGTGAGGGTAAGGAGCTGGCTGGCAGCAGTGGCTGGAGAAGGAAGTGAGAGAGAAGGGGAGAGAGAATGGAGAGGTTTGGTATTCGTGGGTCGCAGAGGTAAGAGAGAAAAAGAGAGAAGGCAAGGGCATTTTGGTCTACATGTTCATAACTTTCTTAAGCCACAAGGCAAAAAAAAAAATCGAGAGTTTTATCGCCAGTGGCTTATGTCAATCTACAGCAATTTTATGTGGCATTACTCCTAATTAGTCCCTATGTATCTCTGGTATTATGCTGTTTATGTATAATACAATCAAGAATATTTTTGAATGAGGATATATGTTCTAATGCATCATGGAGGATAAAAAGAAGATATAAAGGAAAAATTATAGTTACGAATTTTTATTTTTTTAAAGTATAAATTGCTTAGTCATATTAAAAAAGCGAGAGAGAGAAACAGAAAGATTAAATGGAAAGTTGTACCTAATACAATCAAACTTTTAGATCTAATGGTCGGGTCAACTAGAAAAATATCTTTTTGGTGTCATTGTTTTTCAATTTAGCTACTTCTCTAAGAAAGTTTAAAATATACCACTTTTAGATAGCATGAAGACATAATTAATCATAAGTATCTTGGGTTAAGGCAAAACAAACAAGCTTTATCTAAGGGTATTTTGACCTTTTGGTTAAAAAAAGTTGTATAAATTAAAAGCATAAAAAAATGATTGAATACAATTATGATAGTAAAGAAGTAATATACCGCCTAATTTACATAAAGCAGAGCTGCTTAAGACTTGAACCCCAACAAAGTTTTCTTGCACATTCCCCTTCAGTGTGCCCCAACCCCCGAGATTTTATAGTTACAATTTTGTACATATGTTTTTAAAATATTTCCATTATATTTCAAATTTTAGTTTTATGTATACTCATATTATCTATAACTTTTTAAATATTTAGATCACACATTAAATTTTGACTTTTAAATATACCAAGTATTCAAACATAAAATCCCAACAAAAAAAATAATTAATTACACTGCTACAGAAATTTATAATTTTATAGACTTATCTACATTAAAAAGTGTATTCAAATTCTCTCAGAGGTTTGGTTCATCTAAAAGAAGAAACTAGGAGTAAAAATGGATTAGAAGAAGTAAAGAAGAGACCAAGAGTGTTAAAAGAAAAAAATAGACAATAGACGCTTATTATTCCTCAAAATTTTTGTTTAATTTATGCCCTCCTGAAAAAAATTTATGACTCATGGTAACAAATATATCACAGTATAATACAGATAAAAATTAAACTTGAGGATGATATCATGAAGTCTTCTTCATAGAGAACATACAAGGGATACAAGTTACAAAAAAGGGGGAAAAAAAACCTACATATAGTGACTATATTCTCTAAGACAGTGTAGATTTATGTTGACAATGTATGCAGAATCCTAGGAAAAACACTGGCAAGCTCCAGAGACCTTCAGTCCATAGCAAAGGGAGGTAACATAAAAATCCTTCTCCCATTTCTCCTTGATATGTCTACTAGGAAAATCAGAACTTCCAACTGTCACCTGTTTAATACCATTTGCTGGTTTTGTTATTGGCATGCTAAGAACAAAAGCAGCCAGATCAGCAGTTGCAGCTATTGCAGTGATGTCGTAGCCACTGTCGCGCCTTTTGCGAACACGCTCGCTTGGATACTGAAAATTGAGTTCCACAACCTGGTGAGAGAAGCCTGCACCTTTAGACATAACAATTGCCCACCTACTTCCTGCAGTGGCCATGGCAGTAACATAATAATTCTGTTTCCATTTCTTCTCAATCCAATTCAATGGAAATGAATCGTTTACTCTATATTTCTGCTGGTTACAAAACCGGGTCCCTTTGGACATTACGACTAATGAACTTCCATCATTGGCTCCAGCCACTGTAGTAATATAAAAATCCTTGTCCCATTGTTCTTCAATCCATTCATAAGGAAGAAAAAATGGAGAGCGCTTATAAACTTGATCTAAGAAACCAGTGCACTCATCCATGATCAATGCCCAAAGATTGGAACAAGAAGCAACACAGCGGATAAATAACCCATCTTCTTTTCCCTTCTCAATCTTTGGAGAGAGGCTCAAGCTTTCAACATTGTGATGATATCTTTGCGCCATTCCCTGATGGGAACAATTACTATAAACACTAATCCATTGTGTTGCAGGTGTTCCCACAGAAATCTTCTTTTGTGAACGTTGATCGTCGTCAATATTTTCATCCTCCTTGTTCATGTGTCCCCTCTTCTGTCCATCCACAGGAGGCATCTTCGCAACAGATAAATATCAGGTATCAGATATATTATTATTTATATTTATTGAAACTAATACAGCTATATTTTTCATTAATGAATACCACAATATATCTCTACTTTATAAAATCATTTATATGTATATGTATATGTATATGTACATGTATTTGTATGTAAAAAAAAAGAATATATACATGTATTGAAAAAATAAAAGATACAGCACTTATGAACGGACACTTTGGGATTTAACAATCAAGTTGTTCACAGTTAACATAACCACATTAATCTGGTTTTCTGCTAAAAACTAGTGGTTCTCTCTCTCAACTAGCTAATTAAACAATTACTTAAAAGAGACGAGAAATTATATGAAAGCGAGAAACAAAAGGCACAAACAAAGTAAGAAGACAGGCCGCTATACACAAGTTTGATACAAAACAGATCAAGGAAGAACATGTGTGTCTGCCTGTCTGGGACTCTAAAACATATGGAATCGGTACTGTGTATGTAAGCAGATTCACCTCAATTGTGACACGATCCTGAGATTGATTGTCTTGCTGTGCCCGCACATAAGGATGCCAACAAGACTTGATTCTATAAGCAGTGCCGAAAACGAGAAGCACCCACAAAGCCACACAGACCCACCCCAAGGCTGGAACCATGATGAGAAACAGCAACAAGGAAGCAAGCAACCCTGACAAGAGGCTGACACTTGTGGTCACCTCTTCGACCAAACCTTTGAACTCGATGCTCGCTAGTCCAGCCACGACATAGACACAAATAGCAATCAAAAAGGTCACCATGGTCCCGTAGTGTTTCTTGAATGGAGACTGTTGCGTAAGCTGAAGGGTTGCAACTGAAGCACCGATGAGGGTCAAAACACCAGAGTGCAACGCCTTGACCACCTCAGCTCGTGTCCTGAATATCCCTTCTTTGCTGGATTACAAAAATATGATCAATTCAATACAAGAGAGTGCTAGAAGTTAAACAAATAATTAAATAAAAAACAGATTTGAAAGTTTTCTTAATCAATTAAACTGGAATACCAACATTGCCATTAAGAGAGATTCTTTGTTTTGCACCTTTCTCTGTTATGTATAATTGAAGAAGAACACAGGAATATCACGGCTTTGGGGAGTATCTCTCACAGCTGTTACATGAATCATACAACCACTTAAAGTCATTTCAACCGATGTCTCAACATGTAAGGGCATAATTTGAACCACTTGACAAGCACGAGTAGATCCCACGTAACACTAAAAACGATAAGTTCAAACTCGCAATAACTCATATCAGACTGCAACAAAAGCTCACAAAAAGCTAAACACGAGAGAGAGATCATGAACATGTACAATAATTCTTTTTATAGTAATCAAATTTCTAGTTATCAAAAAAACAAATAAAAAAATGGCGATACTCCCTATGATTTATAACATGTATGATACTAAATATTCCAAATTAATTACTAACAAAGTTCATAATTAGCCAAGACCTGAAACATATCAACCAAAGCTTAGAACATCACCAGTAATTCCCAAGTGAAGCGAACTAATGAAGCACCAATCTTCTACAGCAAAATAACACGAACAAACAGAAAGAAAAAGCACCAATCTTAAAACAATGTATCTGGCCCACCAAACCATCAATATTCCAAAGACAGGAGAAACCAAATCATTGTATCCATACCCTCTGATTCAAGCTTTTTTAGTGGTCCAAAAGGACAAGAAGATATACTAGAAGTACACCAAGCCAACCATGGAAAACAGGAACACAAAAAAAAAGAAAAAAATCTTCCATAGCAAAAAAGAAAAAAAAAACAAACAAAAAGAGCCAATCTCAAAGCAATGTATCCGGCCCAAAACATCAATATCCCGAAGACAAAGAAACCAAATCAAAAAAATTTTGGGTAGCTGAAAAGAAATAATAAAAGAACTTAATTAAGCTTATTACTCAATTTTCGCAATCATATGAAAAAAACCCAAGATCAAACCAAAGACGTTTAAAGAGATCAATCAAATAAAATTAAAAACAATAGGCTAAACAAGAACCAGATCCGAAGAAAAGATCCTTAAAATTTCCAAGTTCCAATTTTAGTAACACCCAAGTGATCAAAAACCAAGAGATCTTCCAACGGAGAATATCAGAGCACCAACACAACTAAAAGGAACAGAAAACGAAAATGAGAAAGAAGTTGAATGCCATGAAATACCTCTTGTCGAAGCTCGATCGCTGGGTCCAATGGCAATTGGATATGGTGGTTGGGATCTTTGTGGGAGCGGAGAAATAGGGATCGAGTGGGAGACTTTTGAGATTGGTGGCCGAGTACTGTGGACAAGACGAATGGGCAATGCAAGTATTTATAGTGGCTGATAGATATTAGCAGATCTTTCTTTGTTTAGTCGGATCCGGTAAATTCGTTCGCGTATATAAAAAGCGTGCATTAAACAAAAAGAAACGTGAAATGTTTGTCCTTTTCTTTTTTTCTTTTTCCTTTTTCACGTAATAAAAAAGGAGATAAATTAACGAAAAGAAAATCTCCGATTTTTCAGGGCTTTATTTTATCGTAGACGCGTGGAAGTGCCGCTCAACTTTTCTACTGACTTACTTAAGTCTTATTTTTCCTAAAATTAACCAGTTAGGTCATTCATAGAACAACGTAGACTGTAGAAGTGGGACACAAACAAAGAGGCACAGCGTGAACCAAAAGCTATTTACAGTAATTGTTTGGTTGTGGTTTTTATCATAAATTTAATTGTAAATAATATAAAAATTTTATATATTATAATAATAATAAAAAAATTATTATATTGTAAAGCTTTTATATGTTACAGTAAAAGTGATTCTAATTAACAGTTTTTACCACCTTTTCAAACAACCTTATAATGTAACACTTATATGTTATAGTATTATTCACACCAATGCCTCAGACACTATGAAAGTCTTCTTCTTTCTTACTTTTTTTTAAACATATTTGAGTTGTTTTTTTATACCACTTCTATTGGTGTTTAGCAAGTGTTTGTAGGAGCAGAGCCAAAAAATTTAGTCATGAGGAACCAACTGTTTGTTAATATTATAAAGGAAAATTAAATAAAAATATATATATAATTTTAGAGAAGGTAGAATAAGATTGTAGAAGAGGCGAAAAGTAATTTTTATAAGATTTTATTTACAATATTAAAGGAAAAAAGGCCATCCTGGTCTATGTAGAGTTCCGCCCTTAGTATCTGAATAGTTTTGCAATGTGCTGAGGTTTTTTTTCCTCTTAAGAATTAGTTAATTTTTTATATTTTAATTTATTTTAATTTTTTACTTTATATAAAACTCACACTTTAATTGCGAAATGGCGAGGAGAGTTTGATTTAGTTGAGGTTTTTTTTAGTCATATAGCAAAATCTCAACATTAATGTTAGGACATAGCAAAATTTTTATTTTGATCATACAGAATAATAATTAATAAAATTATTAATATATAATTATGTGGTATGAAAAATAATGACAACTATTATGATAACCACTATACAGCTTAATTTTTTAAATTAAAATAATAAAAATTTTCCATTCAAAAAAAGCTATTAAATTTGTGAGAATTACGTTGAATTTCAACTTCACTATTTAATGTAATTTTTTCATACAATTTATACAGTAACTCACCTGGGCTTCTGAATTCAGGCCCGACCCATTAATCGGAGTATTCAAAAACCATATTTTTAAAAAGAGAACGAGAGGAATAACAAATTTTTAAATTTTTTTAAAATAATAGTAAATTTTAAATGACTTTATAATAAATATCAGATTTATAAAATAAATAAACTATTTATATTTTTAATTTATTTATTATATAAATAAAAATTATTTATAATGTAAATAATTTACATCATAAATTCTTTATTTAAAAAATATATTCAAAATTTGTTGTTTACTAAGGTTAGCTTTTGTAAGAGTATTACTTGTTATAAATTTTTAATTCTTTTTAAATGCTGTGTCATCGCCGACATGAATATTCGGGTATTCAACCACACAACTTCCGTTCCTCCTAATTCCCCTAATAATATTCGCGGAAATTTTCCCTGGAAGGATCTGGAACCCCTTTACATTTTTAAAAAATAAAATCCATTTCTTTTTTTTTTTTGGGAGAAAAATGAGACACAGTGTTAGAAGGATCTAGAAACGGGGAAAACCCTACATTTCCTTCCTATATAAACTTCGCTACGACGATTTCTCTTATTAATATCTCAGTCTCCCTCTCTCTTGCTCGCTTAGTCAGGTTCTCTCTCTGAAACCCTAGATCTGTCTCGTTCTCTCTCCTTTGATTTGATTAGCCATGTCGGAGACAGAGACGTTCGCTTTCCAGGCTGAGATCAACCAGCTTCTCAGTCTCATCATCAACACCTTCTACAGCAACAAGGAGATCTTTCTCCGTGAGCTCATCAGCAATGCCTCTGACGTACGTCGTTTTCTTTTCTTTTTTCTTTTTCCCTCATCGCTTTTGATCCTATAATTTGTTTGAATATTTTTCACTTTTTGATTTTGCCTTGTGTGTTTGTCTCGTGTTAGATCGCAAGTTTAAATTTTTTGTATGATTGTTTTATTTTCCCTTTTTGTTAGAAATGATATTTTTGAATATAATGATGTTAGGTTTTGGAAATATATTTGTGGAATCATACGTCATTTTGTTATTTTAATTTTGTTTTAGTCGCTTATTATTGTTGTTGTTATTATTATTTTACAAAAAAATTACTTTTAATATTTTCGGAGTTCCCGATAGTTTGTGGAGTTGTTTTTATTTCTGTTTGGCTGAATATTAAGTTTATTAGTTTGAAACTATATTGTACTTGTTGGTTAAGGAAATAGGTAGAATTGATGTTTTGTTGTATAATGGAAATGGTTAGTAGTTTAGCAATTGTTGTTTATTGTGATTGTTGCGAAAAAGGTTGTTAATTTGTGGCAATTTTAATTGTTGTTCTGAACTAGGAAAGTTGATTTGGTGGTGTTTTTCATTATGTAATCATTTACAAAAATTTTCTATACAGGCTCTGGACAAGATCCGTTTTGAGAGTTTGACTGACAAGAGCAAGCTAGATGCTCAGCCAGAGCTTCTCATCCACATCGTGCCCGACAAGACCAACAACACCTTGTCGATCATCGACAGTGGTATCGGCATGACCAAGGCTGGTATGTGCCTGAATTTTCTTTTGGTTTCTGTTGTAAGCACATTGTGAATCTTAGTACCTTATTAACTTGATTGGTGTATGTGTTTTCAGACTTGGTGAACAACCTCGGTACCATTGCAAGGTCTGGGACCAAGGAATTCATGGAGGCTCTTGCTGCTGGTGCTGATGTGAGCATGATTGGACAATTCGGTGTGGGTTTCTACTCTGCCTACCTTGTTGCTGAGAAGGTCATTGTTACCACAAAGCACAATGATGACGAGCAGTACGTGTGGGAGTCTCAAGCTGGTGGATCGTTCACCGTCACCAGAGACACTTCTGGCGAGAACCTTGGCAGGGGCACTAAGATCACTCTGCACCTCAAGGAAGACCAGCTTGAGTACCTAGAGGAGCGCCGTGTGAAGGATCTGATCAAGAAGCACTCTGAGTTCATAAGCTATCCAATTTCTCTCTGGGTCGAGAAGACCACCGAGAAGGAGATTTCTGATGACGAGGATGAGGAGGAGAAGAAGGAGGAGGAAGGAAAGGTTGAGGATGTTGACGAGGAGAAAGAGAAGGAGGAAAAGAAAAAGAAGAAAATTAAGGAAGTTTCCCACGAGTGGTCCTTGGTTAACAAGCAAAAGCCCATCTGGATGAGGAAGACTGAGGAGATCACAAAAGAAGAGTATGCTGCTTTCTACAAGAGCCTTACAAATGACTGGGAAGAGCATCTTGCTGTGAAGCACTTCTCAGTTGAGGGTCAACTGGAATTTAAGGCTATACTCTTTGTCCCCAAGAGGGCGCCTTTTGATCTTTTTGACACCAAGAAGAAGCCCAACAACATTAAGCTGTACGTCCGCAGAGTTTTCATCATGGACAACTGTGAGGAGCTAATACCTGAATACCTGAGCTTTGTCAAGGGTATTGTTGACTCTGAGGATCTTCCTCTCAACATTTCAAGAGAAATGCTGCAGCAGAACAAGATTTTGAAGGTTATTCGCAAGAACTTGGTGAAGAAGTGCATTGAGCTCTTCTTCGAGGTTGCTGAGAACAAGGAGGATTACAACAAGTTCTACGAGGCTTTCTCCAAGAATCTGAAACTTGGCATCCACGAGGACTCCCAGAACAAGAACAAGCTTGCTGAGTTGCTGCGATACCACTCCACCAAGAGTGGTGATGAGCTGACCAGCCTGAAGGATTACGTCACCAGGATGAAGGAGGGCCAGAATGAAATTTACTACATTACTGGTGAGAGCAAGAAGGCTGTTGAGAACTCTCCGTTCCTTGAGAAGCTGAAGAAAAAGGGTTATGAGGTTCTTTTCATGGTTGATGCCATTGATGAGTATGCTGTTGGCCAGCTGAAGGAATTTGAGGGAAAGAAGCTTGTCTCTGCCACCAAGGAAGGCCTGAAACTAGACGAGAGCGAGGATGAGAAGCAGAAGAAGGAAGCCCTGAAGGAGAAGTTTGAGGGGCTTTGCAAGGTTATTAAGGATGTCTTGGGTGACAAGGTGGAGAAGGTTGTGGTGTCCGACCGTGTGGTTGATTCTCCTTGCTGTTTGGTGACTGGAGAGTATGGCTGGACTGCCAACATGGAGAGGATCATGAAGGCTCAAGCTTTGAGGGACAGCAGCATGGCCGGCTACATGTCGAGCAAGAAGACCATGGAGATCAACCCTGAGAACCCCATCATGGAGGAGCTGAGGAAGAGGGCTGATGCCGACAAGAACGACAAGTCTGTGAAGGACCTTGTCCTCCTGCTATTCGAGACCTCCCTCCTCACTTCCGGCTTCAGCCTCGACGACCCTAACACCTTCGGCAACAGAATCCACAGGATGCTTAAGCTCGGGTTGAGCATTGACGAGGATGCTGGTGAAGGCGATGCTGAGATGCCCCCACTTGAGGACGCTGATGCAGACGCTGAGGGCAGCAAGATGGAGGAAGTTGACTAAACATACTCTTCACTTAACCATTTTATCTTTGGTTTTTAAGTTTTTTGCTGCAACAAGTGTTTTTACCTTTTGTTTCTTTACCACCGTAGGGTGGTCCATTTTGGAGGATTGTTTTGGGCAACTTATATTATCGTTTTTCATTTTGCGATATTAGGCTACTTTCTTCAGTGCAGGTGAAACATTTTCTCAAATCTAGCTTTGCTTAATCGTTGGATTAGTTTGTGGAATGCTATACTTAAAAGTTCATTGTCCTTCTTACTAGCTTGTGCTTTTATGGGCGTGAGCATATCTGTGATTTAGATACTTCGCTATGCCAAAGTGTCGTTTTTCATCATGGGGTGTCGTTTTTCATTAAATTTGTTGCATCGTTGGTAACAATCTACTGGTCGTTTGCCGTAGACGTTTACCTGTCTCCTGCTAATTCCTATATTTGACATGAATCGGGGGTACGGCATGAACACAGCAAGATTTTTAAACAATTTGGTTTTAACAGTCTGAATTATTACAGTGCAGTATACTATTTTTAACGGGAATATTTGTGAATTTAAGCAAATGGTCGATAGAATTTGAGCTTAAAAATCAATGAACTCTGCTTTCAAAAGAGGGAATGCTCAGGGAAGTTTGCCATGCTAGACAAAAATCTAAACAGGACAATGAATACACAAATGAAGCCTTTTTTTTTTTCTCTGCACATCAGAGAGCAATATTGGCTGCAAAAACATCCAAAATTTAACTTCTTCTCGACTCAAGGAATTGGTCATTTGTAAATGAAAGAGAAGGCATTTGGGAATGTTGTGTTGGTCTCTATTTAGGGGGGAAAAAGGTATTAAAGCACACAAGCATAAAAATGTCAAACATATAAACGAAAATGACCCAAAAAAAAAAAAAGTGAGCTTAAAACATCAATATTACCTCCTCCCTCTCAATGAAACCTTGCTGCTTGAGATTGTACATGTCTTTAGAAAGGCCGGTTGAAGCTCCTAGAAGCCTATGTACACCTTAAGAAATGGACAGGTTAAGAATATTGTCACAGATCACATCAAGAAACCTCTTGTCAATCAAATTGCCCAATTTCACTTTTCTTTGTTGAAAAAAAAAAGGGCACAGCCAGTGCCCTCCTGATTCAACCTGACACTATTTTTGAAATTTACTAAGGCCACAGGTGAAACAAAAAGAACATCAACACACGTTCTTATCAATAATTCCTAAGAACTTTTGTATGTCAACTTCATAAATTTATTATTTTAGAGATCAAAGACAAATAATAATTGAGTCTTTGACGCTTTAAAGAGAGAACCATGTTGCAATCTTCCCTTATCGTTGTGTCGTTTTCATTAGATCAGTCTTCTTGTTATATGGCAACACTTTTACTGGAAGTAACTTATCAAACCGTATGGAATTCAATAAGAATAAAAGGGATCGAGCATTTAAACAATTCTAAAGGGGTTTTTACATATATTTTGAAACTATAAAAAAATTATACGGTGTAATTTGAAGTATTGCACATTAATATTTGGATTGAAAATTGATAATCAATCCTTACCTTTACTCAGCTAAAGATCGCTTTCAACTATAAAGAACCAAAATATCCTTGTATAAAAATAAAAAAAAATTAAAAAAGGTTTTTGCACTTGTGCAACATGTATTTTAAAAGTATAAAAAAATCACATCATGTATTTTTTTGAGGGGATCACGTCATGTATTTTGGTGTGATAAATTTCTAGCATCATATTCAAATCTATGCTCTGCGTTGGAAATAAATGATGCTAAATTCTTAACTTTTGTTGGTCAGGGTTGGATTTAAAGTTTTAACTCAAAAACGGGTAACGAAAAGATAAAATAAAAGAAATGTTATGTTTTTTATACATTGTATTTTGAGTTTTTTAAAAAATTGATAGGAGAAAGAGGGGATTAGACCATCACTAATTGGCAATAAAAATAAATAGACCAAAATGTAATAATATTTAGTAAATAGCCCACTTAGATTAAAATAAAATTTATTTTTGTATAGAATGATGTAGAAAAAACACAAAACAACAACGAGATAACGAAAAACAAAAACGAAAAGAAAGGGAAGGGAAGAAGAAAATGAAGAAAAAGGAGGAGATAAAATTAGAAATGTAAGTGTTTAAAAAAACGTGATTGTAAAAGTGCTATGTACTTAAATATTTTTAAAAGTGTTATTTGTTTACATTGGAATTAAAATTGTATCATTTGGTGCAATTTCTCAAAGTTTTTTTAGTAGATCATGTAGTTTGATTGTTCTCAAGTTTACACATTTATATTTCAAATTAATGTGAATTTTGTACCTTTTTATAGTGAATAGTTCTTTTGAATTAACAAGTTTAACCTTGCAACTTATAGATTATATTGTAACAAAGGAAAAAAAATCATGCGCAATGTTTAAAAAAACAAATAAAAAGGTCATAAGAACCATATATTCAAGCTGAGTTAAAAAAAATAGTGTCAAATATTATTTATCTAGAGGCAAATAAAATAAAAACTAAATTCATTGATTTAGAGGTCAAAATTAATTATTAACTAAGAAAGGTGCAAAGCTGATTAAAATTAAAATTCTATTAGAAGTATGGTAATGAAATATCCGAAATAGAGGGCTCCTTTTTGGATAAACTTAAAATAAAAGGGTCTAAAATTGTAAATATCCCGTGAGGGAAATCCAAAAATTAAAAAAAAAATATATAAGAGGGAAAAATCCCGAAATATACACACACATTCCCCATTCGGCAGAATTTGAAAAAAGGCCAAAAAGAAATTCTTAATTAAGAAAATAATTTTTTTTTGGCATTAAAAAAAGCATGCTTTTTTAAGTAGATAAATTGTCTTATTTTTTTTTCAAAAAAAGACAAAAATAACTATAACGAGGAGAGGAATCTCAACATAGTGAAAAGAAAAAAACTGGGAGCTGTTTTAATGTCCAAAAAACATATTTTTTTACGTCAAAAAATTACAAAAAAAAAATCATTTGCCTAAAATGACTTTTTCTTAAAGTTATTTTTTAAAATTCACACACATTCACTCGAGAGATTTTGAAAAATAACCTTAAGAAAAACTGATTTTGGCAAAATGGTCTTTTTTTTTGTAGTTTTTTGAAGTAAAAAAACATGTTTTTTTGGACATGAAAACAGTTTTAGTTTTTTTTCTTTTCACTCTGTTGAGGTTTCTCTTCTAAGTTAAACTGTTTTGGGATGAAAATGATTTTCATGTTTTCATTTTATGCCAAAAGAAAATGATTTTCATGTTTTCATTTCATGCCAAAAGAAAAATCATTTTCATGTTTTGGGATAAAAAAATTACATGTTTTTATGCCAAAACAGTTTTAGTTTTTTGGCATAAAATGACTAAAACAGTTTAACTGCTTAAAAAAATGTTTTTTTTTTATAAAATAAAAAAAGTCATTTTCCCAGTGAGGATTTTTTTTTTGCCCTTTCGTCAAAATCTCCCCATTCCCATTCACTCAGGGGTGAGAAATTCAGAACTCAGGGAAACTGAACCCTAGGAAAATAAAAAATTCAAAATCTCAGATCATTAGAATCGAAGAAGAAATCTCAATTGATTCAATCGGATTTCTCTCAATCAATGGGGAAGAGAAAAGAGCGTCGCCTCGCTGCTATGACTTACGCTGGTCGCAGAGTGAAGCTCGACCTCTTTGTGGAACCCTCTGGTATATAGATATATACGTATTTTTTTTAATATATTTTCCGTTTTTGGATTCATTAGGGTTTTGAGGGAATTGTGGCTTCCCGCTAGTTTGTTTGTTTGGGTGCTGAGAAAATCTGCCCAGTTGGGATTCGTCGTGGTTAATTAAGTTGTTTTTGGGAGGAACGGAGTAGGGAAAGACCTCTTTTTTAGCTGAAAGAGTGTATTTTGATTTTAAATTTGGTGTTTCGTTTGCCTTAATATATGGGATTTGTGGGGTTTTATTTCATGATTGTTTGTTTGTCGAGAAAATCTGACTAGCGAACAGTATGCGTATTGGTTGATAAAAATGACCAATGAAAAACTTTTTGCCCTTCTTTTTTGGGTTGAGTTGAAAGAACCGTACAGTAGTTTTAATTTGGGCGCTTTATTTGGGAGCTTTCCCTCTTGTTTATTTGCTGAGAAAATCTGCCTAATGAATCAGAATCCTTATTGGTTGATTCAATTGTTTTTGAAAAAAAAAAAGGACTAGTGGAAGGCTTTCCTTTTTCCCCTTGCTTGTATTTTGTGGTTTTAGATTTGAGTGCTTGGTTTGGCTTAGTAGAGGATTTGCGTTGCTTCCTGCTTGTTTATTTGTTGAGAAGATATGCCCAATAAGTCCGGACTGCGTATAGGTTGATGGAATAATCTTTTATTTATTTTTTTTTAATTTTGTACTTTGGTTTAAATGTGAGTGATTTGTTTGGCTTGATAGGAGATTTGGGTGGCTCCAGTGCACATGATGAGGTTGGAGTAGATACAGATTCGAAACAACGAGCTGGTTTACCCAATTCACCATCTTCTTCAGGTGGGTTCCGTTCCGTCAGTTTTCTTCAAAAAGGACTATGTAGAGGGGACGTTTGTGCTCAACATTATATTGGTGGAATTATGGAACTATAAAAAAAAATGTCACAAGACTTTGTGATGTTCTTTTGCTTTCTCCGCCCAAGAATTTGTTTTCAGACTGTAGGGTGGCTGTGACTTGAGAAACAATACCATACATTGTCAGATCAGGTCGGGCTTTGCCACAGTGAATTTATGAATCACTTGCACCCAATGTGTCCTTTTTCACCGCAGCAAAGCGATTTCTGCAGGGATATCTGTTTATCGGTTCGTATGCCTCTGGCTTTGTTTTTGTTCTGTACACTGCTGACTTCTTGCCTTGATGTTTAACAGGTGGCTGTGTGATGAATAGATGCCAAAATTATTATTATTTAGAATTTTAGCAGTTCTTAAGAAGCTTTCTTTTGTCCATAATATACAATTCACGGAAATACTAGAATCTTCCAAAAGCTCGTGTCTTCTTAGGATCTTATAGGTGCTTGACCTGGTAGTATTTATTTTGTCTTCAGGCCTACAACCAGAGAATCCACTGCTCTTACTTGGCCAATATAGTGATGATGAATTAGAAGATGACTCGGCAAAGACACTTGATAATGCAGCTGTGGAAAATTCTTCGCCCAGCAATAAGGATGAGGTAATTAACAGATTTGACTACCTTGATATTATTCTCACATGACTGTATTTTCTTCGTACCTTGTAGCCTATAAGTGAAGCTATCGTTTTTAACTGTTAGTGGGAAAGCTACGTAGTTTAAATCTGGTTCATGCCTTTGTCCTCATATAGTCATATCTTATTGGACCTTATCCTTTTTTTAAACTTTTTGGAGGGAAAGCCTTATCTGCTCATGTTCTTAAAAATGTATATATCAGGTCAATGTTTTGCATGGAGAAGCTTCAGTAGATGTTAAGGTCAGTACCGCCGAGGTACAACATGAAATTGATAAAGATTCTGCTTCACTTAATTACCAGGACCCAGAAGGCGTGGATAAAAGAGAAAGCGATGCAACGGTCTCAGGAGATTTATGCAAAGACTTGGAGATGGAACAAGTGTCCACTTCTGGAACATCTAATGTACAACTGTTGGAAGATGTTGGTTCAGGTTGGCAGATAGTAATGCATGAGGAAAGTAACCAGTATTATTACTGGAACACAGAAACGGGAGAAACTTCATGGGAAATACCAGAAGTATTGGCTCAGGCGTCTGTGGTGGGGTTTAACCATAAAACTCCTGCCTTTAGTGAGAGAACAGAGGACGTATCTATTAATACACAAGAAACCAACTTGAGTTCAAGGGTGACATTAGAGAATCTCTCAGCTGCAACAGGTGTTGAAGGGTTGCATCCGGTTGTGTGGAATGGAGTGAAAAATGATGCTGAAAATGATGCCAATCAGGGTAATGATGTTGTTGACTCTGGTTCCTTCAATGATACCTTAGGCGGCGCAAATCGTGATTCACAACTTGACCTTTCTTCCAGTCTTATAAAACATAGTGAGACTATGTTAGGGAGATTGAAGTCAGTTAAAGGGTAAGCTGACCCTTTCCTTTTTCTTTCTTATTTATATATGCATTGTGCTTTCTTAAGAATGTTCTCTTATTGTTATTTTAGGAATTATTTCGCAGATTTTCACTTTTCTAATTGTTAAATAAATAATATGTTTCAGGTCTAAGCGGGAATTGCGAAGTCTGGACTGCTTCTCAAGATACATTTTAGAAGTTGAGATCAGACTTTCAGATATTAGAACACTTGCATCCTTTGGGTCATCTCTGCATGAATTCTGGGTGCACTCAGAAAGGCAGCTTAAACGGCTTGAGGATGCCATTAATGTTGAAATTTACAAGATTGCTGAATCTCAAGTACTTGATGACAAACGTAAAGAGAGTGTGGTGCATGAATCTGAGGCACACGGTGCAGGAAATGTGGAGCTTTTTCCTATTTCAGAGAATACCCATGTTACTCCTGTTGTTAACACAGCTCCTAACATGCACTTTGAAAGTAGTTCTGGTGAACAAGTAAATGGGGCAGCATGTCCCAATGAATTAATTCCTCAGCATGATTCTAATTCTGTGGAAGACGTTGACATGGACGTTGAAGATGCTACTTCTGCAGGCAATACAGCTGTTGCCGATGAATTAGGTTTGAAGAAGTTTGCTGTTTCAAAGCAATGGATTCAGCCCATCCAGCCTGCGGAGCACACATCTGTAGAGTCACATGATGCATTTGCTGCACCTCCTTCTCCTGATGAGGAGTGGATTCCCCCACCACCTCCAGACAGTGAACAGATTCCTCCACCCCCGCCAGATGAGCCACCTGAACCTGTTTATCCTCCGCCCCCATCTTACCCCGAAACAGTGCCACCTGCTCCCTATGTGGAACAATACAATATGTCATATCCAGATTCTGGTTTTGAATATTATGGACATGCAGCTACTGATTTCCAAAACGGTAACTTTTATGGACATGAAGAAGGATGTCAAGTTGCTGTTCCCCGGGCACCAATTTACTACAGTGCTGTTCCAAACCATTACGCTGAAACTTCTCAGATTGCAGCTAATCCCATTGTGCCTGTTGCTTATTATGAGCTCCAGGATGGAGTACCTCCTGCTCCTGGGACTAGTATTACAGAATCGTCTCATTTTCTTGGGAAGCCAACTCCAGTTAGCTATGAAACTCTTTCTCCGGATCGTGTGGGCTTTGTCAAAGCAGGCTGCGATAAGTTGACCATTGAAAAGGATAGTGGTTTTTTTGTTGGGATTGATAGAACATCTGTGGAGACTCTTCCCACCACAGCCACCATCCAAGCTCCTGCAGCTGTTCTAGCTAAAGACAGTGTTGAAGTGCCATCAACTAATGTTGTCTCTGTGTCCGCTACCTCAACGGTTACTAAGGTTCAATCTAAAGGTAAACTATCATGATTTTATATATACATGTTCTTTTTTTTTTTTTTTTTTTTTTTTGTATACATACATATATATATATATGTGTGTGTGTGTGTGTGTGTACGTGTTTGGTTACTCAGACTGTCTAATGTTTCTTTCTCAGTTGCACGGAGTAAAAAGCGGACTGTTGCAGTTGCCCCATCCTTGAGATCGAGGAAGAAAGTCTCCAGTTTGGTGAACAAGGTCTGCATTTTTGCTATGCCATAATCAATTTCCAGAAGATGTATCTGTGTTGTGACTACCAAAAACTTTTTTTTTTCCAATCATCATTCATTGTTGTATTTATTTTACTAGTGGAAGGCGGCAAAAGAAGAGTTGCTTGAAGATGAGGAAGAACCAGAGAATGCTTATGAGATGTTGGAGAGGAAGCGGCAAAAGGAAATACAGGTTAACCCATAATTTCCTTCGTAATGGTAATTGAATTTTTTTTTTTCTTCTTTTGGTCCCCTTACATGCCTTTGGTTGCAGGAGTGGCACGCTCAACAGATTGCCAGTGGAGAGGCCAAAGATAATGCTAATTTCCAACCGCTGGGAGGTGATTGGTATGACAGCCGAAATAACTCCTTTAAGTTTATTTAGAAGTCGTCAGCAAGAAAAAGGCATATTGCTCTATATCCAACTCGAAATTCTTAAAAATGTTGATTTTTGTACCGTTGAGTATGTTCAACTAATCTAGGTCTACATCCATCTTATAGGAGGGAACGGGTGAAGAGCAGGAGAGCTCAACGCCTCAACAAGCCAGTGAAGCTACACGAACCTCACCTGAGGCACGTAGTGATGAAAATTACCAGCAGCAGTAGGCTGATTTAACTGAACATTCAAAGGATCTTCCATCTGGATGGCAGGTTGGTGCCCCAGTTTCATCTACTTGTGTGTTTATTTACGGCTTCAAAAGCTGTATATATCTATACAGGATTCTATATACTCCATGGGTGCACTGTTAATACAAGTTTTTAGATTTTGATGACAATAAAAGCAAGCCTTGTAATGTGTTCAAACATAGATGTCTTGATCCCTAAATTATGGTTCTCTGTTGCCTCTTCATATCTGATAACCTTTTCTTTTCTTTTCTTTTTTTTTTTTTTTTTTGGCTCTCTTTGACTGAATTCAGGCATACTGGGACGAATCGTCGAAGCAGGTTTACTATGGAAATGTCGTCACTTCAGAAACTACGTGGATCAGACCAACAAAATAGGCCATAATTGAAATCCTATAATGAAGCAAGGAAGACACAAAATTACATAAACCATTCCACGACATTGAATTGCACTCCAAGAGGCATTAGCTCAGCGACAAAAACTCGTACTTCCAACACCGAGCTGCTGCCTCCTGAAAAGCTCTTCAGTGATGTTAAAAGGTTCATGTAAAACTGTTTTTGCTGCTTTTTGGTGTCTTGTTGCTTTGCTTTCTGAGCTGGGTAACCAATCCACCTTTGCTATGCAAGAGCAGAGTTTTGCCCTTTTCATTTTTATACAAACGGGATGTAAGCATTTGAGAAGTAGATCTCCTTTCTTTCTTGCATTGAAATCATTAGTTTATATTATTTTTGTTTTTGTTGCGTACTTGGTAGTTGGTTGAAATCCTTTGATACAGTTGGTAGACGTCAAAAGTGGGAGGAAAGAGAGTAAAAGGATTTTTGAAGACAATAGATGATGTGTTCGGTAGAAGAGAAGAGAAGGGGAGAAAATTGAAGAGATAAAAGACACTTAGTCCCACAATTTTAATTTTTTTTTTGGTTATTAACATTAATATTGCTTAAATCCTAGGATCTTTCTAACTTTGCTTATTGAACTTTAAAAATTACAATCTTATCTTTTGAGCTTTTAAATTTAAAAATCACTATTTTACTCCTAAACTTTTAAAACTTCTCATTTTCTTTCTAAAATTTTTGATTCTCCGTTCAAATAGACGGAGTTGAGTTTATATGATTTACACATAGATCATTTGTAAGGGCAAATGAGATTTTATTTTAAGTTTTGTTTTACGTTTACACTTGCACTTGATGTTTATTTTTTAATTTGAACTTTCATTTAGAAAAGATGTCTACACATTTCTTCTCATATTTAATATATAATTCAATTAATAAGTTGATATTGTTTATTGATATCTAAATTTGAATATTAAATAAGATGAGTTACATATTAATGATGAGGAAATATCAACAAACAGTATCGAGAGTAAATGTGCGTACAGATCCTTCTTAAATAAAAACGGATAAAAAAAGAAGTTAAATGAAAGTATAAACGTAAAAGAAAACTTAAGAGTGATAAAATCTCACTTTTATCTATATAGGTGACTCGTAAACTCGTATGAATTACGTAGGCTTAATTTCATCTATTTGAATAAAAAATTAAACATTTAGGAGAGAATAAAAAGTTTTGAAAGATTAAAGGTAAAATAGTATTTTTAAAATTTAAGGGATAAAGTGAAAATTGTGAAAATTCAGTAGTAAAATGGTGATTTTTTATAGTTCAGGGGCAAAGTGATAAAAACACTAAAATTTAAAGGCCATTTACATTAATAACTTTAAAAAAAAAAAATTGGACGTATGTTATCCCTACGAAAGTGAAGAGATTATTGCAAAGAAAACTTTCATGCTTTGCATAAGATATAAATAGTCCATTTAGTTTTTATCCTTTTAGACTAGTATAGTATCAATTAATATATAAAATAGTTATTTATTTTATGCAACTAGTGTAGTATCATTTTCAACTACGTTTCAAAAATGCTCTTTTCATCACTCTCGCTAACATTTCTCCTTCCTTTTATGTTTACTAGTGTTTTTGTGTGAAGTTTTTTTCTCATTTTTAAAAACACACAAAACAAAAATTAAAACAAAAACATGTTTGGGGGAAATTTTATGGAAAATAAAAATAATTTTTTCAAAAACAACCAAAATTTCTTAAGCTTTTGAAAACAAAACAAAAAGATGTTTTCAAAATTTTCCATTGCCGTCAACCAAGGCCCTCTCTCCCACACCCCTCAATTTGGACCCAAACCCACCTCGCCAGCAACTGCTAGAGGCCCATCTTCACCGGCGACTCCATGGACCCACTCTCACAGGCGACTGTAAAGGCGACGTAGCCGACCCAGATTGCCGTCCTCCTCCCACCCCGTCATCTCTCCAGCGATTCTTCGCGCCCATCGAAGCTTGTCAGCCGTCATTCTTCATCGAGCGCTCCCCCCGGTTAGATCTTGTGGGCCATCGAATTCTGCACCGAGTGGGCCATTGGCTCTGCGAGAAGGCCGTCTATGTCTGGCGGGGTTGACTCCTTCATCTGCTTTGCTGCAATTGGAACCATCGAGCCGTCGTCGGTGTCGTGCTCACCAGAGCAAAGGAAGACTTATCCTCTCCATTTTGTAAATAATAACAATGAAATTGCTAATATATTAATAATTAACTTTTATAATTAAATTTGGGGTTTTATTTGTATTTATAATTTTTTTATTAAAAAATATTTAAAAAAAAAAAACATACCACCAATATACAACCAAATATAATTTTAAAAACAATCCTTCACAAATTTTTCAAAACATTTTCATTTTTAGATTTGTCAAAAAATCAAAATCAAAATAAAAACACTACCAAAAGCTCATATCTGGTATTTTGTCAAGTTTGGACTTGAAATGTGGTAAACGACAAGTCAACTCCCAAAAATCAATATCTCAAATGCCGATTACTAATAATTCTTCAATATGTATAGCAATTTTATCAAGAGAAAAAAGATTATTATTATTATTATTATTTTGGATCATAACAACAACAACAACAACAAACAGAACAAATCATGATTGTAGGTCGGGCAACAAAATTTGACATTGCTTTTAAAAAACTACTTCCTCATGACCATGGTTCAAGTTGAACATTACATACGCATGTGAACAATTCATTGTTCCCAAAAAATTGAACGCCAGTAAATGCTAGAATGAAACCATAGGCCTTAATCTTCAAGCTATCAATTCATTCTAAAACATGAGCTAAATATCAACACGTGCTGAACTCAAAACCTTGCCTCATCTTCTCCTGTCATCTCTGTAAGGTCCTTCAGCTCTCTTTATCCTTCAAGAATCCAAGAAAAAGAAGAAACCCGAAAAAGAAGAATCCGCCAGACCAATTGCCCCCACCGCCGCCACCTCCACCACCACCATCGCCATCATCACGAGGTGGAAACCCGGTCCCACCATCATCGAGATCCGGTAACTTGTCCTTGACTGCATAATTCAATCAACAACAGAGGAATTATTTAAATCAATCTGAAAATTTTCAATAAGAAAAACAGACCCATGAATCACGAGTCAGACATTTCATAGCGAATTGCACCGAGTAAGATTTCAAATTTGACAAGAAAATGTCAAAAGAAGCATTTAAGGCTAGAAAGGACAATGTTGGTTCATGCTTGGATTGGCACAGGCTCAATACATGACAACATGAATAGCGCAGAGGCTCTTTTACCTAATCTCGACATCTATATGCTAATACACACAACGGCGTCTACTAATACTAATACCGGTTATGGCTATGGCTATTACCTGGAATGTGAGTCATTGTTGGAGCCTGACGTGTAACTGTTTGGGTTTGCTCCGCACCGCATTTGGCATTCTGAAAAAATAAAGAAATAAAATAAAAGTAAAGATCAAGACCTTTTTCCTCCTGGGAGCATTCATTTAACTAAATCTTTGACCAGGACCGCATGATGGAGAGTAGGAAGAGCAAAACAAATGTTTTCATCACTCTAAGTATATACATAGTTAAGGATGGAACAAGCAACATTTGCGAAATTTCAGAGAAAGTGAGTATAAGAGAGAGAAGTAATGACAAAGCTTACCAAAGCAGCAGCACATATGAAAGCACTCGACTGTCTTAGCGTAGAGTGCACGACTGGTTTTTTTGTCCCACCAAAAGGAAAGCGTGTACCGCACTCTATTGGTTCCAACTTGACATTCTTAACCAGTCCTAATGTAACACTCTGTGCTTGCCCCTTTTTTGCAACCGACGGGTGAAACTGGAAGGAGACACTTCCTAGACCGTCTTTACCTTGTTGCTTACATCCCAAAATTCTTGCTGTGAGAAAATACACAAGAGTTAAAAAAACAGTTCAGTACCACCCATGTAATTGTAATCAATAGACGAAAAATTGCATTGAATGAAAAAAAAAAAGCAATGGATGAAGTTATTGCAAGAAGCCAGTCACAACACATCTCTATCAACCAAAATTGACTCCGAAAGGATCTTGGTCTAGGGACTCTCATAAAATACACCATTAAAAGTGTCTGAACACTAACACAGCGGATATGGCTCACTCAGTAATTGCCATTGGCTACGAACCCGATATGGGGAAGAAGCATTGTTCTTTGTGAGGTCTGAATCATTACATGAGCCCACTTCTTGTTCCATTTGTGGGAATCCATAACGAGCCCTAATATGTGACTGACCCTGTTTGAGGATAATGAATCACTTCGTGCTGACTTATTACACTTGTCGATAAGTTTTGGAGCCTTGTATGAGAATGGAAAACTGGTATTTCTACAACTCTGTATCTCCTTAACTATAAACTTAAGTTGGTGTCTGGTTCATAGGTTCACACAGTTTGAACCCACGAGCCCAATCCAATCAATTTGAGAATTTAACCCCAAACACCAATTCAGATTTCATTCTTTGTTTAGATTTTACACTTCCAAGGATTGCAGTTTAAACCATATATTCAAACAAAAAAAAAAAAAAAATCAAAACTACAAAATTTGAAGCCTTGAACCCAACGGTTAGTTAGAATGCACTCAACCTCTTCACGTGGTTTTACACAGATGTCTACATTTTTGCATACTTTGTTTCTTACTCCTCTCTCTCTCTTTTTTTTTTTCAGCAGTTAAAAAAAAGATCAAGAATATTAGTTCTATCACCCAATCAAGTATAAAGTTGCAAGCAGAAAAGAACAGATGCTAAGAAATAAAAAAAGTGAGTAAAATAAAAGTAGTCCCCATCCATATAAATTAAAAATAAAATTTATACCTGGTGCTAGTTGAGGTGAGTTGACAACAGTGCTTGGAGCTGCAGTACACGTTGACATCTTGACAACAATGACAGAAAAAAGATGACCTGAAAAATATGGAGATTATTTTTAGAACAATTGACACCAAATATGTACAAAAAAGAAATGTCCAAGATGAAAACAAATTTAACATCTACATGACCAATAACCAAAAGCACTTGAATATATATATATATATATATATATATATATATATATATATATATATATGTATATAGTTAAAAACGCTCCATATGACAAACGCATTTCATGAATATAAACACTTTTCACCAAGTTCAACCAAAATTGATGCTTCGTCAATTGAACAATTACGGTAAGAGGTATTAATCGAGGAACGACAATAAAAACATAAAATTTTCTCGGCAAACAAACAGGGTACGGAAAAAAATCTTAACTTTACAAATAGGGTACGAAAAAGAAAGGAACAAACTTTAAACTGCACCTTGCAATAAGTTTGCTTCAAACGAATACTATGCAAATCCCCAATCCAAAGGGTTCTGAAATCTTCAACCAAAAATAAAAGATAAAAATCGAATAAAATAGCAAAAAAAAAAAATTAAAGCACAAAGAAGGGTTTTGGATGTTAGAATTTGGTTATTCTTCTTACCTGTGAGATTTTTTTCCCCTGCAGAATTGAATTGAAGACGGCTTTTTTTTGTTTTTTCCTTTTCCTTTTTTTTTGGGAATTATGGTTAAAAAGTGTGTTTTTATGGGCAAAGTTGAAAGGAAAGGAACGGCGGGCAAAGTTGCCAAGGATGGGAAAGGAAAGGAACGGCCGGTGATCAAACGGTGTCGTTTTGGTTGTCTGCTTCGTGGGCTTTTGACTGGGCCGTAGTTAAGTTTGACAATAAGAGCCCGGCCCATGACCTGTTAGTGGGCTGGGGAATTTAATAAGAGTTAACGAGATAATTGGTCCAATTACGTTTATTGAATTAAAATATGACTTTAATTTATAAAAATTCTATAAATATCTTATAATGATATCTTTAAAATTATTTATATGTAATTATATAGTACAATATGTAATATCATTAACATAATTACTGTATCATTAAAGACATTTTAAAGATATTTTGAATCTTGTGTCAGATTTTAATTTCATAACAATAATTTAGATATGTATTATAATTTTTTTTTTTAATAAACGTGATGACATTTAAGGTTTTTTTTATTATTTATAAATGTTATATATGTTTATTTATCACACAATTTAATATATAATATAATATAAACAATAATATGGTATAAATTTTTTTAAATATGAAATAAATAAATACAATTTTTAAAAATGTGGTATAACTTTAATTTTCTCTAGTGGGTTTTACCTACAAGGAAAAAGAAAAAGATAAGAATGAGAGATATAGCAGCTTTAGAAAGGTATTTAAAAGTATTATTAGATATAAGGAAAAAGTTTAGTAAATAACGGAAAAACTAAAGTCAATATTTTTGCATGCAGTAATATTCCAAAAATACCTCATTAATTACCTAAAACGCCAATCTCGCACTTTCTCCTCCATCACTCCATCTAGCACGCTCCCTCCCTCCCTCATCTCTCACGCTTTCTCTCTCCTCCCTTCCATCTCCCTTGCTCTTTCTCCTCCATGCGATTCAGTAGCTGGAGGCACGACTATCTACATTTTAAGCTTAAGCACTTGAGGCATGGCTGGAGGGGTAGCTACAGTTGGTGAATCAATGTCGACCACCAACACAGTTGCGAGGTGATTCATGGCAAATTAGAAGGACGTAACAAGATGAAATTCTATACAGACGGAAAGCACATATGGGCTAGGAAATATATGCACAAAAATGCTCTCATTAAGTATTCCTTTTTAAAGTCGGTGGAAGAGCCATAGGCGCCACAGTGAGGTCACAAAAATCCTGCAGCAATCTTGAAAGCGCCTGGCTGTGTGTCCATGACTCCTCCACCGACTTTGAAGGGGCATACTTCTTGAGAACATTTTTATGCATATATTTCCTTACCCATAGGTGCTTTCCGTCTGTAGGAAATTTCATTCTTTTTCGTCCTTCTAATCTGCTCTACACTAGTGGTCAACATTGATTCACCAACTACACTCGCACCTCCAGCCATGCCTCCAGGGCTCAAGCTCCATATGCAGACTATCGCGCTTCTAGCCACTGAATCTCATGGAGGAGAGAGAGAGAGGGAAATTGGAGAGAGACAGGGTGAGCAGGGAGACGAAGAAAGGAGATATATAACGTGATAGGCGGAGTAATAGAGGACAAAACGTGCAATAGCATTTTAGGCAATTAATCAGGTATTCTTGGTATATGAGAACATGCAAAAATAGTGATTCAACTTTTATGGTATTCACGAAACTTTTTCCTTAAACCACCTCAAATTAAATATATTATAATTAAATTAAGGATGTTCACAGAATCCGTCAATCTATTCAATCCAATCCAGTCTAATCTGGCGGATTGGATTGGATTATAAAAAAAACATGGATTGGTTTTGTATTGAGATTTTCTAATCCGATAAATACAAATTGGATTACGGATTGAGTAACTTTTAATCTTTGTAATCCGTATATCTGAACTGTTATTATGTAAATTTTATATATACATCTATAAATATACGTAAAAGATGATAATAAATGAATAAACTTATACACCTTGTGTCTAAAGTCTATATGCTTAATAAGAAAAAGAAACTTAGCCCAATTACAAAGCCAACACTTTTTTCTCATGTCTAAAGTTTATTTAAGATTGTTTGTTGCAATGTTTTGTAAGGCTATAATTTAGTTTAATATCAAATACATGCATTTGATTGGATAGTAATATGTTGGATTTTATTGATTTATGTTATATTATATTATGTTAATTTTAAATGTCATTCTTTTAGTAAATTTAAAGGCTTAATTTGTAAATCCGTAGAATCTAATATGTAAAATCTGTTGATTTCAAATTTGATTGGATTTGGGCTGTTCACAAATTCATTATGGATTAGGGCTTTTCCAATCCGATCGGTATAAATTAACCTTTTATTCGTATAAACTAATCAATCAAAACCCTAATTTAAATTCAAAATTATTTACATTTTAATGACAAAACCATTTATCATTCATCAAATACCTTATATACACCGATGACCCAACAAGGAATGATATTCTAACAAATTTATATCTCTCCATATATATACACACTTATTTTCAATGGTTATGTTTTCAATAGTTATATTTTCAATAAAGACATATTTTAACAATAATTGATGATATGACGTGATAAGAATTTAATCTCATTAATAATGATGAATTTTTTGGTCAACTATCTACTTTGTTATAATATATATATATATATATATATATATATATATATATGGACTTATTTTCAATGGTTATGTTTCCAATAGTTACATTTCCAATAAAGACATATTTTAACAATAATTGATGATATGACGTGATAAAAATTTAATCTCATTAATAATGATGAATTTTTTGGTCAACTATCTACTTTATTACAACTGTTAGATTTATATCAAATAACTACTAATAACAATACCTATTGAAAACGTAAATATTAAAACCATACCCATATATATAACAACTTAATGTGGAATCTAAGACGAAAAATATGGTAACATATATGCCTCAAAAACTGTAAATGGAGAAGATGGATTTGATTTACAAAACACCCTGCACAGATATAGAATATAGATATGTATTTTTTTTAAGAAAAATTACTAGAAAAGTACAACATTAAAAAACCTTTGGTTGTTTGTTTTGGTGTTCGTGAAGTGAACAACATGGTGCCTCTGGGTTGTGAATAAATTATGTTATTTCCATACACGGACGGTTCTTTGCGATACTTTGCCGATTCTTCTAGTTATTTTTCTATAGGAGAAAAAATATCCGTGTAAGGGTGTTTTTTTTTTTTTTTTTTTTAAAATCAATTCCATCTTCTCCTAGATCTACACGATTCTTGAGTTTTTTTTTTTTTTCTTTTTGATTTTCACTTTAATGCACTTATGATTACCATATATTTCAGTCGAATTCTTCAATTAAGATGGTGTATGTATGCTTGGAGAGATATACGTTTGCCAGAATACCATTCCTTATTTGGGTGTATATAAGGGTGTTTGAGGAATGACAAGTGAATTTAACATTAAAATGTAAATAATTCTAATTTTAAATGTAATATAGTTATTTGGTGTGTTTTAATTAAAAAAAAAATGAATGTCACTATAATTTTCTTTTTCAAATTTATGTTATAAGAGTTTAAGATATAAGTCATGCAAATATATCAAATAAAGTTCAATTAAATAAAATATTGAGACATATAGATAAATAACCTTTTTGAAAGGACTTTTAAAATAAATATCATAGCTTTTTAATTAAGCAAATGGTCGTTTATTATTAGTAAATTTGAGTTTATCAATGATAAACTCAAGTTTATCAATGATAAACTCAAGTTTATCGAGTTTAATACTTTTATCAGATAAATTTAGTTTATTATTGATAAACAATCATTTGTCTAATTTAAAAAAGTTATAATTATTTATTTTAAAGAGGTCTTAAAAAAGGCTATCTAGCTCAATTTCTCATTAAAGATAAATCGAAACGAAAAAAAAATTGTTGGATAAATGTGAAAACATAAAGTTATGGCATGTCGTAAAACTTCTTAAACACCCAGACTTGGTAGTTAAATGTACTATTTTGTGGAAATTTTTAGCTTAAATTTTATATAAAAGTGATTTAGATGAACAACTAAATTTGAAAATGGTATATGAATATATAGTCTAAGTTAGACATCGTTTCTTGCAGTACATGAAATGACGGTAGGGGACAAGATTGAAAGTGGAAGGTGTAGATTTTCGAGGGATTTGTAAAAATGACTTTTTGGGAAATTTTTTTTTGGTCAATGACCTTTTTTTTTTGTCAGTTTTTGGCCCAAAAAAAAGGCTTTTTAGACATCAAAACGGTTCCAGTTTTTTTTTTCATCCTATTGAGGTTCCTTATCTTGCTATAGTTATTTTTCTTATTTTTTTGAAAAAAAACTGAGGCAATTTACCTGCATAAAAAAACATGTTTTTTGGTTCAAAAAAAAAAAAGAGGTCATTTCCTCAATTCAAATTTTTTTTTGGCCCTTTCTCTAAATTCTTCCTAGATTTTCCCTATATGGTTCGTACTTATCAATTCGATGATAAGAAAGAAAAAAATGCATTATACTAATTTTTTTTTAAGCAAGTATATAAATCTTTGCATGACCACTAACAATGTGACATCCCGAGCATTTTTAATACATTAAAAATACAATAACATAAGAATTAAGTTAAATAGAAATATGTGTTACAAGGATTATAATTTAATCCAATTTTTATTATAAATTCTATAAAAGTCAAAAATGAGATTTTTAAGGATAAAAACCATGCTATAGCCTTAAATAAAGAAGGATATGAAAATAAGCTAAAAAGCTTAATTGTTGCAAAATGTGTTGCAACAAATGCTAAGACAAAAATATGGTTTAAGAAAAATACTGTATAATAATATGAAAAATTACATAGTATTAAAATAATGCAGTGTAAGGAAGTATACCGATAAAGTTATATAGTATAAAAATTACACTGCAAAAGTAATACAATATAAGAATTTGACTGTTTAAGCAGTACAAAAATTAGATTATTCAAAGTAAAAGTAGTATAAGAATAATACTATTTAGAGGACATGAATAAGTAAGGAATGTTGTGTAAGCACATAATAGTATAGAGAATGTACTAGCAGCATAAGAAGAATACTGTTAGTATAAATTTAGACTGTATAAAGTTAAACGGTATAGGGATTTCATTAAAGTGGTGGATGTAAATAAGTATGGAAGGTTGTGGGATCTCATGAATTATATAGAAAAGAATACTGACAGTATAGAAAAAATACTGTTAGTATAAATTTAGACTATGTAAAAAGTATTTGTGGGACCCAACATGGACACCAAAATGAATGAAAATTTGACACCAAACCCCTTAGGTGGCCCAATTATATATTGTCAAGTTGTTCCAACTTTTTATCACAAAAGATGATAAGTGGTGATGATGATGGTGAGTCATCAAGTTTATAAAAAAATCAAGTTTTGTTCATTTGTTTAATGTACCAAGAAAAATGTTCCATTTTTCTCCCAAGATAACCGTCCCCCTCTAAGTTATACTCTCTCAAAATTTTGATGAATTCCAAGCTCCAAATCATGTATTAAAGCAAGTTTAAGTGACGGAAATAAAGATTGAAGAATTTTCAAGGTAAAAACCCAAGCTTTTCCTATTATGCTTAAGGGTTTTGTTCATGATTTGGATGGGTTTTGATTGGGTTCTGTCATGGTTTTGTGGAGAAGATATGAAAAAGTTTTGAGCTTGGCAAAGGAGGATAAAAAATGTTAGCAAAGTTTAGGTAAATCTCTAAACTTTTTACTTGAAATTTATATTATAAATATGTATGCCAAGTGTTTGATGAAATGTTTTGAGCTATGGCATGTAAATGGACATTATAGCATAATTGTTTTATGTTTTATATTGATGGTGATGATGAAAGAAAGAAAAAAAGTAAGGGTTTCATGGTTAAAAGTGAAAAATTGTTAAACTTTGTAAAATTTAACTAGTTTCAAAGGAATGGGGTCTTGAGGGCCTTAGAGGCCAATTTATGTTCCAAACATGATATAGGAACTGCCAAAACAGTAAAAGAAACAATTTTTGTTAACAAAGTTTTACAAAATTCTAAAAGGACTAAATTGCAAAGTTTTATAAAAGTTTAGCAGATTTGAAAATCAGCCAAAAAGTCTACCTTAACATTGGAATTTCAGGAAAGTTAAAACATGAAAGTTGTAGAACTCATAAAAAGGTTAAGGAATCTTGGATAGTTTGTCAAAATTCTGCTTAGTTGAGAAATTATGAATTTTACAAAATTTTGAGTACAAAATTTCAAGAAATGAAAATGTTATAAAATATATTGAATTCGACCATGGTGCTTTTGTAAGTTTTATTCCTTATAAAAAACTAAACGTTTTGGCATAAAGTGGTCGTCTTTGGTTCTAGGCCTAAAAATGTAAAGATTTTTGTATTTCGGGTCAAAACTATAAAATCGTGTAAAAAATAGGTTTTCACCAGGGAACATTGGGGTCCTGTACTGCTATAGGCATTGAGTAATCAAAGATGCTAAGTTTTAAAGATTTAAAGTTTAGTCAAGGAATGAATGAAAGAAAAACGTTAAGGGCAAAAATGTAGAGATTTTTGTCTTATAGGTGAAAACTATAAATTTTAACAAAATAGATTTAATTAAAAGGAAAACTATAGTTTTCCTTTTCCACAATATTATGAGATGTAAAGAAATTAAAGTTATGTTTTAAACAGGTTCTGAAAGTTTTTAAAGACCCGTCAAGGGCAAAATGGTCATGTTGCGAAAATTACTAAAACGGACCCGAAACGCCCGATGTTAGAAAATGCCCCTTAGTGAGAATTTTTTCATGATATGTAAGTAATGAAACGGTAAAGTTAAGCACTAGTTTAATAAAATTACAAAATTGACGAAAAACCCGTTAAAGGTAAAAACATCATTTTAAAGAAATGGCTAAATGGAGTTGAACCCTCTGAATTAGCAAAACGGTCTTAGACGAAGATTCTTCTATAATACGTTAGGTAACTAACCCATCAAGAAAGACAGTAAAACTAATTAAGGAACGTTAAAGTTAAGTAAAAAGAAAGTAACCCGGTGGGTTGCAAGGTTAAGGAAAAAGTAACCCGATGGGTTACAAAATTAAGTAAAGGGAAAAGTAACCTGGTGGGTTACAAAGTTAAGAACAAGATAAACCAATGGTTTATAAAGTTAACTAAAGAGAAAGGTAAGGTAACCTAATGGGTTACAAAGCTAAAAACAATGGGGTACAAAGTAAAGAAAAAATGTAAACCGATCGGGTACCAAGTTAATTAAAAAGGAATGAATATTTAATGTTTAAGTTCTATTATTAATTGAGTAGATTGGTAATATGAAAAGTTAGCTAATAAGTTGGGTGTTTTATGATCAGGACACAGAAGCCGACTAATGAAAGGAAAATGAATGAGACAGGAACGCTAGAGCTATAGACAAATAAGTTTCAAACCTCACCTACAACATATAATAGATGATTTTCAAATGCTTATGTATATGTATGCGAATGTGTTTACAATTGTTATGCAAGTTTTTTTAAAGTACATTTGCATTTGTGATGAAAAAGATTTTAAAGTTCAAAACAAGATTTGCAATGAAATTGCAATTATTATGTTTAAAGTATATTTGCACTTGATATGCATAACGTTTTTAAAAGTTCAAGTTATGATTTTCAATGTATTTAAAGTATGTTTGCCTGTGAAATGCACAATGTTTTCAAGAGTACAAGTTATGATTTTCAAATGTGTTTTTTCATATGATGTGTTAGCACTTGATATGCTCACTAAAGTTAAAAAGAATGTAAAATAAAGATAAAAAGATAATATCGTACCAGCCTCCTTGGTGTGACGTACACAAGTAAAGTTAAAGTTATGACCTCCTTGTTGTGAGGTATTCAAAGTAAAGTCAAAGTTATAACCTCGGCGTTCGATGGTCTCAAGTCTTCCATAAGAGAAGCAACATGTTTATGATCTCATGTTTAATGATGTTGGTACGAACACTAAAGTTTACATGTTGAAAGAAAAGATAAAGAATGATCATAAGATGCTCATAATTAAAAGTTCATAATTGAACATAAATAGAAACATGCATTTTGATTTTGCTTGTATTCCTTATAATAAAATGTTTAAGTGTTATGAAAAACATTCTGAGAAATATTTTACATTAAATGTTTATGAGAAACATTTTTATGTTTACAAGAAAAAGGTTTATGAAGGACGTTTTAAGAAAATGCCTAAAAAATGTTTTATGAAAATTAAGAGAAAGGTTTTTATGAGAAAACTTTTAAAGCATGTTTTGATTATTCGTGAGATTACGTTTGAACTTACTGAATGAAAGCTCATTAAAAGTACCTTCTGTTAGACATGTGTAACGCCCCTATATGGGGGTTAACAGTTTTTAATGAGATAAAATAAAAATAAATAATAAAAGTAAAACCTTAAAGATTAAAATTTGCCCGGGACTTAAATGAAAACTCTCAACTCAAAAATAAAAATATAAACGATAAATAAACCACAGTTTAATGTAGCACCTTAAATTTAATAATATAAACTGTTGTCATCATCATTTTAACCCTCAACACATTGTAATACAGTCACAGAAAGTAACAATTGATGCTTACATTATCATGAAGAACATTCTCAACAATTGAAGCAGTCCCAATGTAATATAGCTACATCACTTCCTCAACTATATTTCTCGTAGCCACCTCACACTTAGTGAGTCCTGAAAAGATATAAACATAAGGGAATGAGCAACACTATGCTCAGTAGAGAAAGCCATTACTCACCTCTATCATTACCACATTAAAATCTGCATGGTTAGTAAGTTACATCATATTCCAGATTATGAGGTTTATTATGATCACATCTTATGGATACCGTAGTTAATCATTACCAAGTGTCATAATTACACATTTATACAAATATTAACAATCATCATTGTTCCTAGGTATCCATGTTAAATTGAGTATCACTCAACTCATCGAAACCCAAATGGGCGCACTTGATCACCCTATAAACATTCCAAGGGTGTTCCGGTGAGGGGACATCAAGCCCCGAGTCCTCACCAAATCGATTCCTGTACAGTGTGTTCTGGGACTTTCAACCCAAGGAAGCGTCATCGCCTTCCCCCTATTTTACCTTTTAGGGTATTCATGCCCAAGGACGTAACCGTCGCCCTCTTCATGTCTCACCATTTCTCTATATTAAATCATTATTAATATAGTCAGTTTTCCTAACCATGCTTCTCAATTTATAACATGTGTCAATTCATTATGTTCCTCGCCGTACAATACAAGACGAGTCCATGTCATAGTTTCATATGTGATACTCATATAATATCAGTTCAACATAGATATAGATATATTGCGGCAAAACAATCAATTTTAATTCTATAAAAACCTCACAAAAGATGAGTAATAGAATCCCTACCTTTTAAGCTTATCAACAGTCTCTTAATCCTGGAATCAATTAACGTTAGCTCCATACTCCCTTGATCCTAAGGCGTGCATAAGGACAATTAAAACTAAAGCACAACATACAACTACATTCATAAAATTTATTTTAATTTAATCTTAGAATTTCAAGAAATAACCACTGCCCATAGAGGTATTATAAAGTTTAACAATATAAATTTTCTGTCTAGGGCATATACACTTAGACTTCATACATATGCTCCAAAATAGCAACAAACATATACTTAGGTTTAAGAACGCAAATTTGAATAATCCTTTAGTATAAAAGAAAATTTATAAATGAAAGACTAAATTTGTTCATAAGATTCTAACCTCGGATTATGGTTAGTTGGAAGCTTGAAATGGCTTCAAAACAGGTTCCTTTACTTCGGTATGACTGAAATTCTTACTCAAATGGAGGTGATGGTGGCTGATTTTTATGGCTGCCTTGAAGAAGTTCTCTAAGTATTTTGCTTCAGCAAAGAAATGAGAAGAAGAGTGTGGGAACCGTGGAAGAGAAAGGAAGAAAAGATGAAGTCTTTGAAGAGGAGTGATGGAAACAATTATAGAGGAGACATGTTGAAGCATGTCACGGATGAAATAAAGAAAATGAGGGTCAAGAGTAGTTGGAAAATATATCCTTATGTCTCATCTAAAGACTTTAACACACATAATGCCAATATGACATTTTTGAGATTTATTAGAAGTTCTAAGGCTTTTTAGTAATCATACTAAATAAATATAGGAGAATTTTAGAAAATTTAAAAATAGATAAAAATAAATATTATAAAATAAATTTAAATGAAGCAATTTTTTTTTTATACATTAAAAATTAATTTAATTACCTCAATACCCGTTAGGAGAATAACGGGTGTCACAGCTCTACCCCCCTTAAAGAAATTTCGTCCTCGAAATTTCAATTCTAGCAATACTAGTAAAAATTTTGATTCCATTATGATTCCAATTCCGAGTCTAAACCGTTAATGTTGTTTATCTTCCAAAGTTAAGTTATCGTATCTCCACTTATTTACTTGCATAATAAATCTTACTCCTAAATCCCTCAATGAGAGTATTTCTGACAAGTTTCAACTTATAACACCGTATAATAGTCTAAGAATCTGATCAGGCATACATATTGACCATATCATGATTCCAGTCCTTCATTGTCCATGGACTGTGATTTACAATCACATTTAAGGAGATTGCCAGAGAAATTTTATATACTTCATCTTTAGGTTCCTTTTCCTTTTTGAGTAAGGAAAAGTCAAATAGATTTGATTTCATACCTCAACTAATAAACTAAAACATAATCATAAAACATATATCACAAACACTTATATTCAAAACCATACATTAAACTTATTCATAGAGATATTAAACGGAATCTCAGAGTTGCAGACAAACCCGACATATTTTTCATTAAACAGCTATTCTCATGACACAAACATTCAATCCAAATAATATACTCATATTTCATATGGAATATCCTCATAACTGACTCTGGTACTTCCACATAATATTAACAGAATATTACACATTACAAACATAATACGGATACGTTTCGAGAGTACAAGGCACTCCGTATACCAGCTATCCATATCATGCATGCTTAGAGGATACAAAAACATCGATAAACAAAAGATCGGACCTTAAGAAGGATGCGTTTCGAGAGCATCAAGTACTCCGTATCCAGCCATCCCAGCATTAGGCTCAATGAATCTAAAAGATTGAACAACGACGTACCACAAGAAACACAGAATACAAGGCAAACGGTTATTCGTAACACACGAAATACGGACACACATGCATACATGCCAAAGATAAAACAAAAAGATTACAGATGGAGATTCAAATCAATTGGCCGCTCCCGGCTTTCCTTTTCCCATTTAAGCTTGGATGTTGCAGTGTCGGATTCTGGATGTATGATTTGCATTTTATCTATCAATTCCTCAGCTGTTGAAGCAGTAACAAAGATTTGTCTCTCCGATTCTGTAGTGATGTTTTCTTCCACAGCGTAATCTAGAAATTTCAAAAGACCGTCATAAAAACCATTTACATTCAGCAGTCCCAAAGGTTTGGAATAAAAGCCCAACAATTGCCCACAAGCAACTATAAATATTTCCTCAAGAGTACCTAGACCACCAGGTAATGCTATAAAAGCATCGAAATTATAGATTATGTCTTTAAAATTTTTAGGGATACTCCTGACTCCTTCTCCCTTACCTATGGTTTCCTTACAAAGGTTTCCTTCAACTGGAATATGAGGCCAAATTCTTACATCAGTAGCGTCGCTAGACCTAGCTGCTAGTGCCATATTTACCATCATTTTTATACTACCACCCCCATAGATTATGTTAATCTTCTTGCGTGCTAGGACTTGCCCTAAGTGATTTGCAGCTTCTAAATAAGCTTTATCTTTTCCAAGGCTGGAACCACAAAAGACACAGACATTCTTTATTTTCTTCGTGGACTGGGAGGTAGACATATTTGGTTTATAGAAGTGGTTGCTTAATGTCTGCTCCACTTAGACTTCGGGTTCTACATGAGATTTTAAAGATGAGAAATATACAAAAAGGGCTAAAGAGATAGACGAGTAGGTAATGAAAAGGTAATCCAAAGATTTAAACAAAATCTTGTGCGGATAAGAAAGTAAGATAAGGTGATTGATAGTTTACAGAAAATCTGATTCACTTTTTGAAAAAGATTAGACTCTAATTGTATAACTTTTGACAATTGAGAACAATTCGACAGAAGACCCTCATGACACAACTGTAGACTTTTTGACAAATATACACCAAGTCTAGAAATTTAATATAAACGACAAATACTGTAGAACTTTTGAAATTTGAGACACAATCTTGAAATATCTGGATAAGCTTTTCAAAATTCAAACATATTACTGTACCGTATGTAACGTGTCTGATAAGATAATATATTTTATTATATATATATTTAAGAAAATCATAAATTAAATAAGATATTAACACTTACTGTATCAATCTAATAATCACAATTATTTCAAACACAAAAGCAAATATTTTGAGTAAAAGAAAAACACAAACTGTTGAACATCAGCTAAAACTGCTTCAAATAAGTAAAGACTAAATAACCTTTATAGTGCGATGACTTATTCCCCATCCAGTTTTCTTATGGCTTGACAAACAGGATCTAGAAATACCATATTCCTGAGGCGTTGTCTTTCTGTATAAAATTTAGGCCAGAGTTTAAAAATAGCTCCTTGAACATATCCACTAGGGTGACCGTGGAAAGGAGGATGGATGCTATCCAAGTTCTCCTTTGAAAGTCCATCCCTACAAAACCTTATTTTATCCTCTCTATTCGTAGACATATAACCAGGTGAAGTACATTTACCGTTACAATTTTGTCTTCCACATTTGTTACAAGCGACTACGATGGCACGGGCTCTTCTTTTCATTGCACTACGACTGGTACCTGTTCCTGGTAAACCGACATCTTGACTGAAGTCACTCGGACGGATTTTCCCCTCTATTAACATTCTCACATCACAAGGGATGCCAAAACGCATAAGAATCCACAACCGAGTAATTCTAGCCTTGTATTTCTTTCTAAGAATCTTTTGGGAGAGTGATGGGAAATACTTTCTCAGGTGTTGGTACTTTGGGTCCATGATGAGATGAAAGAAGAGTAAATAGAAAGGAAAAATTAAGATAGTAAATTGCAGAATCCTAGAATTCCTTCTTCTTTTAGAGAAAAAGAAGAATTTTTAATGAAAAAGAAGAGGATTTGCGATTTAGAGAGAAAATAACAAATTAAGAGAGAAAAAGTGAACTCGGAGAAATAAGCTCCTATGCACAGTAAACGTATATATAAACAATGATTAAACCACTGTATATGACACGTATAGAGACCACGTGGGAGAGACAGTGTGAATCAAACTGATTTAAGATTTGAACTAGGCCCAAATGTTCTTAGTTGAAAATGGTCAGGTTGTTTCAGGCCTTAACACATTTAGAACGAGTTAAATAACAAACATAAAATTGTAAACCAATTTGTATAAATCTTAAACCCAATTCAAAGTCCACTATAGATAAGTTAACTATGAACAACAAATCTAATTTAACGACAACAAGGATCTTCCTGAATGATATTTAAAATCATTTCATAACAACATAATCTTCCAGCAACTCAAATAATTTTGTTTTAATCAAAACCTTATAGAACAATGCATACACCCATATGTTATTCATAATACTTAACATCTATCAATGGATTCATCATCATTACTACCAAGGGTTTAGAATGCGACTAACCTTGAAATCAATACGATTTACGTCTTTCAACGTAGACCATATCAATGAACAAAGACACTAGATGTTACTACTTAAGAACATCTACAATCCCCACAATTCTACTCATACAATATATAATTTCCTCATATAACAAAACCTTAGGTAACCAAAAGATTCACTGATACACTTAAATACAATATACGTAACAAAATATTCCAATTTTGAGATTCATGCATTCTAGACTTTACACAGTCTCAACAGACCAAAAGTCTAACATTTATCTCTCTCAAGATTCAATACCATGATTCCCAACTTATATCATATTCCTCAAATATATAGAACTTTCAAGAAAAGTTATTGACACTTATGTGCTCCATCGAATCCACACATAATCATTACTTAAGTTTGAATCAATTACGAAAAATTTGGCATATCTATGCCAAACTTTAAAATCAATAAATCAAGCCTTATATTTCTTATTGTTTTTCACAAAATAAAAGGCTATTAAATCCTTGTATCTACACGAATTTCTCATCGTTTATACGAATTAGATATGCTTATAGATCCAAATATTATACGAATCTCTCATAAGCATTCTACTTATAAACTCATTCCATATAATTATCATTCCCTCATAACTATTAATACTTTCCTTCTATATAATTATTGTACTCATATAACTATTAATATTTTCATTCTATGGCCTTTCCATGTTACATCCTTCTAAACTGTATAAATCAATGTGAAGGTTCATTTTGATGATGACACTGAAAATTCAACTTCAAAACCATCTCAAAAATATATTTTTTTAAAGTGGTGCTACACTCCCTAGGTTAACCGAACCTAGGCTCTGATACCAAAAATTCTGTAACGCCCCTATATGGGGGTTAACAGTTTTTAATGAGATAAAATAAAAATAAATAATAAAAGTAAAACCTTAAAGATTAAAATTTGCCCGGGACTTAAATGAAAACTCTCAACTCAAAAATAAAAATATAAACGATAAATAAACCACAGTTTAATGTAGCACCTTAAATTTAATAATATAAACTGTTGTCATCATCATTTTAACCCTCAACACATTGTAATACAGTCACAGAAAGTAACAATTGATGCTTACATTATCATGAAGAACATTCTCAACAATTGAAGCAGTCCCAATGTAATATAGCTACATCACTTCCTCAACTATATTTCTCGTAGCCACCTCACACTTAGTGAGTCCTGAAAAGATATAAACATAAGGGAATGAGCAACACTATGCTCAGTAGAGAAAGCCATTACTCACCTCTATCATTACCACATTAAAATCTGCATGGTTAGTAAGTTACATCATATTCCAGATTATGAGGTTTATTATGATCACATCTTATGGATACCGTAGTTAATCATTACCAAGTGTCATAATTACACATTTATACAAATATTAACAATCATCATTGTTCCTAGGTATCCATGTTAAATTGAGTATCACTCAACTCATCGAAACCCAAATGGGCGCACTTGATCACCCTATAAACATTCCAAGGGTGTTCCGGTGAGGGGACATCAAGCCCCGAGTCCTCACCAAATCGATTCCTGTACAGTGTGTTCTGGGACTTTCAACCCAAGGAAGCGTCATCGCCTTCCCCCTATTTTACCTTTTAGGGTATTCATGCCCAAGGACGTAACCGTCGCCCTCTTCATGTCTCACCATTTCTCTATATTAAATCATTATTAATATAGTCAGTTTTCCTAACCATGCTTCTCAATTTATAACATGTGTCAATTCATTATGTTCCTCGCCGTACAATACAAGACGAGTCCATGTCATAGTTTCATATGTGATACTCATATAATATCAGTTCAACATAGATATAGATATATTGCGGCAAAACAATCAATTTTAATTCTATAAAAACCTCACAAAAGATGAGTAATAGAATCCCTACCTTTTAAGCTTATCAACAGTCTCTTAATCCTGGAATCAATTAACGTTAGCTCCATACTCCCTTGATCCTAAGGCGTGCATAAGGACAATTAAAACTAAAGCACAACATACAACTACATTCATAAAATTTATTTTAATTTAATCTTAGAATTTCAAGAAATAACCACTGCCCATAGAGGTATTATAAAGTTTAACAATATAAATTTTCTGTCTAGGGCATATACACTTAGACTTCATACATATGCTCCAAAATAGCAACAAACATATACTTAGGTTTAAGAACGCAAATTTGAATAATCCTTTAGTATAAAAGAAAATTTATAAATGAAAGACTAAATTTGTTCATAAGATTCTAACCTCGGATTATGGTTAGTTGGAAGCTTGAAATGGCTTCAAAACAGGTTCCTTTACTTCGGTATGACTGAAATTCTTACTCAAATGGAGGTGATGGTGGCTGATTTTTATGGCTGCCTTGAAGAAGTTCTCTAAGTATTTTGCTTCAGCAAAGAAATGAGAAGAAGAGTGTGGGAACCGTGGAAGAGAAAGGAAGAAAAGATGAAGTCTTTGAAGAGGAGTGATGGAAACAATTATAGAGGAGACATGTTGAAGCATGTCACGGATGAAATAAAGAAAATGAGGGTCAAGAGTAGTTGGAAAATATATCCTTATGTCTCATCTAAAGACTTTAACACACATAATGCCAATATGACATTTTTGAGATTTATTAGAAGTTCTAAGGCTTTTTAGTAATCATACTAAATAAATATAGGAGAATTTTAGAAAATTTAAAAATAGATAAAAATAAATATTATAAAATAAATTTAAATGAAGCAATTTTTTTTTTATACATTAAAAATTAATTTAATTACCTCAATACCCGTTAGGAGAATAACGGGTGTCACAACATGTATGCTCTAAGGAGTAAAAATGTAATACGTTTTTGGAGACATTTTTATCAATAAAGAATTTATTCGTTTATATATACCAAATATTGTCCTCTTTACGTTCATATTTGTTGAATGTATGATAAGCAAACAGTAGTCTGAGACTATCAGTCTAAACCTTAAGAGTTGGGCATATGATGGGATGATTATGCGGTAGACACGACTCTTAAGGTGATGGTCTAAAATATATGATCCGCAATCGAGGGAATAAAGTTGGGCGCTTTATTCATGTAAAGATTGTTATGTTGTCTATATCCCTTTTGGGAGATGGTTTGTCTTGGCCATCGGAGTTGGACTCCGTGAATAGAAACATTGGCATGTTGTCATAGGTGACGATGTGTTGGATCGGGACATAAAGTGAATTGATTTGGATTAATAATTCTGTCTTGGCAAATCAATTCACTTTAGACAATCATTTGTATTGTATCTTAATCCTGAGATGAATAATGGACCCGTTGTCTCGACTTGTGTCTTTTGATGTACCAATGGGTGACTCCCACATCTCTATAGTGGCATGCATGCCGGTACGTTGGAGGCATGACTCTTGGTAGCGTAGACTTGTTATTCATAGATATGGAATCCATAGCTCCTCTTTAGGAGTAATGATATCCTCTTATATGCGTTGTTCTGTAATTGGAAAACTGGAGCGCTCAACCATTTGGATACATAGGTGTAACCGAATGGTATACTATCTTTGGATGGTAAGTTTTCTAATGGTGAGACAATGGAACGTAAGATAAAAATAATCGGGAAGGTAAGATAGAACTTGTCCTTAAGCCGATTATGGATGATCATATGGGGATGCGATACACTATGATATGTCATGGAGACTTAGCTACACGAGCTTCGTAATTCTATAAAGTTCGAGAGTGCAGCTCCAAGCTTTTAGTGGAGTAGCGTTGGAGTTGATAATTGTGAAATGTATATCTGGGATATTGGGTTTCATAATTATCATGAGCTTGAACTTTATAGGTCCATTTTGGTCCCCTTTGCTAGCTCACAAAATCCTGTAACGACACGGCGTGCTTTTCCAATAATTGGTGACTTATGTCGGATTTATCAGATTGGTTTAAAATTTATAAGAATCAAATAATTCATGTCTGTTTATCGGTTGAATTAATTATGTAAGAAATTAGTTCAAGATGAACTTGTTGAATTATGGCGTTCGGATAATTCTTGTCTGTTTATCGGTTGTTTTAATTTTGGACAATTAGAACAAGATAAACTTGTAGAATTATTGTGAATTGATTTATTTTCTTAGAGATTATCTTGATAAAGTTTGTTTTGATCAGATATCTTTTCTATTGGGCTATTTGAATCAAAACTGAGACTTTATCGTTTAGAATCTCGGGTGGAAAATAAAAGATTCGCGGAGATTTTTCTCGGCAGTTCGGCCTGCCTATCAGAAAGTTTGGCCTGCCGAACTGGCCAGTTCGGCCTGCCTATCACACAGTTCGGCATGCCGACCGCGACAGTTAAGATTACACGTTTTTCACGCGTATCTTATCAGATATTGATCCGAACTTGATTCTGTTTCGATTTTTGAGACCTAATCTGATATGGACTGACCCCAAGGACCAATAGGTATAAAAAGGGAGTGAGTCTAATGATTTACTCAGATCAATTTGAGAGATTAAGAGTGATACTCTTCTAGTGAGCATCTGAAAACTCCCTGAGAGCTTTTGTTCACAAATCACGAACACTAGCTTTGGGTTCTCTCTATTGGTTGGAAGGAGAGTCACCGGTGGAAGAGCTGTACGTGTGAGCCCACACTCACTCCGGTTGTGGATAGAGAATAGCAAAGAAGACCAGTTGGTTGAGGCACTTCTGGAACGTTACTTCTCTACACAGGTCGCGGAGGTTCTTCGGCACACTGAGGTTAGTAAGATCTGTTTAATTTATACATATAACATGTCAAACTTGTGTTTTGGAAAATACTCTGATGAAAAAAATTTTAAAATTCCACTGCGCACTTTGTTTCCAACACCTTCATGCTGTAAGTAGTCCTATGGGTGATCAGTAGGACTTGTTTAAAGAGCTTGATGTTGCGAAGGATAGATGCAAAGATTTGGGCATGGATACCACTACAGTATGCTTCCGCTGCTCAAAAAAAATGTTTTCCCACTATATGATATAGTGTTTTCAAAGTTTTAAAAAAAGTCAAAGTTTAAGAAAATCAAAGTTTTAAGATATACTTTACGAAATGTTTTATATAATTATAAAGTTGAGTTTTAAACTATGATTCAATAAATGTTTCTTATTAAATTTTAAGAAACGATTTGAAATGGTTTTAAAGTCAAGTGTTGAGCAATGTCTCAACTTAAATTGTGACAGAACTCATAATAGCTTTTAAGTATATTTTAAAGTATGTTAAAAAAAATGAAAAGAAAAAAAAATTATTTTAGTATTTTTCTTACTAAGTAAGATTAATGTTTAAGAAACAATGTTTAAAAAAGTTAAGCGACCGCCTAAAAAGCCGGATCGTTACGAACAAAAGCATTCTCTATATTCATGGTTTGTTGATTTCATTAGCTTATGTATTCTTTATTAAATTCTGTATAAAATTTAGCAATTAAAACTAAGATAACTTTCTTTTTTATCGGGAAAACTAAAACCACATTATAATGCATTTTTTTTATGTATTAACGATCCTCCTTTATATTATATATATGGTTGTTAATGATCCACCTTTATATCATATATATGGCTTAAAAGAATAAGGTGGCTTGTGTATCATTTTTAGTATGTTTTAGTAATATTATATCATATCATACCAATTAAATTATTTTAACTGACGTATTTAGCTACATAAGATTTTAACATGATATGATATGATATTATTAGAGTACAAAAAAGGGACGTAAATAAAAGAATATAAATGTGGTTCCTTGAAAAGAAACGCCTCTCCACAAGCTCCCAAGGAAAAAAGTCACAAAATTTATATACGTTATGATCAATTCTTTTATTCAATTACATACTTGCACTTTGGAAAGACTATAATACAACTTTTCATCATTAAGAAAGTAGTGATTTTCATCACTAGTAATACTTAAATATTTTTCTTACAAATGTTTGTCTCTTTTAACTCCAAAAGATGACTTGCAAGTAAATAGCCTCTACATGCGTTATTGTATTATTTGCTAGTAGATATGATTAATTTTTAAACAGAAATTATAGAAAATAACATACTTTTGAATTTTTGAAAGTAAACATCATAAACATTTTTACAGTTTTGTCTCTGTGTTGTTCTAATTGTTACCCTTCATTATTTTTGTTTTACTTTATGTCCTTTTCCTTTCTCGCTTATTTTTCATTTATCAACTTTTCTCCAAGTTTCTAGCATTGACTTAAATAATTTAGCAACATAGTAAACTCAGATTCGCATAAAAACTTTTCCTCAATTTCCGCCGTTAATTTTTATTAGTTATTTCCCTTATTCACCTGTAAACATTTTACATAAATTGCGAAATAAAACATTTAATGAGGAATGTTCTCAAAGATAAATAAACAATAAAAAATTACATGTGATGCCACACTATTAAAAAATATATGTATTTATTCCTTCACACTTAAAAAAAGTTTTATCATATTACTATTCATATTATATATTCAACTTGTGTCAGACTTAAACATTTATCATATTTATAAAAAATAAATTTCAAAATATGAAATTTATGAAAATTAGCAATTCCAAAAGCCATAGCATTAAGAACAAGATAAGCAACAAATTAGCCACTAGAGAAGAACTAGAGTTCTTCTTCATTAATTCCCATGTACAAAACATTAACTTGGATGAGATTACTAGTAAGGATAAAATAAGTTATATGCGTCCATAATGATAGGATCTTAAATAATAATCTTCTAATTTTTTGCACCAAATAACATGATAATTAAATTATCAAGTCATTTTGGATACAAAAAATCTAATAAATAACTTAAAGATCCTAGGCCAACTTTGTCACCCTACGGAGTACTTATATGTGTTATGAATTTATTTGTTTAAAAGAAAGAAAGAAAGAAAGAACCATAGCCATCTCACAATGAGCATCCTTATGATGGTGACACTACTGAGCTTCGATTATGGGCCAATTCCGAGAGGTTGGAGCCGATGGAGTGGCCCCGGTGCAAGCCGGCGCCTCTGTGGTGCCGGCACCGGAATGAGCCGGCGTGTGTGGTGGGGGAGCAGAGGCAATTCCACCTTGTACTAGCGGACTTGGTCACGGTAGGCCGTGGTCTTGGGGACACAAGCAATTCCGCCTGTTTCTTCATCTCATCCAAGTTATCCGGCGCTTTTAGCTTTAAGTTCATGTTGCTCTCGTTCATCTTTTTGGGTAATCTTTGCTCCACTTTTTCATCCATGTTTTTGTCTGTTCAGGCTTTAGGAATTTAGACGAATCACCCCAAAAAAAAAAATAAATAAATAAATAATTAATTAAGCAATATGTAAATGAAAATTAAATATAATTGAATGTAACAAAGGGCACATCTTTCTATGTACAAAAGAGACATCTCTCTTTTAATACATGCTCCAATACTTGATAAGTATCAATCTCTCCTCTATTGCTTTTTTTTTCTTCCCCTTTATTTATTTATATTTTTAACTTTTATCTTTCCTTTTTTTATCTTTTTTTTTTTTTTTACTAGAGACTACTCCACAATCTTGTTGTTGCAAATTTACAACATGCTTTTTCAAAAATATTTTTTTCCTCAGTTTGTCCTCTTTATTAAACATGTTTTTTTTCCCCTCTCACCGTTTCATTTTAGCAAATGCATAATAGCGTTGACAAGGTATTAATAACCACGTACCTCTATTACTAAAAAAATAAAAAAAATAATTAAATAGTTTTCAAAACTTTAACGTGCTCTGAAATTAACAAAATTACTCCCATATGCATTACACATAATACCTAACTAGGATAATATAAATATGTAAATGAGGATACTCATGACAAGAATTAATAGCTATCATAATCATATTAATGATTGAGAAGGTTGTTAAGCCTCACGATATTTTATGCATTTTATTGAAATAGAGAATGAAAAGGGCCAATATTTTATGCTTTTCATTGAATATCATTTTATATCCATTTAAGAGCGCGCACATACAGTATACAAGTTAACGTCTTGTTAGCTTACATGTGAGGCGTTCTGTCTCTCACCTTACTGTACATCCTAGTCTTTATTATTTTTTAATTTATTCATCTATTTTTAAAAACTACAAAGTATTTTTTAAATTTAAAAAATGTGCTTTAATTTTATCTCTCGTAGACTTTTTCGACTGAAAAAATAGAGATAAGATAAAAGTATCTTTAATTTCTTAAGAAAAATTTTTAAAAAATATTTTAAAATTTAAAAAGTCATAAACTTAAGTTCTTTTTTTAATTTGATGTTTTGTTTTAGAATTTTTTTTGAAAATATAAAATATTTTTCATAGCTTTTTTAAAGATAATCATATTGTTTTGCCTAATTTTTTCTCTTCAGAAGGATAAATTTAAAATAATTTTATAAAATTCAAATGATAACTTTGTAGTTTTTAAGAATAGGGGACAGATTGAGAAATAAGTTAAAACTAAGAAGAATTAACCCTATATCATAAAGAGGATCAACATATCATCAAATAGTCATGTGAGGCCTTGCAATCAACTAATTCGTTCATGGTAAAAAAGTACCTCTAAAATATGCTTAAATTCATAATAAAATAGAAATCGTAGAACATTATGATGTTGCAAAGAGATAAACTCATAAAATCAAAAAGTAACATATTGGCTCAAAAAGGCAATTTAAAAGACCATTTTCAAATTTGCAATTCCGAAGTAGAAAAAAAAAAAGAACAAAAGAAAAAAGATGTTAGCTTGAATGAATATCACGTGTACCTTGAATGAATGACCAAAGTTGATACAACCTTTTGCAGAGGAGAGTTTCTGAGGAAAATAGGTACCAAATAATAAATTCTCTTTATTGTTAATTTAACTTTTTAGAAAAGGAAAGAGGGTGAGAGCGGGAAGACCCCTCTTGTATAATTTAGATTATTATTAGTCACTCTAAGAGTAAGGAACGGATAGATCAATCCAAAGTAGATATATCAACAAATTTTGACAGAAGTGGTTGTCAGCTGGTTTTTTGGGGGGTGAAATTAGTTTTAACCACCTTTTGTTTTTACTGTTTCAAACTTGTGGTTAACTACTAATCAGAAACTCGTGGCCATTAATTCTCTTACTTTGACTCGAAGAAAAGAAGTTTGTTGTTTCTTCCAAAAAAAAAAAAAAGATAAATTGTTACGTTAGTCCTTAATCTTTTACAAAAGTATAATTTTAGTCTCTAATTCTTTTTTTTTTCTTTTCGTCTCTAATCTTTCATTTTAATTGTTGAGGGACTATTTTAACGTTAAACCGTTAAATTTGAAAGTTCAAAATTGTTAGATATTATTTTTAATTAAAATTACTAAATTATCTTTTAAATAATTGATATACTAAAAAACTAAGAGTAAATTACAACCATTAATTTAAAAACATCAAATCTTGATTTGATTTTTACCCAGCAAAAAAAAAATCAGCCAAAAAAACCAGCAAAATAAAATAAAATAACCCCAAAAAAACCTCAAGTGTGATTCTGGAGATGAAGAACGCAGAAAGCTGATTTTTTTTACTTTCCTTTGAACGACTGTTTGTCTAAATAGGAGAACTTTACAAAACCCTAACCCACAAAAAATTGCAGAGCTCGGGAGAAAGAAATTAAAGAGGGCGGAGTTCAAACTTTTGTTAAATTTTTTTACCTTTTAATTTTAATTTTAATTTTTTAAAGAAATACGTTTTAATTTTAATTTCTTAGAAAAATATTAAATACTTTACCAAAATATCCTTACTAAGAGTATCACGTACAGCTCATGTAAAACAAAATTTAACGGAGGTCAGTTAAAATGATTTCTTAGCAACTAAAATAAAAGGTTAGGGACTAAAACATAAAAAAAAAATTAAGGATCAAATTCATACTTTTGTGAAAGATTAGAGACTAACATGATAATTTGTCTAAAAAAAAAAAAGATGCAAAAGATCTCAACTCATTTAGCAAGTTTGTATTGTTCTAATTTAGAATATGAAAGTACCATAGCAGTTTGTTATCATCACCATAGCAAACTTTTTTTTTTATTTATTTTTAAGGAACATTCCTTTTTTATGCTGCCTATTTCTCATCTCTCTCACTAATTTTGCAATATTTTTTTAATAAACAATCCAAGGATAGCAACATACAGGTAGAGCTTAAAAGACTATTAGCTTAATTGGTTTTTATACTCTTCACTACCTGATTCTGTGTGTGTATGAAGAGGAGTTTTTGCTGACAAGATTTTTATTACCCAAAAAAATTTCGGTGATATGAATATCTACCAACAAAACGCTGGTTTTTTTAATCGGCGAAAATAGGTTTTTTTTTTTTTTTTCATTTGCCGACTAAAGATATCGTATTTGGTGGAGGAGAGGACGGTGACGAATAAAATAATAATAATAATAATAATAATAATAAACTTATAGTTCAATCACTTGTTTTAGTTTGTGTAAACGTCATCAATGATATTAATGATAATCATTTGATTTTGGCTTACTCACATATTAAATATATATATATATATATATATATTTGAAAATGTTACATAATACAGTTTGCATTTTGGGTGAGGTCCCAAGGATTCAAATTATCTGCCTCAAGTTAAATTCAGTTCTAAATTAGCGCTAGATTTAATTAGCTTAATTCAAACCATATAAGTTGATTTTTTTTATAGAAATATATTAAGATGCTTACCATCAATAATATGGGGACTTTTTCCATAGAACCTATGCTAATGGTGCAAGTTTTAAAACCATTAGATCTAATCATAATTACTTTTTTAATATAAATGTAAAGGCTAAAACATAGATATTCATTGGTGGGTATTTTATTGGTTCCAATCAAAAAAATTCCCCAATAGCATTTGGTAAAATTGGGAGTAGTATGCAGGTGTTGTAGAACTTTAATACTACTTTGGGTTGGTAAATGAGAACTCCAAATAATTAGAGCGATTATTCAGTAAATTCAGGATGGGAACAATAAAAATTCTGAACATGGCCTCTCAAAATAATAAAAAAAAAAAATTCTCAAAAGCAGAAATAAAATGATATAAAACATAATCAAAGCCTGAGAGATATAAATGGTGAAAGTTCTCACTTGGGACATATTCCTTTGACTTTTTTTTAATGAAAAAAAAAAAAAAAAAAAAAAACTGAAACAAACAAGATAACAAGAACTTAAAACTGAAAACTAATGTCTTTTTTCATCCTCAAAGGAACACTTAATTGTCATAACTCACAAACAAATTCACCATGTGGAGATAGAGAGATAGACACTTTCAGAAGCAAAAATCAGTAGGACAGCAATAAAAATAACAAAACACTTCCTCCACTATTTTTCTTGTCCTTTATTGTTGGAAAAAGAAAAAGAAAAAAAAAAGTTAAAAATCTTCAGGCCCACCAACATTCTTATTTCTGCCTCTTGTATATCTTGGCCAAGAAAGATTTCAGCACTGCCTGAACTGCTCTATTTGGATGAGCTTCAATTGATGTTATGAGCTTCTGGTAACTTTTGTTCTCATACTCCGCAAACACACCCTACAAATCCCAAAATCACATTTCATTTCAATTAGAAGTTAAAAACTTGTACGTATGAGCTTTTAGTTTTGATATATTTCTCATATGATCTGACGGTTCTAAGTAACATAGTGGGTGCGGTGGGGTTAGGCACTACAAGTAAGTCTTTGATCTTATAATTTTGGCAAATTACTTCCTGAAATTTCGTTTTTAGTAGTTTTGCTCCTTGACACTAAAATTAATGAACGTTTCCTAAAATTTAACATAGATAATTACATTCATATTGTATAACTGTAAATTTCACATAAATAATTAAAGTGCAAAATGTGGTAATTTTCAATAAGTTTGAACAAGAGCGAAGTGAACATTTTCTGTAGAATTTCAAGTTATTACATGATAAAACATGATTATCTTTGCCTAACTATATAAATCCATTGTAAATTTTAGCAAAAGTTCAAGGATTAATATGCTAAATTTAAAAGGGACTAAAAGTGTCACTATGGTTATAGTGTAGAGACAAATAGTGCTAATAACCACACCCCCTCCCCCCTTCTCTCTCTAAGTTACTCTACGAACAAGGAAAATAGCCAGGATAAAAAAATAAAAGGGATAAAAAACCTCGAGGTCAAGGACTTTGTACAACTCTTTCACTTTCTTAACACATGCTTCATCTGCTTTCCCATAATACTCCTGGCAAAACGAAACACATTTTGCATAAGCAAAGTGAAGAACATTCTCTAAAAGACTCTATAAGAAACTCAACTGAGAGGATGAAACTTTTTTGTTTTCTCACGTTTAATAACTTCTTTTGTTCCTCGGTAGAACATTCCAGCGCTTTCACAACCAACCAAGAGCACTTGAAGTCTTCAATATCAGTGCCAACCTGATCGTCCAAAAGGCCACAACAATGAGATCTCAAAATATACTTGATTAAAACAAGCTAGTTGCTTTACAATTTTCCAAAAAAGTAAAAGTGTTGGCCTCATGACATACCTTTCCAATCACATCGGGATGACCGAAACAATCCAGATAGTCATCCTACAGAATACGTTGCTGAGTATAATCGTTAAAAATTACAATAGAAATTTCTGCAATGATATAGCTAGTTCAGTCACTAATAAGACATGGGAGAAGATGATTTGGTAATTTAAAGAGAAGAAAATAAAATTGGTAAACCTTGAAGTTATATTTTACTATTATCTTCCTATAGCACAACAGGGACCAAGTAAGGATGTGCAAGTTTAATTACCTGTACTTGAAAGTAGGTTCCCATCTCAATGAGAATGTTCTTCACATCAACATGTTTTCCAAGATTTTCTCCCGCCATCAGCAATGCACAAGCAACCTGGTTGATAATAGTCATTAGAACGAATGATACATCGGAATATGCTTACTTGATTAGAAATGTGTGCGTAAATCATGGATTTTCTCACCGGAAGGTAAAACGAGTAATATGCAGTTTTGTACTGAACAATTCGGTGGTGACTGCATCACAACACAAGCTCCTCACGTGTTAAACACGGGGAAGGAAAACAAATTGGTTCAAAATAATGTAGAGAATCAGACGTGACATCTCAATCTCACTTACAGAGGCAATGAGTACTTGGAGAGATCTTTCTCTCCTTCGAGTGTGGTGATTAAATCTATCATTTGTCCCGAGGCCGTTTGGAATTCCACCTGTACGTTGATAAAATTCAGGTAAATAATCGAGAGAGAAAAGGAAAAACCCACTTCTCCTGCTCTGATATCTACGAAAGAATACCATACCTCGTTAAACAAATCCAGAAGATCCACATAGTAAGCCTTGCCTTTGAAATGGTTTTTAAGAATTCGTGAGATGTGGTTGCGAAGTATAATACCGTCATTTATGGCAATCATGCCAACCTAGAATTAGAATTTAATAGACGTTGAAAATACTCACTAAGCAGAAAACAAGAGTCGACAATATGCTTTTTATTCGAAATACTCCAAAAAAAGGCATTATAACTTGCACCTTTGGCACTCGGAACCAGCAGGGTTGGCCGCGACGTGTGACAGAGTTATCCATGATATCATCAAGAACTAGAAAATATGCTTGAAGCTGAAAAATTCAATATTTCAACTTTCAAAAGGCTAAACATTCCACACAACTCACTTGGAACCAACTAACACAGCAAGTAAGTTAGCCAAATTGATATACAAACTAATGACAGGCGTATGTAGAGAAATAGAAAAGGAAGAGAAAGAAAGAAGTTTTAGAGAGTGACGAAGAAGTACAATAGAGAGGAGATCTGAATATTCAACATCATTAATCAAGGTCCAAATGGAAAATTACGAGCATTAGGCCTCATTATAGAGAAGTCAAAGAACAGCAATAAGATAAACATGCCTAAATAATCCTGATAGATAAATACGATCGTAGCTTCCTAATTACTGATATCTTGTCTATCTTCGCAAACACTACCAAAAAAGCAAACGGTGTGATAAGTAATTATAGTTCATACCCATTCAATGCACCATCCAAGAGCAGAAGCAAGGAAAATTTCTTCTTCAGTTAGTTCCTTTCCTTCTTTAAGTAATTTGTAGCTATCAATTACGGATAGCCCACGGTTAAGTTTTCCTGCCAAACAAACAATCAACAATAAGGTCACGATAAACGCAATAGTCCCTTTTCAAAGTCCAAAAGCTCCAAAACAAACAGATCAAATTAATAAATAAATGAATGAATCACACCTCCTGGCACATTGTAGTCCAGCATCTGCAACAAAGTATAATGACTTAATTAGAACCTATGACATAACGTCATGTAGAGTAACATAGAATGAATGTTTCCGAAGAAACTTTAATCTTGGGAGACACAGGGGAAATCCAATTGTATCAAATTTTTATGATCTTGGTTTAAAGGCATACTAAATAAATAAATAATTGATGGACAACATTAAAGACAGTCTTATCAACAACTATCTTTGACTTGAACAAGGCGTTTTATCTTGACAAAAACAAAAAAAAAAAAGAACACACACACACCCCAGAAGTTTTAAGCCAGTTTGGAGACGTTTCACATATTCAAATATCTCTAATAAGTCCCAAAATCTCAAGCTAAAAAGTCCCAATATTTTAAGCAGAAAAACATTATCTTTATTCCATTTTCACATCAAGTTAAAATCTTGAGGAAAAAGGGGAAATCCAATTGTATAAATCCAAAGGGTTCAAGTGCGACTATAATTTATGATCTTGTTTTTCTTACAAGCATATCAAATTAAGAAATACTCGATGGACAATAATAAAGAGAGTATTATAAAACAACTATCTGGGACTTGGAAATGCTATTCTACCTTGACCAAAAAAAAAAAAAAAGAATTTTTAAGCCAGTTCGGAGACACCCCACATATTCAAGTATTTACTAATAAAATTGAGTTGTATGTTTGACATAATCCAACACATTCCAAATTCTCAAGCTTTAAAAAACTCCCAATCTTTTAAGCAAAAAACATTAATTTATTCAAATCAAGCTAAAAGCTTGCTCTAAGATTTTCTGTCAAAACCAGAAGTTGGGGAACTTAGAAAATAGATCCCAAAAAAAAAAAAAATTACAATCTTCAGCTTCATACCCAGACTCCAAATTGACAAATAAAACCCAATTGAAAAAAAAAAGAAAAGAAAGAAAACGAACTCAAATTACTAACAAGCCAAAACAATGCACATTAATGAAGAATTCTAGAGAGAGAAAAAGAAAGAGATAGAGAGAGATGGGAAAGAGTGACATACCCGCTCGACCCATTGGCGAGAATCATCCGTAAAGTCGAAAGCAGGATCGTTGAGGAGCTCCGATTTCAAGATGAAGTAGATCTCCATGAATTTAGCTCTAAATTCGCTCATTGTTTCTCTTTAAAAACAATCAAAAAATGGGTCTCGCGAGAATCCGAGAGAAAGAGTGTGTGGTTAATGGGTTTGGATGCTTTCTCTGGTTCCTCCTGATATACTGGAGGAGAAGAGAGAGAAAGCAGAGAGGGGAGAGGAGAGAGAAAGCGCACGTGAAAAACGATGTCGTGTAGTGTGGTGTTCTTATAGACCTTGGAATTTCAGACGCGTGCTTTTTCAAGTATGATTTGTCGTCTCCGGCCCTATGAATATGAAAGTCCACACTCACGAGTCAGAAATATTAAACATACGGGCTTGATTTTGGCTCTTATTTACAAATATGCTCAATTATTTTTTTCCACTCTTTCCTTTTAATTCTTTTTTAACGTGGTGTTTGGCTATATACGTTGAACAAAAACTTTTAGTTATTGAAATGTAAAACTTTTATATATTACAATATCAAAAAAAACATATTACAATTTAAAATTTTTATACGCTACAATATTTTTAACTAAAATTGATTTAAGCCCTTGATTCTAATCAATGCTTCTAAACACCTTATAAATAAATCAAGGCAATGGCGGAGACACGTTGTGAGTGCGTTCGGTTTCAACACTATAGTTGAAATTGATACCGTATAAAGCTCTCACATGTTACAATGTAAAACAAAAGTGGATTATAATGTAAAGCCTCACATGCTATAGTAAATTGATTCAAACTTTTGATTGTAACTATATTACCAATCGTACTTTTTATTGAGTGGGGGCATGATTTTTGAAATTTGAATTTTTGCCTCAAATTAAAAAAAAACGAATGCACCCTTATTCTATAAAAAATATAATCGTGGCCTACTAAATAATTGAAAATATTATTGTGCCCTTATTTTACAAGAAAAATTATAATTCTACCCCTATTTAATAATAAAAATATATAATAATGTATCTAATCAATAAAATATTATCTTTATTTTTTCACAGTGTCCTTACCGAACAAAATTTCTAGCTCCACTATTGAATTAATGTGATGTTTAGTTCACTAGTTTGAAATTAAAAAAAAAATCTCCTTCAAACTAATTTTTTTACCTTATTTTTCTCATAAAATTTAAATTGCTATAACATTTCTAGTTCGCGTTGTTCAACGATCCAAATACCTTCTAAATATAATTTCTAACGACATTACTTACTTCTTGATGGTGAAATGGGGCCATTTTCTTCTCAAAATCTCACTTTTTTTCATTATGTAGGAATTGAATTAATTACATTTTATCTATTTTTATCCATGTGTTGGTAAAGAAACGTTTATATTCAACTAAAAAAATATTTTGTCCACTATGGAAAATTTCACCTTTGATGGAAATTTTAAATATTTGTGATATCGGTAAAAAATTTTAATCATGTTTCTTAAACTAAATGAGTGAAAACAAAATCCACCTTAATTTTATAAGTTTTATCTCATTTTGGTAATTTTTGCCTATTTCTTTTTCTCTCTTAATTACACAATCATTATGCATTCTTTGATTAATAAATGGTTATAATGAAAATCTTACGGGGAAGTTAGTATTAAAAAAGGCATTTGGTTTAAAATGCCTTCCTAAATGCCCCGAATATGTTTGGATAAAAAGTATTAGCTATATTATTTCTTTCACTTTTTTAACACTATTTATTGCATGTGTAACGCCCCTATATGGGGGTTAACAGTTTTTAATGAGATAAAATAAAAATAAATAATAAAAGTAAAACCTTAAAAATAAAATTTGCCCGGGACTTAAATGAAAACTCTCAACTCAAAAATAAAAATATAAACGACAAATAAACCACAGTTTTAATGTAGCACCTTTAATTTAATAATATAAACTGTTGTCATCATCATTTTAACCCTCAACACATTATAATACAGTCACAGAAAGTAACAATTGATGCTTACATTATCATGAAGAACATTCTCAACGATTGAAGCAGTCCCAATGTAATATAGCTACATCACTTCATCAACTATATTTCTCGTAGCCACCTCACACTTAGTGAGTCCTGAAAAGATATAAACAAAAGGGAATGAGCAACACTATGCTCAGTAGAGAAAGCCATTACTCACCTTTAGGTTTTTATCATTACCACATTAAAATCTGCATGGTTAGTAAGTCACATCATATTCCAGATTATGAGGTTTATTATGATCACATCTTATGGATACCGTAGTTAATCATTACCAAGTGTCATAATTACACATTTATACAAATATTACCAATCATCATTGTTCCTAGGTATCCATGTTAAATTGAGTATCACTCAACTCATCGAGACCCAAATGGGCGCACTTGATCACCCTATAAACATTCCAAGGGTGTTCCGGTGAGGGGACATCAAGCCCCGAGTCCTCACCAAATCGATTCCTGTACAGTGTGTTCTGGGACTTTCAACCCAAGGAAGCGTCATCGCCTTCCCCCTACTTTACCTTTTAGGGTATTCATGCCCAAGGACGTAACCGTCGCCCTTTTCATGTCTCACAATTTCTCTATATTAAATCATTATTAATAGAGTTAATTTTCCTAACCATGCTTCTCAATTTATAACATGTGTCAATTCATTATGTTCCTCGCCGTACAATACAAGACGAGTCCATGTCATAGTTTCATATGTGATACACATATAATATCAGTTCAACATAGATATATATATATTGCGGCAAAACAATCAATTTTAATTCTATAAAAACCTCACAAAAGATGAGTAATAGAATCCCTACCTTTTAAGCTTATCAACAGTCTCTTAATCCTGGAATCAGTTAACGTTAGCTCCATACTCCCTTGATCCTAAGGCGTGCATAAGGACAATTAAAACTAAAGCACAACATACAACTACATTCATAAAATTTATTTTAATTTAATCTTAGAATTTCAAGAAATAACCACTGCCCATAGAGGTATTATAAAGTTTAACAATATAAATTTTCTGTCTAGGGCATATACACTTAGACTTCATACATATGCTCCAAAATAGCAACAAACATATACTTAGGTTTAAGAACGCAAATTTGAATAATCCTTTAGTATAAAAGAAAATTTATAAATGAAAGACTAAATTTGTTCATAAGATTCTAACCTCGGATTATGGTTAGTTGGAAGCTTGAAATGGCTTCAAAACAGGTTTCTTTACTTCGGTATGACTGAAATTCTTACTCAAATGGAGGTGATGGTGGCTGATTTTTATGGCTGCCTTGAAGAAGTTCTCTAAGTATTTTGCTTCAGCAAAGAAATATGAAGAAGAGTGTGGGAACCGTGGAAGAGAAAGGAAGAAAAGATGAAGTCTTTGAAGAGAAGTGATAGAAACAATTATAGAGGAGACATGTTGAAGCATGTCACGGAGGAAATAAAGAAAATGAGGGTCAAGAGTAGTTGGAAAAGATATCCTTATGTCTCATCTAAAGACTTTAACACACATAATGCCAATATGACATTTTTGAGATTTATTAGAAGTTCTAAGGCTTTTTAGTAATCATACTAAATAAATATAGGAGAATTTTAGAAAATTTAAAAATAGATAAAAATAAATATTATAAAATAAATTTAAATGAAGCAATTTTTTTTATACATTAAAAATTAATTTAATTACCTCAATACCCGTTAGGAGAATAACGGGTGTCACAGCATGAGATGTGTACTAAATCATTTTTTTAAATAATAACTTATAATATTAAAAAATCATACGTGTCAAACAATATTTTAAAAGAATATATAAGGTGTTTGAAAAGATGGTGGAAACCAGTGGTGGGAATCACTTTTACTGTAACATATGAGAGTTTTATACCGTAACATTTTTTTTTATTGTTACTGTAACATATGAAAATTTTACATTATTTATAACTAAAATTATAGTAAAAATTAAATAGTTTTCGTCACTATCAAACACCTTGTAAAAGAGAACGTTGTTACTTTAGCACTCCCCATGCTTTGATTGCAGGTATCTAGTGTTAAAATTCCCACTAGAAGGGGCATGACCTGTAATTTGAAGTTCGTTTGAGGTTAGAAAGTAAGTAATCAGAGATAAAATATATCTTTTAACTAAAACTTACCAAACAGGTCCCCTTTTCCCAGGTCAGATCTCTACTTTCCCTAACCCTACCCATTAAAAAAAAGAGAAAAGAGAAAGGAATCAGTACTTGACAGCAAGGGAGTACCTTCTAATCATGAACCGACGTCGTATCAGAAAAGATATCAATGCTTTGGTGAAAACCATGAGGGACAAGTAACACGTGGAGCAATCTGCTTATACTAAAGGGTGAGTTTCAAATGGATCCAATGGTGCCGTTTACATGTGGTTTCCAAAGAAGTATCACAAACAAGAAATTTGATTGGTTAGTCCATTTTGTCATAGTTAGTCTGGGTACTACCCTATTCTTGTTACCTTACCAACCCATCAACTAAATTTTTCCACATTTTGTGATTAAAATAAGAGCGCATCTTATTCACAGCTTACAATCGACTATTAATAAAATAGTAAAATTCAGTCTAAAAAATTAACTATATATTATATTAAAGTTTATAATTTTATAAATGATAAGATTATATATAAATGATTTTTTTTAAGATAAACATTTAAAAAAGAATTTACAAAATTTGGTTGGATGTATAATGATGGATTTCACAGCAACAAAGTGTGGAATGACAACCATACATGTCTTTGTATACGTTATTGGTACAGAGTCTATGTACACGTTTCCTCCTGTTATACATAAAAGAATATTCTCTATAAATACAACTACTATTGATGCACCATTATACATAAAATCATGCATTACAACACTCAAAAATCCAGCATGATGGAGTACATTCGTGTAGTCTCTTATCCTTGGATATATTGAATATCCTAACATCACTCTTGCTATTTGTGTACTCAAAGAAGAATGATTTTTCAGTGTAGTTTTGGTTACTGGTGAGCTGATCCATTGTACAAGCAATAAACTCACCCAAGTAACCATTTAAAAAAAAAAAAAAACAAGTAAATCACACAAAAATAATAGAAATAAAAAAAGTAAACCCCTTTTCTAAGTTGCTATCTTTGTAGTTCTTGTTTGCAAAGAGGACAACAAGATATGATTCTGAGCCATTGGTCAACACACTTGAGGTGGAAGGTATGGGAACATGGCAACTGCCTTACTTCTTCCTTATCTTTATACTTGGCTAGGCAAATGCAACATTCCTGTCAACAAACAAAAGAAAAGAAAAAAAAAAACCACCAATGAGCTCTAGAAATTAAGATGATGTTTGAATTATTGGTTCGAACTATCAGTCTAATCTAAGAAATATTATAACAATTTAAATTTTATGCAAAAAAGTATTGTAATAAAATTGGATCGATTTGAAATTTTTTCAATTCGAATAAGTAAATTAAACATACTATTAGAAATAATGTTTGGAAGGGGCCCTTTGCCGGGACCAAGACAGTTTTAGAGGAGTTTCCGTGTAATATTGGAAGAACTTAGGACAGGAAACTCTTCCCAAGCAAAAGTCACATCTATATGAGTGTGACTTTTCTTAGAAGGGCTTCCTTAAATATTTAAGAAATTATTTGGGAGTTTTAATTAATTTTCTTTTGATTTTTTTGTTTATTAGCAAATGACAAGAAGAAAATATTATTTTTCTCTTAAGAATTCTTTCAAAATTTTGAGTTAGCCGCCGCCTCCGGACTGCGTCTTCACCCTATCTAATTTTGGAGCCAAAGAAAGAAATTTGCTCTTCCATTTCTTGCTTCCTATGTTAGCAGGACATTTCGTGTGTAAGAACTAGTTTGAGTTAGTGCACTAACTAGAAATAACAAACTAAAAGAAAACATCAATTGTGTCAAAAATTCTTTCAAAATTTTTATCCAGAGGATAACTTCAAAGATTCTATTATTCTATTACCTAAAAGTAAAAGCAAAAATATGAATATATACGGTCGATTTGGTTGATTAGAGGGAAAAATACCAGCCAGATAAAAACATTAATCTATTTTTGATATGATTGATCACTTTGAAATTTTTGTAAGAAACTAAATTAAACCACATCATTTATAATCGGTTTCAACGATTTAAACTTATAATTAAATCGTAACATGTACAAGTTATAAATTGATCTTGTAAGATTAACTAATAATGAATTTTTTTGAGAACTTTTTTTTTTAAAACTTGAGAATAGAAAGATTCAAACTCTTCACTTTATGATGATGTTGAGTATGGTTTTACCGATAAGCTATACTTGTAACTACTCTTTAAAAATTTCATGAAAATTACATTTAAATCATAAGAAAATACATAACATTTAGATATAAGAAAAATAACATGACATGTATAAAAAATAGAGAAAAATACGACAAGCATAAGGAATATAATTTTTTTTGCAAAAAAAAAGTTAAAAAATTCTGGTAAGTCTAATTGGTTTTCGTGGTTTAAAATTTTAAAACTATTATCAAACTAATTTATTAAAAATAAAACAACAATACGTTTGATTTGATTTGATCCGTTTCTGATATTTATTGGTGTTCTTTAATGCTCCTTAGAAAAGTCTTCCTAGATGTGCCTTAATTATGTTAGAAGGAAAAACCAACCAAAAAACAGGATAATTTTCTTTATATGGAAACAAGTAGTTATTTCTTAAAAAGATTAGGGGTTTGAGACTTACTGGATCTTCACGAGTAGTGTCTGAATCACAATCTGTATTAGTTCCTAGATCCAATTTGTTGTCAACTGCTTTGTACTTCCAACTGGGTAGCTCCGAAATTTGGTCATCAGATGCTCCTTTATCAATGGACCCCATGTTCATGTTGTATCCAAGAAGGCTACTGATCAGTGGCACACAACAACAAAGCAGAAGGAACAAAAGGAAGGGGAAGGAGTAGCAAACGGCGTTCCAAGCAAGCAGGGTGATGCAAAGGACGTGGAGTTTCGGGGCGCGATGGAACGAGCTGAATCGCGAGTCGAACACCCACACATTGCCCATCACAAACCATATGGCAAAGAAGAGCTCTAGTGAAGTCCTGCACTTGTTCATCAAGTGTGTGCTCCTACACAAGTTACACATAAAATAAAAAAAAAATAAAAAAAAGGGAAAGCTTAATTTTCTTTAAAATATGTTTCGAATTAATTTATCGATTTTTATAAATTTTTTATGTTTTAATGATTTTAGCAGACTTTACATGTTCATAAGTTATAAAACGTTCTTCTACTTTTGCACTTATGTGCTCAAGTTTTGTTCATTGACTTTTTCTCACAAAGAGGAATTTTTTACGCCGCTGGTCACTAAACCGTTAGCATCAAGGCAATTTGGCTTGTAAGATTTTTTTTTTCTTTTTTTGGGCCGATTTGTCTCTGAATGTTATCAAAATTAATCAACTATCCTTCGTGTGCCAACTCAAAATTTTATAGAAACAATAACATGAGGTACAAAATATAATCTTCATTACTTTTCAATATATTTAAAAATTAGATATTATGGACAAAAATAAAACTCCATACCTTTAAAAGAAAAAGTTTAGAAACCAAATTATCACTAACGGGCAGTGCCAAAAACTTTTTCTATCAATACATATAGTGCCAAAAACTCCTTTAACAGAATTTTATTTTGAACTGAAAGTAGTACCTGGATTCTTCAACTCCCCTTTGTTGCTCTATATCAGAAAGAGTGAAACCATCTCCATGAGTCAGATAAAGATATTTGTAACGCCCATAGAGTAACAAAAGATTGAGAAAACACCCAATATCATAACCAACAATCCACATCCTCATAGGCCAAACTGGCCTCTCCATCTTTGAAGTTGCCAAGGTAATTGTTGAGATGCTAATCTGAACAAGCAAAGCAATCAACTCTAGCATCATCCAAGTGCCCGAATTGAAAGGGTTGGACCCGAGATCCGACCTCGACCCGTTTTGGTAATGGAACACCCTCCTCAAGAAGGTGAACCACCTTGCTCTAGACACCCTCATGGCCACTCTTATCAACAACGATGGCGGGGCCCGAGGAGGCCTATTTCGAGCAGCCATCGTGGCCATTTGGTCTCCGTTGGTCGTGGAGCTCGATGAGAATGAAATAGTATTGGTGGAATTGCACAAGGAATCTGATGGATAGAAGTAACGAGTATTCATTGTATCAAGCTCCAAACTTTTTTTTGGACCAATTAGAGTTGGTGTAGACACTATTGTAAGACAATAAATCTTACCCCTTGCTCATCCTGTTTTTTATACAAAACATATACTAAGGTTTTGGACTAAAATTGTTGACAATTAAGTACGCTTTTCAAATGATGTTCATAAAGATGAGCGAAGAAAAAATTTACCATGAGTTTGGTTCAAGGAGCTTGTCATCTCCAAGGACCTGATTGAACTCAAATCATCCAATTTTGATGCTTGCCCAAGTCAAAACAACCTCCCAACTCTGTACCAAAGCCTCAAACTTTAACGGGCATGTACCAAAACTTTTCCTTTTGAAGCAAAAACTTCCAACTCTATCAACCTAAATCATAGAAAACATGCATCAAGAGGCCAAAAGCTCAAGTGGGTATTGAAGCATGGACATTAATATGAACACTATTGGAAAGAATTTCAATAGTATATATGAGAACCAGGCAAAAAGGGAGATGAAGAAAATAGGTGTGAAGAAGATGTCAAAAGGTGAAGTTGGGTCTCAGATGGTGACCAAGAATCAACCGCAAAAAGGGCTTTTGCTTTGATTCCAAGGGAATCACAGAGAGAGAGAGAGTTTGGAGGGATGCCAGGCCAGCCGTTGGCCTAACTTCTCTCTGGCTTTTGTTTATTAAGGAAGCAAAGCTGAGAGAGAGAGAGGGGGAGAGAGAGAGAGCAACTGCTTCTTCAACTGCAAATCTCTATCCAACAGAGAACTAGCAACAAATCAATAACTTATTAATAATTATAGGTTTTTTGGTTTTTCCATGAAAACAACGTTTGTGCTTGTTTTTTTTTTTTTTTTCCACCTTGGTTTTAATTGGGCAAGAAACAAAAGTTTAATCTGGATTATTGTCAATTATTTTATGTTGAAGGTTTTTAGTTCTTTTCACAAATGACTCAAAATAATTCAAATGTTTATATTGAAGGTTTTACTCATGATTTTAATAAATTGCAACTTTGTAAGAGCAGCCATATTTTGAACGGAGACATCCTCATGCTACTATTGATCCTGAAACGAGCTCACGTGATATGCGTGATGGTATTCTGTTTAAATTTTACACCTATAATTGGATTCGGAGATACTCTGCAATATTTTTTATTTGGAGAATAATAATCAAAATTAATAATTCAAGCAACAAAAATTAATTTCTAAAAAGGTTCAAATACCCTTGTGTTAACCTATTTGAATTATGGCGGGTACAGTAACCTATATAAAGCTTTTTTTCTTTTTCTTTTTTTTTTTTTTTGGTGGGAGGTCTGAGGTTGGCCACCTAATTCAACTAGTAGATTTGCATAAATATATACCATGGCCCTCTTTGGTTTATATTTTGCAATATTGACCACATAATTAAAGTTGTGGGGTAAGCTTGATGTCCTGTGGGACCCTCTTTGTGTCCATTGGAGGATTGCCACGTTGGCTTATCCTTTGCATGACCATGATGAATATTTTATAGATGACCATTATTTGTAGATACTAACCTTCCTGAGGTTATGCCAAGAATTCCTTATTTAATCGGAATTAGAATTCAAAATGAGAATGAGACAAGGCCAAGAGCCCTAAGTTCTATCTCTTAAAAGGAGGACCAAGAAATTTTTTTCTTTTGTCACAAAAATCACTATCGGATTGAATCTAGAGATTTTTTGGAGGCAAGTCCCGCAAGGATGTCACAAAAATTGTGACAACTTTGGCCTAATTGAATTATATTGTTGATTGGTGTATTATATATACATACATATATTGATGTTGTTATTATAGCCAATTTTTCAAATCCATCTTACATGTTGATGATGTTTGTCACCTTTTCATAAAATTATTTTTTAGAAAGAGTGATTTTTGGTCATCAAACTCAAAGTTAAATTGTTATGGTCCTAGATCTTTATTTTTCTACATTTGAAATGTTGATGTTGTTTCTCACCTTCATAAATGATGTCGTCAAACTCAAATTAAATTTTAAAACTTTTATGGTCCTAGATTTTATTAAAGTATTTTGATTGGAAATTTAGACAATTTGATAGAAAAAAAAAAACTTTGAAAATATTTTAGGTGATAATTGAATATATTATAGATAAACAAAACTGTCTATTTAAGAAACGTAACCTTATTAAGATATTTGAATATTCAATAATTTAATTGACTATGTGTAACAAAATAGTCAAATTCTAACAACAAAAAAAATATGAAGCATGCGAAGAAGCATATAAAGTATGTTAACCCTATATTTCGTTATTGACGAGAATTTGACTGTCTATAAATTAAATCTTAACTGACTTTACCCTAAATGTACGTATCAAACTTTTAAGATTCATGGTTTCTTTTAAGAGAAACGTAAATCAACATTATGAAATGGACAGAACATAAAGTTAGGGAGCTTCGGCAACCTCTTAATCACATTCTGATTTGCAAGTAATTTCCACCAAATTCCAAATCTTTTGATCTGTCATGTGTGCTTTTCGAACTTTCCCTTTGTATACTCTGCTTCCCACGGTTCGAATTTTTTTTTGGTCAATTTCTTGATGCGATCTATAAAATGTATTGCACCAATTTATAGTTTTAATGGTATTTATTGTAGATGGGTATGTATCCCATAATATAGATCATACCATGTTAATGAATTTGATTATTAAAGTATATAACTTGATTGATAATAAAAAAAGTAATTATTAAAAACTAGTCTATATGTGTGTGTATATATATAGGATTTTCTACGTTTATATTTTTATGTGGTTATCTGTCAAATTATTAAAATAAGCGCACATCTTAATTACAAATAATGGTGTAACATTTTACATATCTAAATTGGATTAAAGTAACCATTCTCATATGCCCGAGCGCACACAACGGTAGCGTCAGAAAAATTAGTTAAAATAAACGAAATGTATACTTAAATTATCAACAAAAAGTACATAGAAGAGACATAAAAGGTTAGAGGGGCAACATATAATTTGAAAAGGGACAAAATATCATTTTTATAAAATTTTATATACAATATTGAAAGAAAAAAGTTTAGAAGGGGCCTTTGTTTGTACGTAGCTCCGTACATGAGCGCACATGTGGTGCTAAAAAAAATAAAGGAATTCTTATGTCATAATTTCAAAATATGAAAAAAAACAAATATAGAAAAGTGTCAGAGCACGTTATTTGATTGTCAAAACTAGTTTTCTTGGGCATGAATGCTTTATCGATAAAGCATGTTTTTAAACAATTCACTCAAAATCATATCAAAATAAAAAAAAATATATAAAAATGAATCTAACGCATATCTTTTTTTTTTTTTCAATACATTATAGCAGAACTCTCATTGTTATTGTACTAAAATTTTGGGGAAAAAATGTTTGAAATTTGCCCTTTTATTTTAGTTGAAAAACAAAGAGAACAAAAAAAGGGGAAGTCAGACTTGGGCTACAATCAAAATACACGCATTCTCTGCGGTTGAAGATTCAACTTGGCCCCTCTCTATGGGCATTAAGGCTAGGAAAATTTGTTGCTTGCGTTTTATGGGGAAAAAAAAAGGGACATTGATTGCTTAGGTAGGTTTCCTAGCAAGTCAATTCAACATGGTTGTTCTTCTTCATGGTTTTTGTTTCCTTTGTCGCTTCAAATTAAGAATTTTTGCCGCAAATTATTAGTATTACCATTTGCAAGATGTAGTTTTGGATCATAATTAATGTATTTGCAAATTGGTGAAGACATGAATCATGTTTGAGTGTGTATAAAGATTGAATAGCTTTAAGGTGGAGGCAAAAAGAAAGAAGCTCAAATATGTATCTTTTTGTTTTCTTCATTAACTTAATTATAATCACATGATGAGGCTTATCCGTGGGGCTCATGGATGAGACTAGTCACTAATCATCACCTAGAAGTTGATAGCAACTTTTTATTTTTAATTTTTTTTCCAATTTAAAGTTGAGAAATAGTGGTCACAATACTCTCTCTCATTATTTTTATTTTTATTTTATTTTCCTCTTTCTTTTTTTTTTCGCGCCTAATAATATTAGATAAACTCTTTCTAGAACAATAACACCAATGAAAGTCTGTTTACGAATATTGTTTGAGCCAAAATGTTTTGGTTCAAATTAATTTTGTCACATTAGGTACTTGAAAAGTGAGTTGTAACTGAGAGTTAGAACTGAAAGTATTGTAGCATGTAAGAGATTTATACTCTGGCATATTTTTGCTTTTTACGTTAATATATGAGAACTTTATACTGTTTGAGTTAGAACTGATGAGTTGAAACTAAGCATACCAAACACTTTAATAGTGTGTTTTTTTTTTATAAAATTTGAATTGTTATAATATTTTTATGTTCAAATATTTTTGGTTTGAACTCTACTTCTAAAAGGACTGGAAAAAGCGTTCTATGACTCCTATTGAAGAAACAAAAAAAAAAAAAAAAAGGGGGGGGAGGAAGAAGAAGAACAAGCATTCCAAGAGAAGCAATAAATGAAGAAGTATAATAGTATCGCTATCAATTTTTACCACAAGTTAATCACAAATGCATCTTCCCAATTTTCAAAATTGTTAATAATTAGTTTTTTCGTAAGAGAAAAGGGAAAAGGAAAGAGGAAAGAGAAGAGATAACCATACTAGTTTGTTCTTAACTTCAATTATTATGGTTGATTTGGATTAGTTCCGATTCAACATGAAAATTATTAGGAATAGATAATTACCTTAAAAACCAACTCATTTTTCTAATAATGGAACCATATATGGACGTACCACTATAATTGAATTTCTCCAATATTCATAAATAGTATAGTACTATTAAAAAAAAAAAAAAAAAGAAACCTTGCCTTGAATTGGTGAACATTATTTGCATATACCCATGTAAGGAAATGCTGATTTCAAATAGACACCAGTTTACTTCTATTTTATCAATAAGAAGATTAAATTTTCTATGCTACAATTGCCCCTAATGCAAGCTATGCCAAGGTTATATGGTACGTACGTTACATTTGTTGGTTTTCCTATATTTCCTATATTTGCTTAGAATGAGAATTTGTCTTTAACTAATTGAATCAGTTGAGTAGGTTCAATTTAATTTAAGAAACTAACAAAGCAACCATTCAAGATTTTTTTTTTCCATTAATGTGTATCTAGTTAAATTTCATGGTTTCTATTCTTGAGAAATATCATTGTAAAGTGAGAGTAGAAAAAGTAGGTGGAATGTTTATGATTTATTGATTCCGCATGCTTACTAAATGGGACATGTCTCAACCAATTGACCAAATAATTATAAATTAGGTTTTTTTTCTTTTATAATCTTTGTTGTTGTTTGAGCTTTTCGCATTGTAGTTTGAACGTTTTTGTTATCTTTTTTCTTTTTCTTTCTTTCTCTCTCTTTTTTTTTTTGGTCATTTGCTTTATGCTTGATGTCGTTTTTGGTAAAATTTTGGGTGTCGTGGGGGTTTTTTTGTCGTTTTTTCTATTACTGTCGTCTGTCATACATTCTGTAGTTTAATCTCCGTTGCAGTCGCGTCCCTACTTTATTTTTGTTTTACATATTTGCGGTCTTTTACACATTCAACGTTGACTCTTTGAAGCCTTTTTGTGGTTTTCTACTTTTAAGTGTCGTTTGCTGTTGTATTGTCGTCTGTACTCTTTACCTTTATTATTGTCTTGTCGCTTTTTTTAGGTTTTCCCCTCTATGTGCTTTAACATTTGTTTCTATGTGAATTTCCCTATTTATTGTCGTTTTACAATTTTGTCGTCTTTTCCCTTTTCTTGTCGTTTATTTTTATTTACCTTTGTTTTTCTTTGTCGTTTAATTCATCTGTCGTTTCCTTTTTTCATTGTGTTTTCAAAGTCTATTGTGCATGCACATAAATTGCACTTCATATGTTTTTCTGACGTGTCCATGTTACTTGTCCCCCTTTTTTTTGGCAATGGTCAATCTCCTGTGGTTTAGCCTTTTATGCCCGTGACCGTTGCCTTACCTTTTTTTTTTTTTCTTAAAATGTTTGAAAATTAAATTGAAACTTGAAATTAAAACTTAAATATTATAGCATAAAAGAGCTATATATTGTAGTAAATTTGTAATTTTTACTGTAGCTATTAAAACTTATTATTTTTAACTAGGTTTTCAAATAAAGCTATGGTCGTTTTTAGTATTTTGTGGTTTTACCATTTTTTATTTCGTCTTGTTCTGTTTGTTATATCGTCTTGTTCTGTTTGTTATATGAATATCTTTTTTTTTTTCTTTTCTCTTTTTCTTCTGCTGCTTAGAATGAGAATTTTTCTTGTGGTAACTAGAACAATTAAGTAGGTCAATTTGATTTAAGAAACCAACGACGCAATCATTCGAGACTTTTTTTTCCATTAATGTGTATCTGATTAAATTTCCTGATTTCTATTCTTGAGAGATATCATTCATTGGCTCTGCATGCATACGAAATCGGATTTGTCTCCACCGATTGACCATTGTAACACCTAGTTTTTCTATTTAACGGGAAATAGAAAAGTTTGACGTTAGAATTGACGACAGTGATATTTTTACTAACATGCTATTTAGTGATATTACAAGTGACAGTAACAAAGGATTCGATGTACAAGGAAAGGGTCATGCCAATTAAGCAAGGATTATAGTTTTTTGTGATATAATATGTGATGATGCATTTTATTTTGTTGTAATTAAATACAGTATGATAAGAAGAAATTAATATGAATTTTAGCTTATGTGTTATAATATTTGATTTATTTGTTTTTGGCATATATATAAATATATATAAGTTAGATTATATATATACTACTATATATTTTTGATACCTTAATTGTTAATATGTTAATATATGTATATATACTAAACGTGAATTATTCATATAAGTTGGTATATGTAAGTTGATAAGGCTTGGGCCTTTTTGGGCCTCCGGGAAAACTAGCCGTGAGCAGGAAAAGAAAAAAAAAATAAACGTGGAAACAAAAGAAGAAGCTGAAGTAGAGTAGGATTCGAGTTTTAATCTCCACATAAAAACTATATATAAAGACCTTCTATTAGTAATCTTAGGCTCACACCTCATTCTTTCCTCATTGATTGGTTTTATGCTTGGTTTTCTTTGGCTTTATCAAGATTTCTAGTCCGCTAATTGCATTTAACTTGATAAGTATATCAATCATTTAATATGTTTGTTTCATGTTTTGGTTTATTATATTAGTATTACAATTATTTTTATCATCATATGGATTCTTTCATCGTAAGTGTATCATGTCAATTGGTGATTGAAAAGAGTTGATGATTTGGTTGTTTTGACTAATCTCTCATTAAACCCTAGATTGGATATCATAGATTTTCATATTTTTGTTATGTAGATCTTTATGGGTGTATTTTATTATCAATTAGCATCATGGTAATTATGTGTTTACAATTTTAATTGAGGTTTTATTAGGTTATGGATTGGTATTGAATTTTTTTTTTTTTTTTATGCCTTATGCCTACTTTTTATACAAACACCTAACAGCTGTCGTGTTCTAGTAATTTTCAATTCTATCTTTTTATGTTTATATTTTTCTCAAATACTAAACATCTTGAGCTTTCTTTTGGCTTATGAATCACTTGAATCGAAGTTTTCTTTAAATAGTTATGATTTTTTGAAGTTGACCCTGAAAGCTATGCAGTTTTACACAGAGCTAAAATTTAGACTGATTTTCAAAGGCTTTTTCTTCATGCAAATTATTGTCAAAATATCCATGTAATATACCAAATTCTTTGTTTTTGAGTCTATTTTCTAATACCACTGGATTTAACTGATTTGAAGTTAAGATGAAATTATTATGAATTTTTAAGTGAATAAAGGTCATTTTACCTACTTTTGGGAATTAGGCCCTAGGTTCATAAATTGTGATTTTGTGCTTCTTGATATTATTATATGATGAGGTGATGTTCAATGATAGTATGAGATGTTTATATGTTGTTAATAGTAGTGGCTTATGGTAACTATATATGTTTGGCGTGAACTCTTCAAAGAAGCAAGCACACTGAAGACCCGAGTCATCGTGTTACCTATCATTGAAGTTTGAGTAAGTCTAGAAGTCAGGTAAGTACATCTCTCACCTGCAATATGATTGTTCAAAATTAAAAAGATTGATGTTGATGATATGTTATGAAGACGTTTTAAGATGAGGATTTTTAATAATGAGGAATTGATGGAAAACGATGAAAGATGATGTTATTTTTACCTCATTATTCTATTTGATGGAAGCCTTTTTATGAAAACATATATATATGTATTATCTATATTATTATTTTGATGTTTTGAAAAGGCATTGTACATTTGATGGATTTGATGGTGATGATAGGGTCTGCTAAGCAGACCGACCGGTGATCGGTTGCTTTACTTTTGTCACGGTTAGTTTGGGGGTCGCTACCTCACTCTTTCCATAGCTAGCGTGTTATAACGATGAGGTACAACACTAGGGCCCTACTATATGATATTTTGAAGTATTACTATATATATTATTTTTTTTAAAAAATATATTTATTTAATGATGAGGTACAACACTAGGGCCCTACTATATGATATTTTATTAAACATCGTTAATTGATGAAAAGTTTTTGTGAGAATTAGGGTGCATTTTCTAAGCATTATGCTTAGTAGATGTTTCTCATATTGCAACTAGGGACAAGAGTTAGGTATGAAGATAAAGAAGCTCGGTGTGGGTGTGTGCGTGGTGGCAGAAATGAAATATTAGAGCGATGCATCCCGTGTTAATGATGATTTAACTTTTATTCAATTGTTTACAATTCTACAAATTTAGTTTTTCAATTATTTTATGAGATTTCGCAAGTTTTAAGATATTTTATTAAGTTTAATGTTTTTGATAATGTTGCAACTATATTTTAATTTTTAGATGAAATTATTTGATTTGATTAATAAGTCCTGTATAAAAAAAAATTTAAGCTATTTCATATTACTTTGATTATTCAAATGCTATAAAAATCCTATTTTATCATAAATAATAGATGTTATGAGATGGTGACTATGACATCTAGTGAGGAGGCATTACAAACATTTAGCAGATGGTTAACAATTTTATGGTCTTTTCTGGTTTTCTTGTTGTTTATATTTAATAGGGTGTTTTATAAAATCAGTTGCAACTTGTTAATTTTTACTTGAATTGTATAAAAGTTCTACGTGCTATATTGCAAAGCAAAAATATGTAATAGTGTAAAATTCTCACATGTGACAATATTCTTAAAGAGTGTTTGACACAATCAGTTTTAACTAAAAATTTTAATTGCTATAGTGTACAGCTTTTATATATTATAGTGATAAAAAAAATAAATTACAATATAAAGCTCTCATATATTACAAATTTTTAGTTCAATGTTTCAATTCTAATCATATTTCTCAAATACCATATTAATTCATACTTTTAGTTTTAACTTACTTTACAAATACTCAGTAAAATATTATAATTTCAAACTCAAAGGTACGGAAAGGATATTTTGACCCTTCTTTTGGTAATAGCTTGTCATTTTAACTATCGTTTCGTTTTATTCTCGTTGGAGAGTAGTTGTTGTATGCAATGTTTATTGTCATTTATTCTTGGATGTATTTTAACCGTGGTTTATATGCTTTACTTTCGTTTTTATATTTTTTTGCTTTCATTATTTTGATTCCCTTTTTTTTTTGTTTTGGCAAAATACCCGAATTACCCCCTATGTTTTAACTCAATCCACTTTTGCCTTTTTATTATGCAGGTATCAATAGCATTCTATGTTTACAAAATCAGTCTAAAACTACTCTCTAAAACAATTAAATTTTTTAAAATACCAAAATTACATTTCTTAACATATATTTACTGTAAATGTTATTTTGAATATGATTTAAACAAAAAAATTTACAAAAAGAATTTTAAGTTGTTTAAATAAATAATTCGATCAGGTTAGAATTTTTAATTTTTTGAGGATTTTATTTTGTAAAAATAAATTGTATTTAATATGGATCTGGAGAAGTAATCTTGGTATTTTATTGTATTTAGTGTTTTTTTCCCTTTTTTGTTGTCGTACGATATATATTTTTTTCTTTAGTTGCGTCGTCGTTTCCTATTGTATGTTGACGTTTATATGTCGGTTTTTCTAATCTGTATCTGGACGGTTCTAAAAATTCCCAAATCGCTCACCGGAGTCTCGAAACCCCAATCCCTAAATCCCCAAATAATCCGCCGACCTCGCCGTCTTATGCTCCGCCATCCCGCCACCGTCTGATACCGAACTTGTGAGTTTTAGGGTTAAGGATTGTCCTTTTTTTCTTTTTTGCTTTTCTTCTTCATCAATTTCGCCTGTTGATTTACTTGATAATCGAAGCTATTATTACCATGCATTCTCTTGTTTGTGAATTACAGCTCTTCACTTTTGCCTTTTGTTTTATTGAAGATTAGATTTGGTATTTTGTAACCTGTTTTTTGTTCTTCGTTTATATCAAGCCCTCTTCTTTTCTGGAAAAATTGTATTTGTTTGTTTGTTTTGACGCATGGGTATTTTATGGCGGTGAAATTTTGAGCAATTTAATTAGTCTTCTTGTGATTTGGAACCTTTTTCTTTGCTAAATGGTGGATATTGTGATTTATGACATGTTTTTGATGGGCAGAAAAAAACAAAAGCTAATGAAGCTAACACTTGGTGTTATGGGGTTCTAATTTTGACAAATGGGTACTATGGTGATGGATTTTGAAGCATGGCGAGCTGAATCGTAGTTTTAGTGATTTATGGCTTTTTTTTGTTGGCAAAAATGGGCTAATCAAGTTGATACTTGGTGTGTATGTGGTTTTAAATGTCTGCAAAAGTCACATGTGGGTAATTCTACAGATATAGTGATTGTGGAGGGTAAGGAAGATTGTGTAGTAGTTTGGGATGAGGTTAAAATTTGGGTAGCTATTTGGGGTAATCAAGATAGTGAATTTTTGTAGGGTGTTGTTCTCCGATTTGGTGAGGAGTTGGACCTTTATCTGTTATTAGCTTCTGCCTCCATGTTTTGAGGAATTCTTCCCCTCTTGTCATTGTACATAGTTCTTTTCATTCACGTAAAGCTCCTTGTTTAAAAAAAAAAAAAAAGGTGGTTGTGGAGGTTATAGATATTAGATTGTGGTGGGTTTTGAAGCATTTGAATTGAGATTTGTTCCAGGCAAGTCTCATTTTAGGACAATAATTTCTTGAACTATGTCCTGTTTCTAACTCTTCCACTTCTTGATTTCGCCTTTTGATTGCACTCTTTCCATAACATTTGTATCTATATGCGTCTCTTTTACGTGTTGCTCATTACTTGGATCTCTTATTTTTTTTTAATTTTTTATTTAAAAAAAATCCGAAGAATGGATGTTCTGTTTGGTGGTCTGTTTCTTGTTCTATGGGTCTTTTTTTTTTTGGGGAAGGAAAAGGGGAATAGATTTGGTATTTTTTTGTGTTTTTGTTGGACATATGAGCTGATCAAGCTAATACTTGGTGTGTATAGTGTTCTTATTGACACACACAGGCCATTCTAATTTCTACAATACAGTGATTGTGGATGTTATAGTTTGTTGTGGGTTTTGAAGTTTTTGTGTTGGTGTTTTAGATATTGACGTAATTGTGAGGAAGCATGACGACTGCGGCTCGGCCTACGTGGGCTCCTGCTAAAGGTGGTAATGAGCAAGGCGGTACCCGGATTTTTGGGCCTTCACAAAAATACTCATCGAGGGATCTTGCATCACATACAACTTTAAAGTCCAGGTAAAGCATCAACTTTCTTCCCCGGACAAATTTACCTGAAAATGCAAGTTTTTGTTTTGTTATCTAAATGTCCGACATGAGCTTCGTATACCAACTGTTTGCTCAGAGTATTGTGCTTCTACTTTGGATAAAGGAATAATCTTAAAAAAATCTAACAAACATATAACTTAAGTTGATATAAATTTTGCATAAAGTCAGATGTTATCATTTTGTAAAATGTATGATGCATTTACAATATATGATTCTTATTCTAAAGGAATACTCTGGGAACTACTCTTTTGATATTGGAGATTTACTCAATAATACATCAGTGATATATGTTCTATGCCATTCTTGTTAGCATACAGAATTCTATTTTTTCTTTTTATATTTTGCAATTTCAAATTGTCCATTTATCATTGTGTTGTAAATGATAGGAAAGAAGGGCAGGACACACAAGATGAACTGCAGAAGAGGAACCTTCGTGAGGAGCTGGACGAGCGTGAGCGAAGGCAGTTCTCATCAAAGGACAAGTCTTATGGTAAAATATTCAACTGGCCCTTCCTCTTGCAGAATCTCAGTCCTCATATTTCCTCTCACTTGTGTTTTCTACTATATTGATTTTTGCTTATGTTCAATTGGTCTGTGTAATGTTACAGATGACAGAGATCGAAGGAAGGGAAGCCATCTTCTGTTGGAAGGTGAAATTATAGTTCCTGTATTTAGCACTTCAAAGCTTGAACTACAAGTCTGTTTATCACCAGTTGACTAAATTACTTCTTTTAATAGGGTCAAAGAGGGACACTGAAGATCGCATCATACCACGTAGTGTAGATGCTGATGACTCTGACGTGGAAGCAAAAAGTGATGATGAGAGGTAGTTTTATTTAGCTACTTGCATTCAATAGTGCACTGTGGTACTTTACTCTTTGAAATTTTGAATTGGTTGACAAGCACCAAAATTTTAGTCTAACCGTCTTCAGTATATGTTGTGTGATGCATGCAATATGCTTACTTTTTTATATGTTTTATCTAGAACTAGCTTGTTAACTGTTTCCCTGGATTTTCTCATGGTCTGTAAACTTTGCTTCTTTTATTGATTTCAAGAACCATTTAGGTCATGTACAAACTACAAAATTCTTCCATATGCATATCCACCTTTGTTTACTACCTTATTTTATATTGTTTTTGATGTTTCTGTGTCTAATAAAAAAGATTTGCATTCTCAGCTCATTAGACGTTGTTGTTGGATAATTTTTGCACATCTGACGTCCCTCTTTTTTTTTTTTTTTTTTTTTCTGGGTTTTGGTTCTTTTGATGTAACACTTAAATTTTTGGCCCATTAATTTATTGCAACTATAAATTAGGTTAGCTCATACCACCCCTTATTTTACGTTTATATGTTTATGGGATTAGATTACATGTCAACTGTTGGGATATTGTTAATATTGGCTGGAATTACCTTTCTTTTTTGAATAGTGATGAGGATGAGGACGAGGACGAGGACGACACTGAAGCTCTGATGGCTGAGCTTGAACAAATAAGGAAGGAAAGAGCAGAGGAGAAGCTACGTAAGGTGAGATTGACACTTGAAAATTTTAAGATATTCTCGCTTGTCTTTGACGAATCCTTGAAATAGAAAATTTTTGTGTCATTCATTTTCTGGTTTCACTGAATTCACCTTTTATGAGAGTTTCTCTTTCTAGTATAAGTGTATCTACTAAAAGGCTGACACTTTATCCCTATAACAACAATGATTTGTGGCTTCATTTGTCGTTAAGACTTGATTTACGCATCTGCACAGGAACAGGAAGAGCGGGAGGAAGAGCTTAAAGCCAAGGAAGCCGAGCTTCTAAGAGGAAATCCACTTCTTAATAATCCAACTTCTTTTAACGTGAAAAGAAGGTAAGAGTTTGTAAAAAGGACATTTGCCAATCAGTTTTGTTTTTACCAATCATTGCTTTGGTTTTGGTTTTGGTTTTGTTTCTAATAGTCTTAAGCGTCTGTACTAATGCCCTCATTTTGCTTTTGTGGGTGCTCTTGTTTTGGCTCACAGATGGGATGATGACGTGGTTTTCAAAAACCAGGCTCGTGGCGAAACCAAGACTCCGAAACGTTTCATCAATGATACCATCAGGAATGACTTCCATAGGAAGTTCTTGCAGAAATACATGAAGTAGATGATGAGAAGTGAAATGGTTCTGGTTTTTCAACTGTTCTACGTACCAAAATTAGAAATTTGACCATGTTGGGTGGATCTTGGTTGTGCTGAGAACATATCAGATTGCCAATGATTTTAGTGTTGAATGTTATATTTCTATAAAAAAATTGTTGAATTTTATTCCCTGTATAAGTTTGCAAAACATTGTCCTATATTCAATTACTACTGACATACTAATTCCTGTTTAATATTTGATTACTAAGTTTTATGTTAATTAATTATTCTAATTATTTTACAAATATACTAATTAATAACTAGTATATCATCCTCAAAAAATAATACTCAAATTAGTATTGTTATCCTATTTGATAGTTAATATATTAAGTTAAAAAATTAATAATTATCTCATTTACTCGAAACTTATTTTCAGAAACGTAACTAAAAACTGATTTTTATCTCTTTTTAGTGTCTTGTGCCATGAACAGTTTTTAGAAAAAGCAAGCACGATTTTAGAAACGGAACGATTGAGCCAAATAAATTGAGATTTAGGTGGAAAAGAGGGGTGATTGCAAACCCTTATTATGAGTATGAGGCAAATAGAAGAACATGTGCACATTAAGCAGTTTATTTATTTATTTTTACGATTGCCCAAGACATCCTAACCATTAGATTAAAAGCAAATGCTTTAACGTATGATGGAAAAATCACCGGTGGTGGTGACATGGTAGCTGAGGCCGTTTAAATTTTTTATTTTATAAGATGTTGGAGAGAATAATTTAAACCTCAATTTAAGTTTAAAAATTATAACCTTTTATTGTAACATGTAAGAGCTTTATACCTTACTGTTTAAATCAATACTCTTCCGGCCAGCCTAGCAGTGTTTTCATTAAACTATGAATTTTTGCACAAATTTATGAATCAAACGGTCAAAAGGTTTTTCTTTTCGTTCGTATTTAATTATTTTCACATGGAAAAGGACAAGATTTCATAATTTTTGTTCTAGTCTATATGCTTTTCTGACGGATGCATAGACTAAAGGCTGGACTTGACAACCTTTGGTCTATAAAATATAGTTTAGTATGGTTCTTTATCATTTCTCCCATCTTGTGACTCAGTCGCCACAGCCATCAATCGTTCCCTGTTTCTCCCCAGCCACCTGATCCAAGTGCCGTTGACCTTGCGGTCTTCGAGCCGTGCGCGGATGCCGGAGGTGTGGCTCTAGGTTCTTCCTCATTTTCCTTTCCTGATATTTGAGTTGTTGGTATCCTCTTAGAAATTAGTGTTTGGTCTTCTTGAGTTGATGGAAAATCTCTTCTTTTTCAAAGAAAATATGTACACAATGATTTCTGTAGTTCCTGTTTATTTGCATGGCTGGCTTGGGATACTTCTTTTATATCTGATTTGTGGAGAGGCGCCAGTGTTGACTTTTTGATTTGATCTTGGATTCTTGCATATTGCCTAGATTGATTTTGAGTCATAAACGTTATTGGTTCTTTAATAAACAATTTAGTGTTTGATCTTCTTGAGTTAATTGAAAATCTCTTGTTTTTCAAAGAAAATATGTACACAAAGATTTCTGTTTATTTTCATGATTGGCTTGGGAAGATTTCTGTTTATTTTCATGATTGGCTTGGGATACTTCTATTATATCTGATTTGTGGAGAGGTGGCAGTGTTGACATTTTGATTTGATCTTGGATTCTTACATATTGCGTAGATTGATTTTGAGTCATAAAACGTTATTGGTTCTTTAATAAACAACTTAGTGTTTGATCTTCTTGAGTTAAATGAAAATCTCTTGTTTTTCAAAGAAAATATGTACACAGATTTCTGTAGTTCCCGTTTATTTTCATGGTTGGGTTGGGATGCTTCTATTAAATCTGATTTGTGGAGACGTGCCAGTGTTGACCTTTTGATTTGATCTTGGATTCTTACATATTGCCCAGATTGATTTTGAGTCATAAAACGTTGTTGGTTCTTTATGATTAAATGGACTTGTGTAGAACGTTACCTCCAAAAGCCACATTCTAAACGTATAAGAGCTCAATACTTTAGCAACGTGGGATGAATTCAACCTCTGACACCCTTTCTCATGCGTAGCGTCTCATGCAAACGGGCTGGGGTCTAAACCCATTGTTGCTCGCAAAGTATGGCTCTGAGACCATGATGAAATGGGCTTTGAGTAGAACTCATTACTAGGAGCTTGCTCAATAAAAAAGATGGTGCTCAATCCACATTTTGAACACTGTAACAACCTACTACTTTAGCGATTGGGGAACAAATTCAGCTTCCAACACTTTTATTATCCTTTCCAGCTATGAGGTCTTTGTTATTGATATGTATGGAGATTCATATTCAATAGCCAACCTTAGTTGACATGTTTATAGCTTTCCTGATGCCAGTTGCTACTCTTTTCATTAAAAATACGAAAAGGGACATTCATATTGGCTTTGGGAAATCGGGATTGAAATTAGGTGACTTAGTTTCTGTCTTTGAGATACAGATGATTTGACCCATTTGTTTTGAGATTGGTGCCTTCTGTTTTTGTTATTTGCTATGGAAGATTGGTGCTTAATTAGTTATCTAGGTCCTTGTTTGGTTCATAAAGTCAATGTAATTGGTTGGTATAGCATGAATCTTGATTTTGAAGTCACTGGTGATGGTCCAAGTTTTCGTTGACATGTTTTGGGTCTTGGCTAATTCTGTACTTTTTGTTGATGACTCATAGTAATCTTTTTTATGCGGGAATTTAAGAGCCTCATCAGTTTAGAATAGGGTAGTGTCAAACTACTTAATGTCATAATTACAACTACTTTTAGTATCATCAAAATTGGTAATCATTGTATCGTCAACTTTTTATATGTTTTTCCAATAACTAGAATTCTGATTACTATTAAATGAATTACTCCACATAGCTAGGTTCATGAACCCTCTCTGCTGTATAGCTTTCTAAGAGCTTTTAGCAGTTTGATATGTGTTGTTGCGAGCTTGAACCGATTTTTGGAGAAACCCATGAAAACGTTGTCTAATCTCAATCTCATTGCTTTTACCTACAGATGAGCACAAAAAACAACCTCTGATGACATTTTGAAACTGTCATTGATACGCTGATTGTTTTGACGACTTGGGATAAGATAACGGTTTTAAAACCGTTGTTTATTTTTTAAGGAGGTTATTAGCTAACGTTGCACCAAGTATTTCTACTAGTATACAAAGACTGGATGTTTACGACACGAGCCGATGTTGTTAAGGCTTTGCACTCTGGTGTTTTGGCCCTTGTTGGCGCTTCAGTTACGGCCCTTCAACTGAAGCAAGAGTCTCCATTCGAGACAGACTACGGGACCATGGTGGCCTTTCTGGTTGCTTTTTGTGTCTATATCGTGGCTGGACTAGCGAGCATCAAGTTCAACGATTACGCCCATGAAGTGACCACAAGCGTCAGCCTCTTGTCTGGATTTCTTGCTTCCCTCCTGATTTTTCTCATCATGGTTCCGGCTTTGGGGTGGGTCTGTTTGGCTTTGTGGGCGCTTCTCGTTGTCACAATTGCTTACAAAAAGCTATCCAGTCGGCATCCTAAACCGGACCAGCAAGACAATCAATCACAGGATCATGCCATTATTCAGGTATAAAGTTGCTTACATGTATGAATACAAGGTAGATATATTTTGCCATTTATTTGACTTATATAGTTGTATCATTTTTATTAATGGGCTTAAATTGTTTGTCTAATTTTGATGTTTAAAATGGTGAATAACCAACCATATCATGCCGTATAATTTAAAAATTTTGAATTTTTTTAATTAAATTTATTGTATCTGTTCATTAAACAATATGAAAAAATATGATTAGTTAGATACTATTCAAGACACTAAAAATTGAATAAGATAGGTAATTTGAATCTTGTTGCCATTAAATATCTAATAATGTTTATCTGTTGCGAAGATGGCGTCTCTGGACGGACAGGAGACAGAACGTTTGACCATGGAGGAGGAAAATATCAACGAGCAACCACAAAAGAGGATTTCCATGGGATCACCTGCAACACAATGGATTACGGTTTACAATTCCCACAACGAGATGAAGCAACGATATCATTACGATGTTAAAGACTCAAGGCTCTCTCAGAAGATCGAGAAGGGAAGAGAAGACGGGTTGTTTATAAGTAGTATTGCCTCTTGTTCCAATCTTTGGGCATTGATCATGGATGAATGCACTGGCTACTCAGACCAAGTGTACGAGCTCTCTCCTAATTTTCTTCCTGGTGAATGGATTGAAGAACAATGGAACAAGGACTATTATATCACCGCGATGGCCGGAGCAGATAACGGAAGCTCATTAGTTGTAATGTCCAAAGGGACACAGTTTTCACTACAATCCTATAATGTGAGCAATTCATTTCCATTTGAGTGGATTAAGAACAAATGGGAAAAGGGATATTACATTACTTCAATGGCAACTTCAAGAAAAATGTGGGCAATTGTCATGTCTCTAGGCGCAGGGTTCTCTCAACAGGCCGTGGAAATGGATTCTAAGTATCCTAGTGAGCGGATTCGTGAGAGATGGGACAATGGCTACGGCATCACCGCGATAGCGGCAATGGTGGATCAATCTGCTTTCGTTCTTAGCGTACCGAAGACAAAACCCGAAAATGATAAAGAGGAGACATATAGAAGCTCTAGTTTTCCTGAAAAACGGATCGAGGAGTACTGGGAGAAGGATTTTTATGTTACCTCTATTTGCTATGGTCGAACTGTGACTTAGGAGTTCGAAAATGATAAACAGGAGACATATAGAAGCTCTAATTTTCCTGAAAAACGTATCAAGGAGTTCTGGGAGAAGGATTTTTATGTCACCTCTATTTGCTATGGTCGAACTGTGACTTATGAGATAACAAAGTGATAGAATCCAAAATATAAAGTATGTCTTTTTTTTAATGAAAATAAACAAGAAACACTTGTTTTTATGTACGTATTTTTTGAAAGCATGAACTCATTTCTTACATAACCATTCAACTTCTCGGGCCATAGTTTCAACAGCAGAACGCGACAAAGAAGTATAAAGATTGGTCAAACAATACACAACATATAATTTTATTTTATTTTATTATTATTATTTTTTAAGGCAGCTACGAAGAGAAGCCGCGTGGAGAAGATGAAAGGAAGGAGCACAGCAACCGCCTTTGACCTTCTTATATATTTTTTTTTAGATTTTTTTTTCCTCTCTTATGTGCATGCGCGTTCCAAATTCTTACCTTTTATTTTGAAGGGAAATTTTTATTTTAACTTAGCCATACTAGTGAGTATTAACTTAAAATAGTTAGTTATACTCAGTAACCAAAAAAAAAAAAAAAACTACCGTAAAACAAGTGATGTTTACATCGTATTAAATATTTACAGAGAGAGAAAAAAAAACAACTTATAAAAAGAGACAAGCATGCATTGGATTAAGAAAATACCAAAAAAAACCCTACGTTTTAGACATTTGAATAATTAAAAAGCTAGTTACAAAACTATACCTTTTTAGTTTTCATTATTTCTCAACTTATTCATCTTTTTTGATACTATAAATGAATCTTTTAAATTTAAAAAAACTTATTTCAATTTCATCTCTTACTCACTTTATGGATGAAAAAAATAAAATAAAAAATACAAAGAGACCGTTAACTAGACTAAATTTATTTCTAAAAGAAATTTTTTTAAGAAAAAAAAATTGAAAGATGATTTAATATTTATAAACATAAAACATAAGTTCTTTTTTTTTTTGACATGTGACGTTTTGTTTTAGTGATTTTTATGTTTTTTTAAATCTAAAAAATATTATCGTAAATTGTGTTTAAGGATAGTCATAATTTTTTGCTCAATTTGTTTATTCATAATATACGCGAGAGATATAATTAAAATACGTATTTTAAATTCAAGGAATGTCTTTATAGTTTTGAAAAACAAAGAAACAAATTTAAAAATAACAAAAGCTAGGAGTTATAATTACATAACTAATTATATTAAAAAAAGAAAGACAAAAAAATGAGATTTGGGCAAAACAACAAGGTGTTTTAAGTATTTTTTCAGTCAAGTACAGATACTAGTCAATAAACCAACAAAAAAAGTTAATTTTATTTTTGACCCCAAAATTTTAAAACATAAAAAATTACACTCCCGAAGTATTCAACTTTGTCTCAGTTTAACTATTTTGTTATTAAATCCGTTAAATACCTAAGAAATTATGCCAATAATTTCATATGTTCTGTACTTTCAGCTAATCCAAAAATGCTGCCTATTCTTAAAAAAAAAAAAAATAGTAGTTGGATTTTTTATTCACTTAATTATTTTTCTTTTTACAACTAGCCTACCCCTCATGATTTCATAATTTCATATATCTTTCCGTTGACCTCGCGAGCTCAACGTTCGACTTGCTGGATGCTTCTTCCTAAAAAAGACAACCACAAATATCAGCCTATTTCCAGGATATCTTGCTTCCTTGTTGCTAATTGTCACCAGCATGGTTCCTGCTTTTGTGTTGTTTGTTACTTATAAAATGCTATCCTGAATCGGAGCAGCAAAATAATCAGTCTCAGGATCATGTCGTCGTTCAGGTAAAATGACCTGCTTACATACACATCACAATACAGATCATAATCAGTCTCTTTTGTATCAAACATTGTGCGCTTGTTTCTCTCGCTTTCTAATTATTTCTTTGTTTCCTGATGTAGTTTAGTGACTAGATCCATTAGCTTTTGTGCCAAAAACCATTATAGCTTAGCCACTTAGGAATAGGTGTAAGAAAGAACAACTTGATTAATGTGGTGTTAACTGTATTGAACAACTTAATTGTTAAAGAAAAGCATATATATGCTGTTGGTTTTCTGAAATAGTTTTAGACAAATTATGCAGAAACGTAGGAAAGGGGGTACATCGTATGTCAAAAGAATTGTTTCTTTATCAATAGCTCTAAGATGCATGTTTGAAGAATCAGGCCAGGCATTGTACTATGCTTAACAAGTCTTTTTTCTTAATAAAAAAGGTAATTAGGCGGTGCCCGTCATGCTCCTTAGGCCCTTCCGCACATTGACAATCTCAGGAACTATTGAGGAGTAGATCAACTTGAACTATCATCCGCCTGCTACAATGCTAGCACTAAGTGGGTTCAACTAATGCTACAGGGTTTTGATCCCTAGGTCAAAGGATAGAGGAGACATGACAAAGCCGTTCTGACCATTACTCCACAAACTTCGTTGGTCTCAACAAGTTTGGAAAGAATCAAGTAAATCTATAGACATTTGAAAGAAGAATGGACACGCTCTAAAACTAGCTACAATCCTTACAGGTAGTCATGTTTGTCTATTGATCAAAATGTAAAAGAATTTGACAAAGATTTACAGGCTTTAAGATTGACAAGACCTAAGTGAAAATATTTTACACTTTTAGTCATACAAGTACTAAGGACGAGACTTGTGTTTCCTTCCATATCATTCTAATAACATTATAAAATGTCAATCAAAATTCATAGCACAAAAAAATGTCACTTAAAATACAACGTAAGATAAGCACGCCATCTCAATTAAATTAACACATAAAATGGAAAAAAATTCCAAATGACATTCTATTAACAGGACCATGTTATTGAAAGGATACAAAAAGAAACAAACAGAATGGGACACATGAGTTGAATCTAAGTGTTACGTATTGGGATCTCCGCTCCACCCGCCTGCTATTCTGCCGGAGTGGAATCCAACCTAAAGGTTTCCCAACGGTACCCTCCATATGTATACTTTAGTTGTATGACACATATCCTAATACATACCTACTTTAAGGATTAACTGTTATATCTAAGTCAGGGCGAGTTAGATAATTAGTTATCAAGAAAGTTTTGGATTTCAGTTATAAAATTCAGGGACGCATTTTGATAAACTTAAAGGAATGGAATGTGAAAGGTAATGAGATTGGAAATTAAAAATTAAAGTAATAAAAATAAGAATTATAATTTATTTTTTAGTGTTTAGTTGTCTATTAGATGATATAATAGAAAACAATCAATTCCCTAGCTCTTTAGTGTTTATTAAATTTAGAAATAGTAATTTTTAAATATAATTATTAAAATATTCTATTATATTATTAACCAACCATTGAATTATAACATGTAAATTTTAAAAGGATTTAAGTAAATTTAGCATTTATTTCCTTTAATAATGAATACATATACTAAGAGTGCATACAAGAATTGATATTTCTTTTTTCATTCCCTATTTTTTATGTCCCAATTAAACTCTCATTACTAATTGTAAGAAAACAATGATTAGATGGGAAAGAGAATTGCTCCTAATTCATCTTTTTTCCTTTCATGCAAAATAAATGCGCCCTTCTAGTAATCTTTATGTTGTAAGGTTTTCTGTTTTATTCCAACTTTCTCAGGCAAGTGAGAGGAACCTTTCTCTTTTAAAGCAATTGGTGGGGAAAAGTGGCAGCAGGGGAGGAGCTATAGTGAAAATTGAAACATATCTATTATAAGGAATATATATAGATGTTAGATTCTTTATTGGCCCAAGTGGAACTTTCAAATGAATGTTAACTACCGTGCAGTTATTTCAGCCAAAACCACCCTCAACTGTATGTAACCGTGTGATGGTCATGGTTATAAAATGAGTGTCCCGTTTTTAGTCGCTGAACACACAACAAGAAATCAAAAGAAAACTACACCATCTAGAGATGATTTATCAGTGTTTAGAAGTCCAAAAACGTAGTTTCAAAAAATTTTTGGTGTTGGCCCGAATTCTTGAAATACTCAGCAATGGCGGGAGGTAGAATTCGAATCAATTCGCTTCCGTTTCTTTGATTTTTAAGTTGTTATAAATGTTAGAAATAGCCAAGATTTGGCATTAGAGACATTTTAAACTTCTACCTTGCGTTTCTTAACTATCTGCATAATACACAGTATGTGAACATTCACGTTGAATTTTTTTTTGGATTTTGGGTTTTTGTATTTGCAATTTTTTTAATGAAAACTAAGGTTAGAAATTATTAAGATATTGAAAATTTTTAAGTTTTTTTGCAATTTGAAATGTAAAAAACGGTATCCAAAAGGTTAGAATACAGTCGAGTTTGAAACCGAATCGCAAAACAGGTCAACCGGGTCAGGAAGACCTGTTTCTAAATACAGTCGGGTCTAAAACTGGGTCGTAAAATGGGTCAATTAGGTCAAGAAGACCCGTTTATGACAAAGAAGATGACCTAAAAATGACATATCATTTGGCATTTTGGTCAGCCAAATGATATGTTGTTCTAGCTATAGCGAGTGTTTTCATCAACGTGAAACGACATGTCATTTCAGGCCATAAGGCCCAAAATGACATGTCATTTAGACATGCCAGGGCTGCATTTCATCTAATGAAACAATGCACGTTTGGGCTCTTAATGCCTAATTGACACATCATTTGATTTAATGCAAAATTACAAAAAAAAAACAAAATTTTTTCTAGATTTGTTTATTTGGGATTTGAGTAAACACCTTGTTTTATAGTTTGTTTTGATTTTTATGTGCTAAAATTATATGTTGTTTTGTATATATAATATATATAATATATTGCTTTATTATGCATGCAATATTGAGTTAAATAATTTTAGCATATTGAAATTAATTTTGTTTATGATGTGCTAACTTATTGTTATATATATAATTTTGTGCTTTCATTATGCATATTATTAAGTTAAGTTAAGTTATTTAGCACAAATTTAGATTTTGTTCATAATTATTTATATCGCCTATAGAATATGCAATTTTACATGAATAATTTTTATGAACAAACTTAAATGTCTCAGTGATTCATATGATTTTAAATAATTAGAACTTTGCCATAGCACCTTTAATTATGCAAATTATATATTAATTAGTTTAGAATCACATTTGGTTAAAGGACATTTATTGCAATTAGTTATACTTAATATAATAAACTTTATCCCACATGAATTTTTATTATATTAGTATGACTAATTAGGATAAAATATCAGATTATATTTTTTAATTTACCTATAAGAATTAAGAAAGAGAACATAATTTGATAGTTTTATCATACAGTCAAATGAATCTAATTGAATTAAAACTTTAGCCATAGAGGCTAGTTTTATGTCACTAGATTCATGTCTTTATACATGATTTACCTTGGTAAAGCATGATTTATGCCTATTAGTCTCAATATTTGGATCATAAGCATGTTTGTTTTTAATTATACAGTCATACAGCCTATGAATTTCTCTGATATTTGATGTGATATCCTCAAACTAAAAAGGGATAACTATAAGGTCTAGAAGGAGAGAATTCTCCTGCACTTGGGGTGGATGGACATTAATTATGCTATAAGGAAAGACGAGCCCGTAATTACTGCAACCAACACTCAGGATGAGATTGCTCTTTATGAACTTTAAGAGCGATCTAATCGCCTTAGCGTTATGTTCATAAAGACCAAGATCTCTATTGGCATACGTGATTCTGTCGAACAGTATGACAAGGTCTGGGCATTACTGAAGGCCGTTGATGGGCAATTTGAAACTTTAAATAAGACACTTGTCAGCACCCTAATCATGAGGTTTTTGTCCTTAAGGATCACCGATGTGAGAGGTGTGTGTGAGCACATCATGGAGATGAGGGACATAACAGCTTAACTTAAGAACCTTGAGGTAGAAATGTCTAAGTCTTAACACCCTTCCAAAGCCATCTGGGCCTTTTAAAATTTCTTACAACACACATAAAGACAAATGGTCAATTAATGAACTGTTGACCATGTGTACTCAAGAAGAAGGGCGGCTTATAATGGAATGGGTAAAAGTACACTGATGAAAACCAAGGAAAAGAATCAGAATCAGGACCAAAATCAAGCCAAAGATAAGGGAAAAGGTAAAATACCTTCCAAAGTTGTCATTAAGAAGGAATCCAAGTGTTTCTTCTATAGAAAGAAGGGATACTTGAAGAAAGATTGTGGAAAATTTTAGAATTGGCTTGAGAGGAAAGGTAATCCAGTCTCATTTGTTTGTTATAAATATAATATGGTTGATGTTATTTATAACACATAGTGGATTGATTCTGGATCTGTAATCCATATTGCAAATACCTTGTAGGTTATGCGAAACTCAAAGAAGTCAGTGGGAAGTGAATTAAGTATCTCTTTAGGAAATAAGATGCGTTCACATGAGGAGGCTGTTGGAACATGCAATGTAGTTTTAAGTAGTGGTTTTACTTTAGAATTAGACGACATTTTATGTTCTAAATTTTTCTAGGAATTTAATTTCTGTACGAATACTTGTACCTTTAGCATATTCCTTTACTTTTTCAAAAAAAAAAAAAAATCTTTCAGTTTATTTTATAAATCTAATCTTGTTGGGAATTGTATTTTGTCTGATTGTCTTTTCTCAATTAATTTGCAAAATAAACTATCTTCCACTACTATGCACGTTCAATTTGGCACCAAATGTTGTGTTATAAATGAGGATTTATTCCTCTATGTTGTGGCATCGAAGATTGGGACATATCTCTATTGACAGAATCAAAAGGTTAGTGAGCGACGGAGTACTCAATACTTTGGATTTTATTGACTTCGATACTTGTGTGGGTTGCATTAAGAGCATTAAGGGAAAGCTAACCAACAAGTCTAAGAAAGGTACCAAGAGGAGTTCAAAAATATTAGAGATCATACATTCAGATGTTTGTAGCCCAGACATGGACTCATATGGCCCAAAATACTTCATCTCTTTCATAGTTGATTACTCACGATCTATGTATCTCTAATTGCTTTATACAAAGGATGAAGTATTGGATGTCTTTAAGGTTTTCAAGGCTGAAGTAAAGAAACAATATGGAAACTAAATTAAGATCGTGAGGATAGATAAAGGTGGAGAATATTAAGGTAGATGCACCGAGGATGGACAAGCTCAAGGTCCATTTGTGAAGTTTCTTCAAGAGCATGGAATAGTTGGCCAATACACCATGCCTGATTCCTAGGATCAAAATAGTGTGGTAGATGGTAGAGAGAAGAAGCCAAACATTAATAGATATGGTTAGGAGTATACTTAATAGCTCTAAACCTTCTAAGTCTTTATGGATTGAAGCTCTTAAGACGACTGTGCATATATTAAACCGAGAAAAGGCTATCCCAAAAAAGCCATTTAAGTTATGGAAAGGTTAAAAACTAAGTTTGCGATAGATATACGTTTTAGGGATGTCCATTTGAAGTAAAAGTGTACAACTCACAAGAGAAGAAGCTAGATCCGAGGACCATTAGCGGGTATTTCGTTCGATATGCCAAAAAGTCTAAAGGATATAGATTCTATTGTCCAACTCATAGCATTAAATTTATGGAATCAAGGAACGCCAAGTTTCTTGAGAATGACTTGATTAGTGGGAGTGATCAATTTTAGAATATAGTTTCTAAAAGAGATCATACTGAAGCTCAACAATCTATATCGAGTAATAGGTTGATTATTATTCATAACACTCCTATAGTTCAACCGAGTGTTATGCAATCGATCGTTGAAGTTTCACAAACTGTTGATAATAGTCTCGAAGGTCAAGTTGCTCAAGAACCACCAGAAACAGTTGAGCAACAAGTTGAACAATAGATTCTCCAAGAAAATGTTGAATCAACATTAAAGAAATCTACTAGAGAAAGAAAATCAGCAATTTTTAGTGATTATGTTGTGTATATGCAAGAACCAGACTACAATATTGAAGCCGAAAATGATCCTGAAATGTTTTTACAAGCCATGAGTTGTCAAGAATCAAAATTTTGGTATGATGTTTTGAAGGATGAGATGGACTCTATGGCATCTAATGGTGTATGGGATCTTGTCGAGTTGCCTAATGGTGCAAAAGCTATAGGGTGTAAAAAACAAAAAAAGTCTCATTGGACAACATTGAAAGATATAAGGTAAGACTCGTCGCCAAACGGTTCACTCAGAAGGAAGGAATTGACTACAAAAGACCTTTTCTCCTATTTCTAAGAAATATTCTCTTCGTATTATCTTGGCACTCATCGTTCATTTTGACTTAGAGCTGCAGCAAATGGATGTGAAAAGAGCATTTCTCGATGGTAATCTAAAGAAAGAGGTTTATATGAAACAACCAAAAGGATTCTCCTCTAGTAATGGAGAGCAATTAGTGTGTAATCTTAAGAAATCCATATATGGATTGAAACAAGCCTCCCGTCAGTGGTATTTAAAATTTCATGACATTATCTCTTCATTTGGATTCGTAGAGAACGTTATGGATCAATGTATATACCAGAAGGTCAGTAGAAGTAAAATTTGTTTCCTTGTCCTTTATGTGGATGACATTCTACTTGCAATTAATGACAAGGGTATGCTATATGAGGTGAAATAATTTCTTTCTGAAAACTTTAACATGAAGGATATGGGTGATGCATCTTTCGTTATAGGCATTAAGATACATAGAGACATATATAAAGGTATTTTGGGTCTGTCTCAAGAAACTTATATCAACAAAGTTTTGGAGAGATTTCAGATGAAAAATTGACAGATGCACAACATTCCATATGCTTCACCCATTGTGAAGGATGGCAAATTCAATTTGAATATTTTATGACAATTCAACTGTTGTTTTTATGACTAAAAACAACTGGAGTAATAGTCAAAGCAAACACATCGATATTAAGTATCTAGCCATAAGAGAATGTATTAAGGATAAAACAGTGGTCATTGAGCACATAAGCATTGAATTGATGATTGCCGATCCCTTGATTAAAGGCATGCCACCAATAAAATTTACGGATTATGTAGACAGAATGAGACTTGATTCCCTTATGTAATTTCACTATACCTTGTAGTGAAACTCTATATTTATTATATTTTCTCATTTAGTCTTTAGTTAAGTGCACAAATATATTTCTGAGAAATATCACTAAAGTTTGGACCTAGAATAAACATAGGGTTTGCTTATCAAATTACATGGGAAAATCTTGAGAGACAAAATATATTGTAATACATGCAAGATAATACTCATCATTTAGATGACCTATCGCCATGATTCATATATTTTGTTTCTTATTGTAATAGTTGATATGATATATGGGCCAAGTGGGAGAATGTTAGATCCTTGTTTGGCCCACATGGAACATTCAAAATGAATGTTAACTGTCGTGTGGTTATTTTGGCCAAAACCACCCTCAACTGTATGTAACCGTGTGATGATCACGGTTATAAAATGAGTGTCCCGTTTTTTGTCCCTGAACACACCATCTAGAGACGATTTGTCAGTGTTTAGAAGTCCAAAAACATAGTGTCGAAAAAGTTTTGGCATCGGCCTGAATTCTTGGAATACTCGGCAATGACGGAAGTTACAATTCAAATCAATTTGCTTTTGTTTCTCTGATTTTTAAGTTGTTACCAACGTTAGAAACAACCAACAATAGACATACAAGGGATCTCAAATATGCATGATCTCTGAATTGAGAGTGGTTCGTCATTTGTTGTTGAGATTCATTAAAAATTTTGTGCTAGGTAGAATGATGCTTTGAATGATTCGTCAAAAATGCACTTAAAATTCCTCACCTTTTCTTATGAAGGGAATCAAGTGTGGCACATAAGCTGGCTACTCATGCAGTCTGGTGACCATTCACGGGGCTCAACTTCTCCGGATTTTTGCATTGCTTCTGCGAACGAAAATTTTGAGGCTTGAACACTCTGAAGATTGAAAATTTTAAGATAATTTTCAAGATTAGAATCACATTCTTTCTTTTCTTCTTCTTTTTGATTGGGGCTTTTCCCCTCGTAGTTTTACTCAATGCTTTAGTGATCTTATATATTGCTAGTATGTTGCAGCCCAGTTTGAAAATAATGCTAGTGAACTTTGATGCTAATATTGGATTACTTTCTTCATTTATCTGAAAAAAAAAACCTCTTTTGGTGTAATAAGAAAAAATTACTAGTGCCTTGTGTTCTTCAGTAGTAATAGAAATAAGTTTGGTAAGAGTTAATAATTGATATACATGAGAGAAGCTTAGCACGTGCCATAAGACAGATTGGCACCCTTTTAAAAAAATCCACCATTAATTATTAATGAGAGAATGAAGATTAGTATATATGTAGGTTTTTAAAACAAAACTCTACCATTAAAACAAGAATAATACACCATATTCTGAGAGCAAAAAATAATTAAGATAATAATAATAAAGATGACACAACATGTGATAAAATGATCTTATAATATAAAACGTAAATATCAAGAAAATATAATTGATATCCATGCAAGTAAACTACATAAGGAAAGGAAGAAGAGTACTCTATCTATGTCATTTGACAGCATCTATAAGTAGACAATCCCTCTACATCCCAAACAACAAAGAGAACAAATTTGTCCCATGAATAATTATCATTATTTCCCGCTGCAGCTCAATATTGGCTATTATTTAATGCGGCAGCTCAATATTGGCTATTGGATCCTGGTTTATATTTTGTATCATCTTATTCAATGCTTCGTTGTCATTTGTTCCAGCTCCTTGTAGAGACGTGAATAATCATTAGTATTGATCATAGAAGAATCATCATTAATTTCTTGATTAAGAGTGTCTTCTAGCCATTGCATGTTTCTTCTGCCTGATTCTTCTGTACCTTCCGTCCGGAATTCTTTTGAATTCTCTTGCAGCAGCTCAACTATTTGCTCAGCACAGTCTTGCCCTTGTATGTTAAAACCACTCCCTGAATCTTGTGTACCTTCCTTGGATGTCCGCCTGGCCTTCTCTTTGTCGTTGTTCTTGCTTTTTCTTTCTATTCTACACATAGCCCATTCCTGAAACTACTCAATCCAAAACCAAAAGCCATAACAAGAGAGAATGTAACGAGTTAGAAAAACAATATTGGACTATACAAAGGAATTAATACAAGGCATGCGTAGAAAAATTAATATGGAAGACTTTTCAGTTTAATATCATACTAGTCCGGTGTTTATATCTTTTTCATTTGAGAATATACCTCTATTTATGCATTTATATAAATCTTAAATTGTTTTACATATAACATATGTGACATTATAAGTTATATTTTAATAAATTGAGTATTTGAAGACCCTATGAATAGAGCTATATTCTTAAACGAAGAGAGTTATAAATATTAGACTGGTTAGGTGTTGGATTTAAGCCAAAACCTTGCCACTTACTTGTTATATATATATATATATATTTATATGTACACACGTACACACACATAAAGTATGTTTCTGCTTACATCTTTCAAAGTATATTCATGCATAATCCAAGTAATTTCATCTTCCTCAAGTTTTAACTTCGACATCTTAGCTCTTCCATCACAAACCTCCGGGCCTGGTCCTAAGTTCTTCCAATGCTTTCCGCGCCCCGTTTCCCTCCTTGTCTTTTTTTTGGCGTTTCCAGAGGCCTTTGGTCTTTGTCTGCAGCAATATCTCACATTATCATACATGCCTTTCTGGGGATTCCCTGCAAACAATTTGTCTTTAAAGCCCAAATATTTTATATATAAACATATACATGGAAATTAAAGAAATAGCGAAAAGAAGTTATTGTTAGAGATGATGCAAGGTTAAGCTCTAGGGTTGCATACAATCAAGACTCAGAGGATGAAATCCTTGGTTAGAACTAAGTGCTTCCCTTGCGTCGATGGAGCGCTCAGAGCATAACTGCTCACGAGTGAGATTTCCCCGAACAAATTCCTCTAGAGTTTGAACAAGTTCTTCTTCGTTTGGCGCATACTTAAAGCCAAAAGGCACGTCCTTAGGGCGACCATTTCTGGAAATGGAGGTGGACATTTCTCTAATTCGATAGAGAGAAATGCCCACAAAGGCTGGCAGGCAGGCAAGGGAGCAGATCTGATGGTTCACAAGTACTAGAGGGCCATATCTCGATCTTTTCTCTCTCCTCAAGATTTATTTGATATTTTTTTCCCTACTAAACCCTAGCTAGCACCGCCATGGACTGCCATCGATGGAGGGTCGGGTCCACCTCAGTCTCAGGCCATCGTGTTTATCTTCGACCTTGGATATTGAGAATAATGCTTTCAATTAAACAATCTTCTCATTAGATTATTTATGAACAATTCTGGGCATCGTAGGACTTTTACCTTAGTTCTTATGGCTTCCATTAAACCCCTTTTTGCCCAAATCCTCATTAGTCTAAAAGAAAGTCAATGGTGACGTTGTCAACTAATTAATGAATTACCATTCTTATGGTCTCCAATAATTTTCTTTTAGCTTTGGCACCGTTAGTTGGTTGTATAATGTTTTATCTCCTTTGATTTTTGATAGCTCCGGATGACAATTTTCAACAAGGAAATATTTTATTATTTCTGTACGGATATAAAGTTTTTTTTTTTTTCCGTCAGGAGATAAAAATTAAGTTAATAAAAATGGTTTAAGATAAAATATCCTTTTTATTGGTGGACTTTTATACTTACCATCATCTTATTTATTTATTTCTTTTATTTTTTTTTTATCTGTGGACTAATTTTGGGGGACTGAATACGTGCTAACTAATGAGTAGAACAACAATTGCCCATTGTTTCGATGATACGTATTACATGTCAAACTCTTTCGGAATCTAAACATTATATATGCATTTATTTTGACTGCTTGGATATTCTTTTTTATGTCACTGAATTATGTTATATTCATCTCACAGATCAAGTAAGATACACGTAATCTAAAAAAAATATCACATAAGTTAATATAGTGGGCCCTCCCTATTTTCTTGGTCTTCTGAATTTGTTGTGAATACTAGGCCGACAATTATTTTTTGCTTTTAAAATCAAGAAAATGCATCTTTGTCTTAAAAAAATCCATCCTTCATTAAAGTAAAAAAAAATTAAGTTACAACTTATTTTGAAATAATATATGGGAATTCAATGGCTGATGCCACAAAAAGAATGAATATCGGACTTAAAACATAGATGGTGGCATCTCGAGAGATGATCAGTGGAAAAATGAGCCATATCAAGTCTTTGAATTTTTATCTACTTCCATAAATAAAAAACGTCAATTTATATGATCATTTTTAATTTTCTTTTTCAACATTCATGAACATGATTAGAGCAAATAATTTTCAGACCGTTATTAACCGTAATTACAATTAATCTAGCTAATAGGAAATCTACACCCACCTAATATTGTTAAAGTTTAGAATTTAATTGATTTTTCCTTTTTTGTTTTTAAAACTAGGTGACATTAACTAATTAGCTCATTATATCTATATCTATCACTTGTATATAAGTGGGAAAATTTTGTATTTCAACCAAGTTATGAATTAATCCAATGATAAAAAATTATTTATTTTCAACTTATAATAGTGCAATAGCTTATATTAACCCACATGGTTTATATGCCTTTTGACACATCTTAACTTTTTCCTTGATATCGTTTCTTTTCTTTTCTTTCTCCTTTTCATGTTAATAAATATTGAGCTAAGATTTTTTTTCTTTTGACTCAATGAGTATTGCGCCAATATGCACTTCACTCTCTAACAATAATATGAAGTATTAAAGATACAGATAATTAAATTAGTAAATCCTTTTCTTTACTAGGATATGTCAGGAACTATTATGTAGCTTATTTTGTTAGTTATAAGTATGAAGTATTTACAACCACAATTTATTTCTCTGTAGAGAATATATACATATACATATACATATATATATATATCCTATTGTTCATTATTTTAAAAGAGAAAACCTTAAAATTCAACCCTAAAGAAGTAAATATAATTCATTTATTTTTCTAAAAAAATTTTTAAAAAATTAATTATAATATAATTTTTAATAAATAACAAGAGATAATAGCATCATAGGTAGAAAAAAAAATATTCCAACTAGGTTTTTGTATAAAACTTTATCTCATTGCATACTAAATTTTCCACCATATTATTAAATAAGAAAAAATTAAGAAAAAAGAGCTAAGTATATCATATGCAGGCAAATAGCACAAAGCCAAAAACTAGAAAGCCAAAGAAACCAAAAAAAAAAAAAAAGTAGTTCTAGACATGTAGATTAAAAGACATCTTGATGATATCCTGATGACCCATATGCAAATCATATGAATTAATTAATTCCATCTATTTAGATAGAAAATAGGAAGTTCATGAGACAAATGAGAAGCTTTAAAAGTTTAGGAGGTAAAGTGATGAATTTTAAAATTCATGAGACAAAGTGGGATAGACCTTAAAGTTTAGGAGCTATTGGTGTTAACAACAAAAATTAAAAAAAGAAAAAAACAATTCTTATGGGGTTTTCGTTAAAGACTTTTGCCTGATTATTCGATTAGCTTTTAATCTAGAAGCAAATCAATGGTGCCCAGATTGTGCTTTTTTATTTATTTCCGTCGTCAACATTCAAAATAAAGTGAAAATTTTGCAAGTTGGGTGGTGAAAATTTTATTCCCTTTCATTTTCAGTAGCTTTGAAAAAAAAAAGCCCTTCCACACATAGAATGTATCCTTTGTGAATTGAGAATATTATTAACATCCACTAAACGGGTACTCTTCTCCTGACCTTCAAGTGCATATAGCTTTCAGTCATCAACCTTTGGAATCTCGCTATTATATGTGCATTTGTTTTTTGACTAGATGTACTTGGCTATCCTTTTTTATTGTCAAATGAATCAAATTTTATTTATCTTACAGAACAACTAAGAACCGTAAGCTAAAACAATATTGATATCTCAATATAAAATAATGGGCCCTTTGCCCTATTTTGTTGTGTACTTGCCGATGAATTTTTTGGATTAATGAGACAATTAGTCCAATTACGTTTATTGAATTGAAATATAATTTTAATTTATAAAAATGCTATAAATATCTTATAATGATATCATTAAAATTATTTATATGTAATTATATAGTACAATATGTAATATCATTAAGATAATTACTATATCATTAAGGACATTTTAAAGATATTTTAAATATTGTTTTAGATTTTAATTTTATAACAATAATTTAGATAATTTTTTTGGAATTTTTTTTGTTACTCTAGTTTCGGCTTGATGCAATTGATCTGTTTGTCTCATCTCTCCTATGTTGGTAAAATCGGATAGTAACAAAAATCAAGAAAATTCCTCTTTGTCTGGAAAAAAAAATCCATCTCTCATTAAAGTAAAGAAATTTAAATTACAACTATTTTAAAATAATGTATGGGAAGTTGATGTTTGGTGTCACTGTCATGGCATGAAGAAAAAAAGGAAAACCCCAGAAGATATTTATTGGACTTAAACATACATGATGAGCCATATGCATGTATCTTTCATTTTTTTCTTTTTGATTTTTAATTTCCTTTTTCCTCCTTTTACAAATAAAAGACGTCTTTATCTGACCATTTTTTTTTAATTTTGTCAACTTTCATGAACATGAATATTCGTGCTAAATAAATAATTCTAAGACCGTAATTAACTAATAGCAAATTTAAGCCTACCTATATTGTTACTGTTTAGAGTTTAATTGATTTTTTTTTTCCTTTAAACCTATGTGACAATAACTAATTAACTGATCACGTGCTTTACTACGGTATACCAAACATAGCACAATTAGTTCTTCAATTCGTTGTTTTTTTTTTTTTTTTTTTTCATATCAAACCATATTTTAACATTACTTAGTTGTCAGCGTGCCGAGGACAGAACCGATAAATGATATAAACAGGAGACTTGTAGAAATTCTGCTTTTCCCGATAAACATATCAAGAAGATATGGGAGAAGGATTTTTATGTTACATGCATTTGCTAGGGCCGAACAGACTCATGAGCTGCCAAAGCGATGCAATATTACAAAATATAAAAGCTTTTTTGATAACTCTCAAAGTACAGTGTTTAAAAATTAGAAAAAAAAAAAACCCCTTGTTTCCCACTTACTCATGTGTTTTGACAATCACTAATACAGGTTTCAGTTGTTAAAAATTGTGTTTTTATGCTTAAAGTAAAACCGTAGTTTCACATAATGTTATAAATCAGCTTGCCATTGACCAATATGCTTATCACTCCATCTTCTATATAAAGGTATATTCTTATGTAACATGCAAAAGTAAAAAGTATAACAAATATTTATTCAACGTAACATAATTATTGTAGAGGTATAACTGAATTTTTTAATGTTATAGCTCTACAATGTATGTTTATTCCGTAGAGGCATATCATTAAAGTTATAACATTAATGTTATGTTGAATAAATATCTTGATTAATGTTGAATAATGTTGAATAAATATCACGTTATCTTTTACTGTTTTCCTAGATACGTAACACTAAAGAACCCATTAATCTTTATTTAAAAAGGTTCTTAGGAAAATTAAAGAATGTTGGATTATTGTTTCAGCAACAGAACAACACAGAGTACTATTGATCTAACAAGACAATAGTTACTTGTACAACTTATTAAATATTAACAAATATATTGTTCGTAAATGTTAACAAAGATGCATTTAAAAAGCTGTAAAATAAAACACAAGATGCGTTCGATCATAGTATGCGATTTTACGATTTTACCTTTCCTGGGTCCCTCTATTTCATACTTGCAACGATTCCGAAGACTTCACAGGGTAAGGCTCCTTGTTGTAGTAAATACTTTTCGGGCCGATGCAGGGACCAAAGAAAGAAAAAACGAAAAAATAATAAAAAAAAGAAGTCAGAATTAAGGACTATAAAATGAGTTAATAAATATTTTATTAGAACAGTCATTTTGTCGGAGTGGGCGACATAGCCATCAATATCAACTGCCTAATATTTCGTTCGTTTTTTTGATCGTTACGGTTTTGTTTAATAACCAAGTTGAAATTATGTAAAATTCTTATATACAACAATAATTTGGTATAATATAAAGCTTTTACATGTTATAATGTTTAAGCTTTAACATCAACTTTTAACTTATTTTTTAAATTTAGCATACGCAAGTGGTATTATGTTTTACCCCCTACACTCTTTTATTAAAAAAAAAATTTTACGAGTTTTAATTTAACTAGTCAAAAAATATGAGTCCTGTGTGCATCAAAAATCTTAACAAAAAACTAAAAAAGGAAAAAAAAAAAAGGCTTCAAAAGAAAAATAGTAAAAAGAGCGTTTTCAAATGCATAGAAAGGGAAAAAAAATCAAAAAGTGAAAAGAAAAAGTTTCACTTGAAAAAAATTGTTTCACAAAAAGAAACGACGAAATGTTTCGAGTTTTGAGCGCTTTAAGAGCACAATGCAAAACTTAGTCTCTTTTTTATATTTATGTTAAAAATATGTGTTAAATTCGTAAGAAGTCTGTAAACTTTATTTTATTTCCAAAATTAGTCTCTATACTCAAAAGTGTTTTAACTTAACCCTTGAACTTTTTCTTTGTCTCAAATTTAGTCTCTCAATTATATTATATTCAATTTTGAATGGAAAGTTAGGATTATTTTCATAAGTCGCCCCTGACCTATGTATCATGTTTTTCTTTGCCCCCGATCTTTTAAAACTTGAACCATAAAAAAACCATTCACTTTGTCCCTTCATTCAATTCTGTCTATAGAATTGCTAACATGGAATGTAATTAATTAAATATTAAAAAATTATATATTTTTTTGAAAGCTTAAAAAACTATATTAGAATTATAATTAAATATATATAAAAAATAAGTAAACATTAAAAAAATTTTAATTTTTTTTCAAAATTTTTCCTCAATCGCTTTTTCATCTCTCTTTATCTCTCCCCCTCTCTCTTTGTCTTTCTCTACTGTAAACAGATTTCATATTCTTCACTAGAGAATCTAAGTCACTTGATAGACTTTTCAAACAATGGTAGAAAGTCCATCCTTAAACCAAAATACCAATGCCATTTAACATCAAGCTGGAACAATTTAAGAAATGTAGAAGCTAGCTTTTTTTTGTCAATAGTTCATAGACAGTGGGAATCACATTTAACTCAAATCAAGAAACTGGAAATACATTCAAGCCAAAAAAACCAAGTTTATGATTAATTAACGAAGCAGAAAAGAACTCAAATAAAGAAACTAAAACTCCCTTTGCCCACCAGCACACTATCGTCACTCCCACCAAACCGCCACCAAACCCACCTTTCATCACCCACCCCCATTCACCCTTACTAGCCCACTACAGCTCCCTTACCCCTGTTGCATCCCCTAGCCTACACGGTTTCTTTGCACCCTGTCGCCAACCAAATTTGAGAGAGAGAAAAGATAGAGAAAGAAGATGAAAGAGAACAAGGAGAGAGAGATTGACAGGAAGGAGGGGAGGGGAAAATAAGAGAAAATTATAATTATAATTAGCATAAAATAAATATTTTTATATACTTAATTATAATTTAATATATTTTTAATGTTTTATTTGCATGCCACATTAGCAATTCCATTACCGACATAGACGGAATTGGATGAAGTTAGGCAAAGTTATTGGTTTTTTATAGTTTGATGGGTAATTTAGGAGGTTTTGAAAGATCGGGGCAAAATAAAATAGGATACATAAGTCAAGAGGATTTATGAAATCTAAAATTTAACAAAATATAATTGAAGCACTAAATTTAAGACAAGAAAAAAGTTCAAGGGTTAAGTTAAAACAGTTTTGAGCATAATGACTAATTTTAGAAAGAGAAAAAGTTCAACGACTTTTAATAAATTTAACTTTAAAAGTATTTAGTACTTCACATTTTTTTACTTTAATTTTATCTTTTCCTTCTAAATGTATCTTCTTCATGTTCCATCTATTATAGAGTGTTTGTAAATCAAGTTAAAACTTGAACAATTAGAACTTATACACTATAGCATATGTGAGCTTTACACTGTAGTATATTTTTATTTTATACTGCAGCATATGAAAGCTTTATACGATAATAGTTAAAATTTTGGAGTTGAAACAACTTGGTCCCCCAACACACTCTTTGTCTGAAACTGGAGCTTTTAAAAATTTAGGATGCTTGGTAAATGAGTGAACTCAAAAATTAAGTTCACATACTATATATTATGTGTAGACGGTTCAGGGCTGTTATTTTGTCAGCTGTAAATTGGGTTTAGCTTTGCAGCTCCTTATCCTTATTTTATCTATTTATATACGGGGATTACTAGAACACCAGTATAGGGATATTATGAATTTTAGCTAGAATAAACCTTTGTTTCTTTTTAAATATTAATGATGACCAGGACAAAGAGGACGCGCAGTGGTAGAGCTATATTGGGCTCAATAGGGTAGAATAAACCTTTCTTTCTTTCTGTTTGATATACTTTTTATGTTATTTTGCCTTCCTAAAATTTTTAATTTGCAACATGTACATTAAAACTTCTTGAAAAGTTTCAATTATACCACTATGTTTTAGCTTTTAAATTGTGATAATTTATATTTTAATTTTAAAGTACCCAATTAACAAAAAAATCAACCACAATATTATATGAATTCATAATTAATTTTATGAACAATAAATTTTCAAAAGTTAAACTAAACTCAATTGAAATAGTTATAATGTTGTTTCAGTTAAAAGTCTTGGTTGAATTCATGCCTGTTCAGGTCTTAAAAGTATATGTTCGATATAACCCTAAGTATAAGGTTGTTCAAGTAACAAAACTCAGTGAGTCCTAGATCAATCCCACAGGAAAAGATATTGCAAAGGTTCAATATATCAGTTCTATTATGTTTAGTTGAAGATTTTGAGAATAAAAGTTTATTTCATTTACAATTTATTTACAATATTTACACATTTTTTACTTTTAGATTTTTTGTGATTTTTGGAATTTTAACAATAAAAAATGTGACTTAAATTTGAATAGTAAATGGAACTTTAATAAGTGAAATTTAACTTAGGGGATGTAACTTTAATAATAAGTGCAATTAATTTTAAAGGTAACAATTATAACAAACACTGAGGATTAAAGGTTCAATTCTGGCAACCAATTTAAATATGTTTTAGTTTTTCTAAACTTATTTATTAAAATGGTTTAAGTATGCAATATTCCATCCTTTGTTTACAATAAATCAATAGTTACTAAGCATTTACTGTACAAATTCATGTCTATAGTGTATCAAAAACTCATTTTTTAACAAATATGTATGTTTTCAAATTAACTTACTAAAATTACCGACAAAATTTACTGTTAAATATTTACCATGCTCTTTCATGTCTACGAATAATTAAAGTGTTCCTAAGTATTATTCGTGCCATCCTATGTCTATGATAAATCATAACTTGATTTTGCAAGAATTTTAGTTAAGTTAATATGAAAATCATAAGTTTTCTAAAAATAATTTTGATATTATAACAACTTAGAAAACTTAAAAAAACTAAAAATATTTACCTTAATTCTCCCAGAATATCCCCCTTTCTCCCCAGCAAAGTGGAATTTAGAAAGACATGGTGAAAGTAGAAGCACACATATTTTTATTAAGCACAACTATTTTACAACATAAAAACTAGAATTATTTTACAAAAATATAAAACTAAAATTTAGAAGAAGACTAACCTAAGAAGAGAGAAGAAGAGAATTTTCTCCAAAGGAGAATGGTGTGAACTACATGAAGCGAATGGGGTATTTATAGCAGAAGAAAATCTACTATTTACAATATTTTTACTTTTTTATTTATTTTTAATTATTTTTATTATTTGATTAAGTATTTTTAAGTGGGGAATGATGTAGGATGCAATTTAAATGATGGAGAATTTTTTGGAATAATTTATAATTAACAACTCTATTTTTCCTTAACTAATTTTGAGTAACAACTCCCTTTTTTTGTTTTTTTTTTCTTTTTTTTTTTCACACATTGTTTCGCTTCTTTAATTGAAGATTGATCTGGGTAATCCAGTGCTTTGCGACATAGCAAATGGACGTACAGTAGCCTTTGGATCGATGACTTGGATCAGTGAATGGTGCAGATTGAAGTCAACCAAAGTCAACGCACGCGACTTTGACTCATGTTAACCACGAGATCTAGTCTTCATAAGAAGATTGACGTGTGAAAAAAAAGACGCAGGGGGTGGGCAAAAAACACATGATCAGCGAGGGCAAGGGGCACGTGGACTGCTGTGATGAGCTGGGAATCTCAAATCCGACGGCTGATATTGCACCACATGTCAGATTTTGTTTTTATTTTTTATTTTATTTCTTGAGCATTTGAGGTCTGTTTTTGTCCATTTTCATGTCTTTTCACCGTTTTTCTTCCATATTTTAAATGTAAAATAAAATAAACAAACTAACCCCCTGTTTGGCATTGTGGTGGGAACCACGGTTTCCACCACAAACTCAGTTATAAACAGTGTAAAGCTCTCACATGCTACAGTAACAATTTAAAAAATTGCTACAGTGTAAAGCTTTCACATGCTACAGTAAAAGTGGTTCCCACCACCGGTTCCCACCACCTTCCAAACATCCCCTAAATTTAATTATTTTACAAACATAATTTTTACAATAATTAAAAATATTTATTTTACAATAAAACACACAAAAAATACGTAAGAATTGACAAAAACTTCTAAAATTAACAAACCTTAACAAATATGATATTTATTACTCAAGATTATTTTTGAATTTATTAGAGACATAATAGAACATATTTACAGACTCGAAACTTATTTACAATCATTTTAAGACTCAAAATAAAATTACCACTCAATATTTTTATGGTTTTTACTATTTACAAACTAAACACTTATAAAACACATAGAGATAAATATAAAAATTATCAAAAATATTATTAAACATAAAACACACTAAAAACATATTTTTAAACATATTTACACATTAAGACACTAAAATACTTATTAATAGAAAAATGTTATTAATTAGTGGATTTAATGTGAAATAAAAGCATAAAGTAATGATTTTATCTTTAAAACATGTACACTTTTACAGTCTCATCAATGCCCCTGCTAAAAAGATCTAACTCCACCATTGAGAAGAGGAGGACATTAAAGCTGTAATGGCTGGGCTCGAACAAATAAAGAAAAGAAAGAGCATAGGAGAAGCTATGAAAGATGAGATTCGCACTTTAAAATATTGAGGTATTCTTGCTCGTCTTGTACGAATCCATGAGATAGAAAATTTTTGTGTGACATGCATTTTTTGGTTTCACTGAATTCACCTTTTATGAGACTATTGTCTGTCTAGTATCTAAGTACCTCTAGTAAAAGGATGACTTTTTTTTATCTTTATAATAATAATGATTTGTAGCTTCTTTGGCGGTTAAGAATTGATTCATGACGAGAGGAAGAGTAAGAGGACTGCTTAATATTCCAACATCTTTTAATGTGAGAAGAAGGTTAGAGTTTTGTAAAAACAACGTCATTTGCTAATTGATTTCTTCACTGATAAACACATAAAAATGGACAGTATATAAAGTTAAATATCATCATTTTATATTTCTATTTATCCTTAAATCCTTTAATTAAAAGTATTTGTGTCTTTTAAAAATGGTTTTCTGTTTTAGTATATTTTTAGTATTTTTAAGAAGTGTTTTTATGTGTGAAATAATTAATTTATGTGAAATCAACAAAAACCACTAAATTATATGATGTATTATTATTTAAGTGTGTTTTAATTTATTTTATTTTTAATAAAGTATTTATCAATATTTATATAATTTTTGCAATTTTTATTTTGTAAAAGAATTATTTTTATGGATTTGTTTGTCATGATTTTGAAATATATGGCAAAAACCGAAGAAAATGATGTAAGAAAGCTTCAAATGTCGGGTCAAAAAGAGAAGCAAAAATTCAGAACCGATACCACGTGTCTGCACTAGATTCGCCGAGTCAGGTCCCCGTCAGCACCTTGTCAGATGTCAGCGAATTGTAACTGTCCCATTTTCAACCCAGCTCCTAGCCGTCCACGTGTTGAAAGGCTAGTTGCAAGTCAAAAGTTGGGGCCCGCCACCCTCTTTCTGCCCTACGTGATCGATCTCAGTTGAAGCCTTTTGAGCACGTATTTGTAGCCGGTTTTCTTGATCTTCCGGTATTTAGAATACGTGTCAGTTCAGAATTCTCCCATTCGAGCCATTGGATTGGTCTTATTCCATGCTTTCAATAAGCCAGAGTCGTCGTTTTCATCCTTTCTTCACTCACGCCTCACTGGATTATTGATGGATGCACAAAATTGATCTGGATCAGCAATTCCCTAGTCCTGATCTAGGTTCATCTGCTTATTTGACTTTGTTTGAATGGTTTAAAAAAGACTATTTTTTTAGCTTTTTTATTTATATTTTTGACCTAACAATAACAAATTAAAAATTCTATCTTTATTCTTAAATTACCCTACTTTCTATACAAAAAAAAAAAAGCTTTTAACTTATTTAAACAAATAAGTCTAAAAGCTATTTTAAAATTAACAAATACTTTTTAATGTTCTATCTAAACATTAATTAACAAGCTCAAACTTATGTTTCTTCTCTTCTCCTACTTAAAAATAAAAGCATAAGCTATCCCAAACGAACGTACATTGTTTTGTACTGTTTCTCATTTATTTTCTTCGTATAGACCCCTTATCTTTTATTTTATTATCATGAATAGTAGTGCCCCTTTTTTTATCATTTATAGGGTGTTTTGCTTTCTAACCAACAAATAGTATAAAGCTCTTAGCAGCTACAACAAAAAACAAAAAGTTACTACAATGTAAAGCTCTCACATGCTACAATATTTTTAACCAAAATTGATTTTAATCACACTTTTCAAATACCATATTATTTTTCTTTTTACAACTGGTGAACAAATAATAAATTCATAAATTGTTTTTTTTCCTACTCTTTATTTAATGCTTTTTTGGCTAATGCACAGACGAAATACAATAAAGAAGACAGAATTAAGGACTATGTACAATGATTGGTCCATAACATCTTTGAACGGAAAATTGAACAAGAGATAAAATAAGGAGTTTTAAAAGTTTAAGATATACAGTGGCAATTTTTAAAGTGATGGGTAAAGTGAGGAGTTCTAAAAGTTTATTGAGTAAAGTGGTAATTTTTAAAGTTCATGAGACAAAGTGGAGGAGACTCTAAAGTTTATGAGCCATTGGTGTTAATAACTCTTGAATTTTTATTGTGACTAAAACTTTTAATCATGGGGTTTTTAGTCACGGAACATGTCGTGACTAAAAATTTTGTGGCTAAAATTCAATTAAAAATTGTGACTAAATGCATATTAGTCACAATATTTTGTAATGATTAAAATTTTTGCTTTAAACTGTTGTAACTAAAAGTCAAGATTTTATAGTTGCATTTTTGTAGTTTTCTTAGATTTACTTGTAATTTCTTGATTATAGAAAGCTAAAGCACAGAAGTGCTGCAGGCACTTTGTCACACTAGTACAAATAAAGAAGACAGAATTAAGGACCATGTACAACAATTGTTCCATAATTAATATAGTTTTAGTACATTTCTCGGAAGCCATCACTATCAAATTAAAGAAGAGCCTATTATATTTCTCCCACGGAAACCACCAACCCACCTGATATTGCAAGTCCCGTTGGCCACGCAATCTTTTAAGCACGCCTAGATCTCGTTGAGCTATTTTTTTCTTGCACATCTGCTCCCTAGATTTGCTTGCTGTTACTTTGTTAGTAATCATTTATAGTACTGTTTGAAAATCTCTTGATCTTCACTTGGTTACTAATTTTTTAGATCTCAACCATATACATCTGATCCAAGTACTTGCCCGGAGGTATTTCTCGGCTTCAGCTTTTTCTTTTTTGATCTGCTCCTCCTTGAGTTCTTGGTGCGCGCTTGTAGTAACATATATAATTTGTGTGTTTGATCACCTTGTGTAGTTGTTTGACAAGCTCTTGTTTTTTACTTTTTTCTTTGAGATTCTCTTGTTTTTAACTTGGGTTACAAAGATTGAGTAATAAAGTTTATCGGGTTCTTTGATTGTTCTTTTCAGCTGGCCGTTGTTGGTTGTTGATTATATATGTAGCTGTTCACACATCCCCGTCCCCTTCCATCCTTCTCTTTTCCCGCTACGTCCTCGACAACATAGCCTATGTGGTATATTTTATTTGTCAACTCTCAAATCTGATATCCAGTATAAAATCGTTTTGAGCATTGAAGAAAATTTTTTAATTTGTTAAAAAAGGTATTATTTTAATCATTGGTGAAAAATTAGGTGAAGAGGGAACAGCAATGACTTAAAGGATATAGGAGTTCTATATATACCCGCACATATTATAATATATCACCATAGTTTGAAGTGTTTCCCAATATATTAAGAATTTTTTTTTTTTGGCTCAAGAACAATATATTAAGGATTGTTACTGTTATTATATACACCTTTTGAGTTGTTTCCTGTATGACACGTATTCCAATACCTCCTTTAAGGATTAACTGTTATATCCAAATCAGGGTGAGTTAGATGACTAGTTATCAGCAAATAAAAGTTTTGGATTTGAGTTATAAATTTCAGTGGTGCATTTTGAAAAACGTAAGGGAACGAAATGTGAAATGTAATGAGTTAGGAAAGTAAATTAAAGTAATCTAAACGAGGATACTAAGCGGTTTTTCTAGTGTTTACTTGCCTATTAGAAGGTATAATGAAAAATAACATATTCTTTATTTAGTATTTGCTAAATTTAAAAAGAGTAATTTTATAAGTGTAATTACTAAAATATCTTATTATATAATTAACCAACCACTATAACATATGAATTTTAAGGATGTCTAAATAAACACAGCATTTATTTTTTTAGTAGTGAATTAATATTTCAAGAGGAATATAAGGATTGATATTTCTTTTTCTCATTCTCTATATTTTTTGGATCCTATTAAACTCTCATTCTTGATTGTAAGAAAAAAATTATTAGATTATGGGAAAGATAATTGCTCCTGGTTCATCTTTTTCCTTTCATGCAAAATAAATATGCCCTTAGAGTAACCTTTATGTTGTAAAGTTTTCTATTTCTTTCCGACTTTCTTATATGTGAGATGAACCTTTTTCTAGTACAAGTTGGTAAGGGGGAAAGTAGTAGGAGACGGAGGGGTGAGGAGATTAGTGAAATGATTTTGAATTATACTTATTATAAGGAATATATAAAAACACTTATGCGATCTCAAATATGCATGATCTCTGAATTGAAAGTGAATCGTCATGTGTTGTTGAAATTCATTGAAACTTTTTGCACTATGCTGTATAGAATGATGCTTGAATGATTTGTCAAAAAAAGCACTTCAAATTCCACACCTTTTCTTATGAAGGGAATCAAGTGTGGCACATAAGCTGGCTACTCATGCAGGTCTGATATTTCACGGTGCTCAACTTCTCCAGACTTTTGCGTTCCTTTTGCAAACGGAAATTTGGAGGCTTGCACATTCTGCAGATTCAACATTTTATGATTATTTTCAAGGTTGGAGTCATATATACTGCATTCCCTTTTCTTATTGGGGGCTTCTCGCTAAAAGATTTTACTCAATGCTTTGGTGATCTAATATATTGCTAGTATGTTGCAATTTAGTTTGAAATGTTGCTACAGATCTTTGATGCTACTAGATGAGATGTATTATCTTGCTTGGATATCAATTATCTACTTTTGTTTTTTATATAATAAATAAGATCATTTATTACATGTTGTATCATCTTAATTATTATCATCTTACTTTTGCTCTCAAAATATCATATATTATTTTTGTTTTAATTTTTAATGATAGAGTTTTGTTTTAAAAACTTACGTACTAATCTTCATCCTCTCATTAATAATTGATGGTTGATTTTTTTAGAGGGTGTCAATCTTTTCTTTCATATAAAAAATGTCATTTTAATTGGGATGTATCAATTTAGTAACTTTTACAAAAACTTATTTCCATTACTCAGCTAAGCTTATGAACATCTAGAATCTAGGTTAAATTCCTGTAAAACGACGACAGTTAAACATATAGTATATAGTGCAACATAACTGCGCATTAAGATAAACCTAGAAGCCAAACTATCCACTAACAAATCCAATACAAGATTCACTCACACAAAAACTACTCAAGAACAGAAGGCACTAGTTAATTTTTTCTCTTTACGCCAACAGAGAGGGTTTTTTCCGATAAGACCTCGTAGTTCCCTATCAAACCATCAGCAAGAGAAAAATGAAATAAAAGTACAAGAGAAGTCAACCAAAAAAAGGCAAAACAAACCGCTAAAAGACAACAAACAACCCCAATAGAACAAGCAGGGACTTAATAAGAAACTAAAGGAGCCGATAGGTCAAGTAAAGTAATCATCCCTATACAACACCCCACAGTTAAAGCCTTGTTAAAACCTTCCGAGAGTAAAACCTAAAGGGAAAAACTAGGAAGGGAAGGAGAATAGTCTATGTATGTTGTTTGACAAATGTATCCCTCTACATACCGAACAACAATAGAAGATGACCATCATCAAGATTATTAGGGTCCTGCAGTATTTGTTTAAGCTCCTTGTAGAGTGGGTAATCATTAACATTGATCATAGGATCATCATCTATTCCTTGCTCAAGATAGTCCTGCAGGCATTGCATGTTTCTTCTGACTGATTCTTCTGTATATTTTGAATTCTCTTCCAGCAGCTCAAAGTCTGATGAATTCTTCATTGCATTTTCCATCACGATAGTGATTGATTCGTCAAGTTCTGTAACAGTATTCTTCGTAGGATCATCGTCCACTTTTTGCTCATCACAGTCCTGCCCCTGCTTGTTAAAACCACTGCCTGATTCTTCTGTACCCTCCTTTTTCCTTTTTTTCCTGATCCGAGAAGCCGTCCCCTTCTCTTTGTCGTTGTTGTTCTTGGTTTTTCTCTCTATTCTACAAATAGCCCATTCCTGAAACTACTCAATCCAAAATCATAGGCATAACAATAGAGAGTGCCATTATGAATGGGAAAAACAATATATTCGAGGAAAAACCACACAGGGCATATAAATACATGGAAAAATAATTATACAAATTCCAATTAATTATTAAACAAATACACAGAAGTATGTTACTAGTTACTTACATGATTACTCTTGGCTTTCAGTGTATATTCATGCATAATCCAAGTAATTTCCTCTTCCACAAGTGTTAGTTTCAACTTCTGAGCTTTTCCCCCGCAAATCCCCTCATCGCATGTTCCTGTGTTCTTCCAATAATTTCCGCTCCCAGTTTTCCTGTCTGTCTTTCTTTTGGCATTTCCTGTGGTCTTTTGTCTTCGCATGCAGCAATATCTCACATTATCATACATGCCTTTCTTGCGATCCCCTGCAAAAGATTTTTTTTAAAGCCAAATAGATTCCCTATATATATATATATATAATTTAAGTTAATGGAAATTAGAGGATTTTAATTTGTAAGTGAAGAAATTAGAGAAAGCGAAAAGATCAATTAAATGTTAGAAATCATCAAGCTCTAGGGTTCACGTACAATTAAGAATCCGAGGATGAAATCCATAGGTATCTGTATCCGTTACATACTCCAAGGAGCGGTCAGTGCTTAACTGCTCAGCTGTCAGTTTGCCCTCAACAAATTCCACTAGAGTTTGAACAAGTTGTTCTTCGTTTGGTGTATACCAATAGCCAAAAGGCACCTGCTTATCAGGGCGATCATTTTGGGAAATGGAGGTATGAATAGTTGTGGACATTTCTCTTTTTCACTAGAGACTAGAGACATTCCCCACGAAGGTAGCTGATCAGACAATCCTTTCTCTTGATTTGATCTTTATGGCCTCTGCTAAACCCTAGCGCCGCCGTGGGCTGCTGTCTTCTGCTGCTTCGAGATGTCGCCTCACGCCTCAAATTCGGTCTCTGTCGTCACCATGAAACGCAAATATATCTATCCATGTAACGTGAAAGAGTGTAGGGGGTCCACTTTACACTCACGTAATTTGTCTTCAGTCATTGCTGATGCGTGTCCACTCATGCCCGGTGGTAAGACTTGCTATATTTATCTTTTTTTTTATCTTTGATAACTTGATCTCTTTATCGACGTTAACGTCTTGAAGCCAATTAATTGGTAAATTGTATACCATTCTCGCGAGGTTTTCAATTTTCTGTTAGTTTTGAATCGAAAAGAAATTCAAAATTGCACCTTATTTGTTGTTGTTGACGTTGTCGGATAAGGAGTTATAATTATATTTGATTATTGCAAAACCAAAAGAAAAAAAGACAAAAGGAGAGCTCAATGATTATTCCAAAACCAGATAAAAGAGAGAGAGAGAGAGAGAGAGCGCGTAATGCAAAATGTGGGTAACTAGAGGGAAAAAATATTTTCCTTTTTTTTGAATTATAAAAAAAATATTTACACCTCATCTTCAACACTACAATATTTTATGATTCTCGTCTGGTCACTTTATTAAATATTAAATTAAGAGGAATAGATCAATAATTAACCAAAAAAATAAGCAGGCACACATACCAACTCTCTCTTCTAGCAAATAACAAGACCAAGAATTATAATGACTGCATATAATTTATTTGAATCTATTCTTTTGAATGGTTTTGTTCCTGATGGTTATATTTCTAATAAATGTATATTTTAACAATAATTGATAATATGACCTGATAAAAATTTAACCTCATTTATTATCATAAATTTGTTTGGTCAATCATCTACTTTGTTACAATTGTTAGATTTATATCAAACGGCTATCCATTGAAAACATAATCATTAAAAACATATAAATCTTTACAATATAGAAAATGCAATGAAATGCACGTTTCCTCTCCACCACACCCCACCCCCCCCTCCCCCTTTTTTTTTTTTTTTTTTGCTTTCAAACTTTTTTTTAATCTAGTAAAAAGAAGACTTTTTTTTTTTTAATAATAATAATGATTTGTAGCTAGCTTTTTTTGCTGTTAAGAATTGATTTGTGCATCTACATAGGAACGAGAAGAACGAGAGGAAGAGTTAAAAGCCGAAGAAGCTGAGCTTGTAAGAGGACGGCCTAATATTCCAGCATCTTTTAATGTGAAAAGAAGGTTAGAGTTTGTAAAAACGACATCATTTGCTAATGGATTTATTCACTGATGAAGACGTAAAAATGCATAGTATATATGATTGAATATCATCATTTAGTATTTTTATTTGTCATTTATGTTGGAATAAATTCAATATATATAGGTTAATGTATTAAATAAAGTTGTATTAAAGGCTATTAGATAAGGTTGCCCAATTAAAAGTGATCAATTTGGGTTTTGGATTTTTAATGCATTATTAAGTGTGAGCCTCCTATATGTAGAGACAAAAATATAATTACTGATTTTATAATGGGCTAAATTGATTATTAAGGATAACTATTAGGGTTTAACAGTTATATAAAAGGGTTGTGGTCTGCAAGTTAGTACGTACATTATTTTTCTGTTCCATATCTATAGAGAAATTACAGAGGCAAACTTTGAAAAAGGACTTACATACTAGACTTAGAAAATCTTCAACCTACAGACTTAAGAATCACATTCAATTTATGGATAGGTTGGCTTCCGCATCTTATTAATATTCGTGGTGATTTGACATGAAGGATTCTAGGTGATGATGGTTTTCATCACAATATTTTGTTCTAACAATTTAGTCCTTTAATTAAAGTATTTGTGTGTTTTAACAATGTTTTTATGTTTCAAAATAATTTTAGTATTTTTAAGAAGTTTTTTTATGTGTGAAATAATTAATTTATATGAAATCAACAAAAACCATTAAATTATGTGATGTATTTTTTTTTATTTAAGTGTGTTTTAATTTATTTTTATTTTTATTTTTTATAAGTATTTATCAATATTTATATAATTTTTGCAATTTTTATTTTGTAAAATAATTAGTTTTTATGGATTTATTTGTCAGGATTTTTGCAATCTATGGCAAAAATGGAAGAAAATGATGTAAGAAATCTTCAAATGTGCGGTCAAAAACAGAAGCAAAAATTCAGAAGTGGATACCACGTGTCTGCACTCAATTAGCCTAGTCAGGTCCCCGTCAGCACCTTAGTCATCAGTCAACAAATTGTAACCGTCCGATTTTCGCACCAGCTCCCACCCGTCCACGTATTGAAAGGTTAGCTACAAGTCAAAAGCTGGGGCCCGCCACTATCTTGGCTCTGCGTGGTCGATCTCAGTTAAAACGTTTTGAGCCCGTATTTGTAGCCGCTTTCGCTTGATCTGGTATTCAGAAGTTCATCAATACAGTCCCTTGTCAGTTCAGAATTCTCCCATTCTAGCCATTGGATTGGTCTTGTTCCGTGCTTTCAATATGCCAGAGTCGTCGTTTTCATCCTTTCTTCACTCATGGCTCACTGGATTATTGATGAATGCACAAAATGGAGCTGGATTGGCAATTCCCTAGTCCTGATCTAGATTCACTTGCTTATTTGACTTTGTTTGTGAGGTTGTTTGAAATGGTTTAAAAAAGCTATGCACGCTCTTAAATTATGCTACTTTCTCTACTAATAAAAACTTATGACTTATTTAATTAAATAGGTTTAAAATTCTATTCTGAAATTAAAAAAAAAAACTTTTTAATGAACTATCCAAACACTAATTAAAAAGCCTAAACTTGTACTTCTCTTCTTCTACTACTTAAAATTAAAAGTACAAGCTATCCCAAACAAACCCACATTATTTTGTACTGTTTCTCATTTATTTTCTTCATGTAGACCCCTTATCTTATATTTTATTCATCATGAAAAATAGTGACCCCTTTTTTTATTCATTGATAGGGTGTTTAGCTTTCTAACCAGCAAATAGTATAAAGCTCTCAATAGCTATAGCAAAATACCAAAAATTATTAGAGTGTACGGCTCTCACATGTTAGAATATTTTTAACCAAAATTGATCTTAATCGTACTTTTCAAACACCATATTATTTTTCTTTTTACAACTAGCGAACAAATAATGAATTCATAGTTCTTTGTTTTTTTTTTCCTGCTCTTTATTTAATGCTTTTTTGACTGATGCACATACGAAATACAATAAAGAAGACGGAATTGAGGACTATGTACAATGATTGGTCCATTACATCTTTGAAGGGAAAATTGAACCTTGAAGAGATAATGTGAGGAGTTTTAAAAGTTCAAGATATACAATGGTAATTTTTAAAGTTTAACGGGTAAAGTAAGGAGTTCTAAAAATTCATCGAGTAAAGTGATGATTTTTAAAATTTATGAGACAAAATGGGAGAGTCTAAAGTTTAAGGGCTATTGGTATTAATAACTATTAAATTTTTATTGTGACTAAAACTTTTAGTCACAAGATTTTTAGTTACAGAACATGTCGTGACTAAAAACTTTATTGTTAAAATTCAATCAAAAGTTGTGACTAAATAAATATTAATCATAATATTTTGTGATGATTATAATTTTTGCGATAATTATTATGGATTAAAAGTCAAGATTTTTGTAGCTGTATTTTCGTTGTTTTCTTAGATTTACTTGTAATTTCTTGATTATAGAAAGCTAAAGCACAGAAGTGCTGCAGGCACTTTGTCACACTAGTACAAATAAAGAAGACAGAATTAAGGACTATGTACAATAATTGTTCCATAATTAATATAGTTTTAGTACTGTCATTTCTCGGAAGCCATCAATGTCAAATTAAAGAAGAGCGTACTATATTTCTCGCACGAAAACCACCAACCCACCTGATATAGCAAGTCCCGTTGCCCTCGCAATCTTGGAACACGCCTAGATCTTGATGACCTACTTTTTGCTTGTACGTCTGCTCCCTAGAGTTGCGTGGTGTGACTAAGTAATCATTTATAGCACTCTTTGAAAATCTCTTGACCTTCACTTGGGTACTAATATTTTAGATCTCAACCATATATATATGATCTTAGTACTGGCCCGGAGGTATTTCTCGGCTTCAGCTTCTTCCCCGTTTTCTTTTTGATCTGCTCCTCCTTGAGTTGTTGGAGCGCGCTTTTAGTAATATATATAATTTTAGCGTTTGATCACCATGTGTAGTTCTTTGACAATCTCTTGTTTTTAAACTTCTTTTTTTTTTTTTTCGAGATTTTCTTGTTTTTAACTTGGGTTGCAAAGATTGAGTAATAAAGCTTATCGGGTTCTTTGGTTGTTCTTTTCAGCTGGCCGTTGTTGGTTATGATTATATATGGAGATGTTCACAATTCCCCGTCCCCTGCCATCCTTCTCTTCTCCCCCTACGTCCTCAACAACATATAGCCTATGTGGTATATTTTATTTGTCAACTCGCAACTTTGATATCCAGTATAAAATCTTTTTGAGCATCGAAGAAAAATGTTTAATTTGTTAAAAAAATGGCACTATTTTAATCATTGGCAAAAAATTAGGTGAAGAGGGGTTTAGAGAGGGAAAAAATGACTTACTGAGGATATAGGAGTTCAATATATACCCACACATATTATAATATATAACCTTAGTTTGAAGTGGTTCCCAATATATTAAGATTTTTTTTTTCGCTTTATTATATTTACCTTTTGAGCTGTTTCCTGTATGACACATATTCCAATACCTGCTTTAAGGATTAACTGTTATATCAAAGTCAGGGTGAGCTAGATAATTAGTTATCACAAAATTAAAGTTTTGGATTTCAGTTAAAAAATTCAAGGGCGCATTTTGATAAAAGGTAAAGGAACGGATTGTGAAATGTAATGAGATTGGAAAGTAAAGTAAAGTAATCTAAATGAAGATCCAAATTTGTTTTCTAGTATTTACTTACCTATTAGATGATATAATGGAAAACAACCAATTCTTTATTTAGTATTTGCTAAATTTAAAAATGGTAATTTTATTAATGTAATTACTAAAATATTCTATTATATAATTAACTAACCACTATAACATGTGACTTTTAAGGATATCTAAAAAAATTAAGTATTTTGCTTTTTAGCAGTGAATTAATATTTCAAGAGGGCTACAAGGATTGATATTTCTTTTTTCTCATTCCCTATATTTTTTGGGTCGTATTAAACTCTCGTTATTGATTGTAAGGAAAAAAAAAATTAGATTATGGAAACGATAATTGCTCTTAGTTCACCTTTTTCCTTTGCAAAATAAATATTGTTGGACATGTATGCCCTATGGAGTAAGAAAGTAAATGCTTTGGATACATTTTTATCAATAAAGAATTTGTTTATTATTTATATACTAAATCTTGTCATCATTATGTTCATATTTGTTGAATGTATGTTAAGCAAACAAAAGTCTAAAACTGTCGATCTAAACCTTTAAGAATTGGGCATAGATTGATAGGTTATACAAAAGACATGATTTTTAAGGTGACGGTCTAAATCATCAGATCTACAATCGAGGGAATAAAGTTGGACGCTTTATTTATGCAAAGATTGTCATGTTGTCTATGCTCCTAACGGGAGATGGTTTGTCTTGACCATCAGAGGAAGACTCCGTAAATAGAAACATTGGTACATTGTCATATGTGACGATGAATTGGATCGGGACATAAAGTTAAATGATTTGGATTAATTATTCTGTCTTGGCAAATCAATTTACTTTAGACAATCATTTGTGTCATATCTTAATCTGAGATGAATAGTGGGCCTGTTGTCTTGACATATATCTTTTGATATACCAGAGAGTGACATCCACATTTAATAGTGGTACGCATGCCGGTATATTGAAGGCATGACTGTTGATAGCGTAGACCTGTTATTTATAGATATGGAATCCATAGCTCCTCTTTAGGAGTAGTTGATATTCTCTTATATGTGTTATCTTGTAATTGAAAAACTGGAGCACTCAACCATTTGGATACATAGGTATAACCGAATGGTATACCGTCTTTGAATGGTAGGTTTTTGATGGCGAGATAATGGAATAAAAGATAAAAATAATCAGAAAGGTAAGACAGAATTTATCTTTAAGCTGATTGTGGATAATTCTATGGGGATACAATACATTATGATATGTCATGGAGACTTAGCTACACGACTTCATAATTCTATATAGTTCGAGAGTGCAGCTCTAAGCTTTTTGTGGAGTAGCGTTAGAGTTTATAATTATGAAAGGTATATCTGGGATATTGGGTTTTATAATTATCGAGAGCTTAAACTATATAAGTCCATCATGTCCCATTTGCTAGCTCATAAAAATCCTGTAATAATATGGTGTACTTTTCTAATAATTGGTGACTTGTGTCAAATTATCATATTGGCTAAAATTTGATAGGATCAGATAATTCATGTGTGTTTATTGGTTGAATTATTTTTATGAAAATTAATTCAAGATAAACTTGTTGAATCGTCAATATCAGACAATTCGTGTTTGTTTATTGGTTTGATTTATTTTGAATAAATTAATTCAAGATAAACTTGTTGAATTATCAAGAATATTTATTTTCCTAGAGATTATATAGATATGACTGTTTTAATCAATTAACTTCTCTATTAAATTATTTGAATTAAAACTGAAGCTCTATCCCAAAAATCTCAAGTGGAAAATAAAGATTCATAGGGATCTTTTATTGGAGGTTCAGCAGCCCGATCTTTAAGTTTGGTCTGTCGATGGTGTAAGTTTGTCTTGTCGACCTAGCGATAAATAGATTGTTTTCACGTGTATTTTATTAGATATTAATCTTGATTTGATTCTGATTCAAATTTTTGAGTCCTTATCTGATAAGGACTGACTCCTGAGGCCAACCATTATAAAAGGGGAGTGAGTCTCATAAGTTAATTAGATCAATTGAGAGATTAAGAGTGAGACTCTGCTAGTGAGACTCTGAAATTCCCTGTGAGCTATTGCTTACACATCACGAACTATAGCTTTGGGTTTTCTTAATTGGTTGGAAGGAAAGCCACTTGTGAAAAAGCTATCCAAGTGTGCCCACACACACACACCAGTCATGGATAGAAAATAACAAAAAAGACTAGTTAGTTGAGGTTCTTCTGGAATGTTACTTCTCTTCATTGATTGTGGAAGTTTTTCGGCACTTACGAAGTTAGTAAGATCTAGTTAATTTATGTATATAGTGTGTTAAATTTGTGTTTTGAAAAATACTTTATATAAAAAATTTTAAAATTTCGCTGCGTACTATTTTTCCAACAAATATGCCCTCAAAGTAATCTTTATGTTGTAAAGTTTTCTATATTTCTTTCCAACATTCTTATATGTGAGGGGAACCTTTTTCTAGTACAACTTGGTAAGGAGGAAAAGTGGTAGGAGAGGGGGGAGCAAGGAGATTGATGAAATCATTTTGAATTATACTTTTTATAAGGGATATATATAAACACATATGGGATCTCAAATATGCATGATCTCTGAATTGACAGTGAATCGTCATGTGTTGTTGAAATTCATTGAATATTTTTGCATTATGATGTATAGAATGATGCTTTAAATGATTGTCAAAAAAAGCACTTTAAATTCCTCACCTTTTCTTATGAAGGGAATCGAGCGTGGCACATAAGCTGGCTACTCATGCAGGTCTGATAGTCCACGATGCTTAACTTCTCCGGACTTTTGCGTTGCTTTCGAAAACGGACATTTGGAGGCTTGCACATTCTGCAGATTCAAAATTTTATTATTACTTTCAAGGTTGGAGTCATATATATTGAATTTTACTCAATGCTTTGGTGATCTCATATGTATGTTGCAATTTAGTTTGAAATGTTGCTAGTGATCTTTGATGGTAATGGTTTACTCTCTTCATTTATCAAAAAAAAAAAAAACCTCTCTGCTGGCGTAATGAGAAAAAATTAACTAGTGCCTTGTGTTCTTGAGTAGTTTTTGTGTGTGAGTGAATCCTGTATTGGATTAATTTGTTACTAGCTAGTTTGGCTTCTAGGTTTGACTTGATGCACGGTTATGTTGCACTATATACTATATGTTTAACTGTCGTATGTTTTACTGGGATTTAACCTAGATTCTAGTTGTTAGTAAGCTTACCTGAGCAATCGAAATAAGTTTTGTAAAAGTTAATAAATTGATATGAGAGAAGCTTAGTACATGCCTATTAAAATGACTTTTTTTTTTCTAGGAAAGAAAAGATTGTCACCCTCAAAAAAATCCATAATTAATTATTAATGAGAGGATGAAGATTAGTACGTAGGTTTTTAAAACAAAACTCTATTATTAAAAATTAAAACAAAAATAATACATGATATTTTGAGATCAAAAGTAATATGATAATAATTAAGATGATATAACGCATGATAAATGATCTTATTTAATATATAAATAACGAGAGAGGAAAATTGATATCCAAGCAAGGTAATACATCTCATCTAGATTGTTACCTCCTAGGTTCCCTATCAAACCCTCAGCAAGAGAAAAATGAGATAAACCTAAGTCAACCAAAAACAGGCAAAACAAAACGCTAAAAAACAACAAACAACTCCAAAGAACAAGCAGGGACTTCATAAGAAACTAAAGGAGCCGATAGGTCAAGTAAAATATTCATCCCTATACAACACCCCACAGTTAAAGCCTTGTTAAAACCTTCCGAGAGTAAAACCTAAAGGGAAAAACTAGGATGGGAAGGAGAGTAGTCTATGTATATTATTTGACAAATGTGTCCCTCGACATACCGAACAACAATAGAATGTTCGTCGGGGGATCATTATCAAGTATTATTAGGGTCCTGCAGTATTTGTTTCAGCTCCTTGTAGAGTGGGTAATCATTAATTTTGATCATAGGGTCATCATCAACTCCTTGGTCAAGATAGTCCTGCAGGCATTGCATGTTTCTTCTGACTGATTCTTCTGTATATTTTGAATTCTCTTCCAGCAGCTCAATGTCTGATGAATTCTTCATTACATTTTCCTTCACGATAGTGATTGATTCGTCAAGTTCTGTAACAGTATTCTTCGTAGGACCATCGTCCACTTTTTGCTCATCACAGTCCTACCCCTGCATGTTAAAACCACTGCCTGTTTGTTCTGTACCCTCCTTGGACGTCCTGGCCGCCTTCTCTTTCCTTTTTTTCCTGATCCGAGAAGCCGTCCCCTTCTCTTTGTCGTTGTTGTTCTTGGTTTTTCTCTCTATTCTGCGAATAGCCCATTCCTGAAACTACTCAATCCAAAATCAAAGGCATAACAATAGAGAATGTCATTATGAGTTGGAAAAACAATATATTGGAGGAAAAACCATACAAGGCATATAAATACATGGAAAAATAATTATACAAATTCCAATTAATTATTAAACAAATACACAGGAGTATGTGTTATTTAGTGACCCAAAACCCCTCCATTTTTTTTTTGGCAGTAAGGCAGGGCCGCGGCGCTTGAAAGTAGGGCCGCGGCGCTACAATCCAGCGCCGCGGCGCTTGAAAGCAGCGCCGCGGTGCTCCAATGCGGCCTGATAGTGTATTTTGCGTTTTTATGCGTTTTTGGGTTATTTTGGGCTAGGGTTTGAGTCCCCATACATATAAATACATCATATTCTCCATAGTTCAAAAAGGTGACTCACAAAAGAGAGTCACATTAGAGAGTCACAAAATTTCATGGAGATCATAGTGTTGAGAGTGATACAGAGAACTCAGTCTTGTGAGTTTGTGAGTGATTGAGTGAGTGAATTTCTGTATTTGAGCGCTCTAAACACCGTTGTAATTTCTGTTTTGTGATTAGTGGATTGCTTCTCCTTTGTCCGTGGTTTTTTTCACCCTTCATTAGGGTTTTTTCACGTAAATCTTGTGTGCAATTTCTTCTCTATTTCTTGTTGCTTATTGCTTTGATTTCCAACAAGTGGTATCAGAGCTTTGGCATTGATTTGCAATGGTAACCATGAAATTCGATATTCCTCTGTTGGATCGCACAACGAGGTTTTCTCTATGGCAAGTGAAGATGCGGGCTGTTCTGATGCAGATGGACCTTGATGATGCGCTATTGGGTTTTGATAAAATGCCCTCATCATGGTCTAAGGAGGAAAAGGAGTGTAAGGACCAAAAGGCTTTGTCCCAAATACACATTCATCTGTCAAATCAGATTTTGCAGGATGTACTGAAGGAGAAGACTGGTGCTGCTTTGTGGCTTAAGCTGGAGCAATTATGCATGACCAAGAGTCTTACTAGCAAACTTCATTTAAAGCAGCGTCTATACTCTCACCGAATGTCTGAAGGTACGTCTCTTGAGGATCACTTAACTGTGTTTAAGGAGATTGTGTCTGATTTGGAGGCTATGGAAGTTAAGTATGATGAAGAAGACCTTGGGTTAATTTTATTATGTTCACTGCCTTCATCATATGCCACATTTAGGGATACTATCTTGTATAGTCGGGACACTCTTACCCTAGATGAGGTTTATGAGGCTTTATTTTCTAAAGAAAAGATGAAGCAGTTAGTTACTGGATCTGAAACACAAGGAGAGGGTCTAGTTGTTAGAGGTAGAACCCAAGAGAGAAGTTCTGGGACTGAGATTAGAGGTAGGTCTAAATCCAAAATTAAGGAGAAGTTCTGTATCTATTGCAAAAAGAAAGGGCACATTAAAACTAAGTGTTATAAGCTATAGAATAAAAACAAGAGGGCTGAAAATCAGAAGCGGAATAAACCAGACGCTGGTGAGGCTAGTGTCGTTGAAGAAGGCTTTGGTGGTGAGCTTTTAGTAATTTCTGATGGTGATTCTAAACCCTGTAAGGATTGGGTTCTTGACTCTACATGTACGTTTTATATGTGTCCCAACCGGGACTAGTTTTCAACATATGAGATGGTTCCTAAGGGCCCTGTTTTGATAGGAAATAACGCCCCATGCAAGGTTGCTAGTATTGGTACTGTCAGAATTAAGATGCATGATGGCGTAGTGAGGACACTAGGTGATGTGAAGCATGTCTCCGATCTTAAGAGGAATTTAATTTCCTTAGGTACTCTTGATGCTAAAGGGTACAAGTACACCAGTGAAGGTGGGGTTCTAAAAGCCAATAAAGGCGCTCTTGTGATGATGAAAGCACAAAAGAAGACTGCTAGTTTGTATGTTCTGCAGGGTACTACAGTTGTTGGTGATGCAAAAGTTACTACTTCCACTATGTCTGATGATGATCTCACTAAGGTATGGCATATACGACTGGGGCATATGAGTGAGCTTGGGATGGCAGAGCTAAATAAGTGAGGGCTCCTTAATGGACAGTGCACATGTAAGATGGAGTTCTGTAAGCACTGTGTTTTTGGAAAGCAGAAGAGAGTTCGATTTGGCAAAGGCATTCACAACACAAAAGATATTTTGGAGTATGTTCATTCTGACCTTTGGGGACCGTCTACTATTCCTTCTTATGGTGGTGCTAATTATATGCTTACCATCATTGACGACTACTCTAGAAAATTATGGACATTTTTTTTGAAGCAGAAGAATGATGTCTTTGCTACATTCAAAGATTGGAAGACCATGATAGAAAAGTAGACCGGTAAGCCAGTTAAACGTCTCCGCACTGATAATGGCTTGGAGTTTTGTTCAAATGAATTTAATACCTTCTGTAAATCAGAGGGAATTCTGAGGGACTTAACAGTCCGACGTACTCTGCAGCAAAATGGTGTGGCCGAGAGGATGAACAAGACGTTGATGGAGAAAGTACGCTGCATACTTTCTAATGCTGGGCTACCTAAGACATTTGGGGCTGAGGCCGCTTCTACAGCTTGCTATTTAGTCAATCGCTCTCCTTCCATCGCTATTAATAAGAAGACACCACAAGATATGTGGTCAGGAGAACCTGCAGATTACTCAAATTTAAGAATTTTTGGTTGTCCTGCTTATGCTCATGTTGACAATGGAAAATTGGAGCCTAGATCCATGAAGTGTATATTTCTTGGTTACAAGCCTGGTGTTAAAGGCTATAAGTTATGGCGCCCGAAAACCAAGAAAGTTATTATCAGTAGAGATGTTGTGTTTGATGAGACTTCCATGTTACGTGGCACATCTACTACAGGGTCTAGTGATATTGATCGGGATAGATCTAGCAGTGGAGTTTCAAATAGAGACAAGTACATCATCCGATTCTACTTCCCAGTCAAGTTCAGAGAGTGAAGGCGATAGTGCTTTCCAATCACCATCACCGCCGCCACCACAATACTCTATTGCTAAGGATAGGTTGAGGAGAGATGTTAGGCCTCCACAAAGATATGCTGAGGCCGACTTGGTGGCTTATGCTTTATCAGTGGTAGAAGGTATTGAGTCTGGTGAAGAACCTTCTACCTACTCAAAGGTGGTTAATTCAGTTGACTCTAGTAAGTGGATGATTGCTATGCAGGAGGAGATGGGATCCCTACATAAGAATGGCACATGGGATTTGGTGAAGTTACCTAAAGGGAAGAAAGTTGTTTGCTACAAATGGGTATTTAAAAGAAAAGAAGGCACACCGGGAGTTGAAGATGCTAGGTACAAGGCTAGACTGGTTCCAAAAGGATACAGTTAGGTTCTAGGTATTGACTTTACAAATGTTTTTTCTCCTGTGGTTAAGCATAGCTCAATTCGAGCCTTGCTTGGTATTATGGCCACTCATGATCTTGAGCTTGAGCAGTTAGATGTGAAGACTGCATTTTTGCATGGAGAGCTCAAGGAAGACATTTACATGCAGCAACCCGAGGGTTTCATTGTTACAGGTAAAGAAGATTATGTTTGCTCGTTGAAAAAGTCTCTTTACGGTTTGAAATAATCTCCTAAGCAGTGGTATAAGAGATTTGACTCATTTATGATCGCTCATGAGTTTAAGAGGAGTAGCTATGACAGTTGTGTCTACTTCAAGAAGGGTGATGATGAGTTCTTTGTTTATTTGCTCTTATATATTGATGATATGTTGATTGCTGCTAAGGATAAAGGAGAGATTAAGAAGTTAAAGGCTCAACTCAGTAGAGAGTTTGAGATGAAGGACTTAGGAGCTGACAAGAAGATTCTCGGCATGGAGATTTTGAGAAATAGAAAGGCAGGTAAGCTTTATTAGAGTCAGAAAGGCTATATTGAAAAAGTTTTGCATAGGTTCAACATGCAAAAAGCAAAACCAGTGAGCACTCCGTTAGTAGCACATTTCAGGCTTTCAGCTGCGTTAGCTCCACAGTCAAATGATGAGATTGAGTACATGTCACGTGTTCCATACTCTAGTGCAGTAGGTTCCCTCATGTATGCTATGGTATGTTCTCGCCCATATTTATCATATGCAGTTAGTGCAGTTAGTAGATACATGGAAAATCCAGGTAAAGAGCACTGGAAAGCAGTGCAATGGATTCTTAGATACTTGTGTGGTACTACTGACGTTTGTTTGCACTTTGGGAGGACTAGAGATGGTGTTGTGGGATATGTTGATTCTGATTATGTTGGAGACTTGGATAAGAGGAGGTCACTTACTAGGTATGTGTTTACAGTTGGTGGTTGTGCTATCAGTTGGAAGGCTACCTTGCAGGCTACTGTTGCTTTGTCTACTACTGAGGCAGAATATATGGCTATTACAGAGGCTTTCAAAGAAGCTATTTGGTTGAAGGGCCTATTTGGAGAACTCAGTGAAGATTTGAAGACTTCTGTGGTGATGTGTGACAGTCAGAGTGCTATTTTTCTCACTAAAGATCAAATGTTTCATGAGAGGACGAAGCACATTGACGTTCGTTATCACTTTGTTCGTGATATTGTTGCTCGTGGTGATATTGTTGTGAGCAAAATTAGTACACATGATAATCCTGCCGATGTGATGACTAAGTCGTTACCTACAGCTAAGTTTGAGCATTGCTTGAACTTGGTTGGAGTTCATGCTCGTGCCGGTTAGTTGCCCGTTGGGGCTTTGTGGAAGAGGTGGAGAATTCGGTTAGTTGGAGTTCTTTATGGTGGATTTTGTGTCAAAGTGGAGATTGTTATTTAGTGACCCAAAACCCCTCCATTTTTTTTTTGGTAGTAAGGCAGCGCTGTGGCGCTTGAAAGCAGGGCCGCGGCGCTACAATCCAGCGCCGCGGGGCTTGAAAGCAGTGCCGCGGCGCTCTAATCTGGAAACCAGCGCCGCGGCGCTTGAAAAGTAGCGCCGCGGCGCTCCAATGCGGCCTGATAGTGTATTTTGCGTTTTTACGCGTTTTTGGGTTATTTTGGGTTAGGGTTTGAGTCCCCATACATATAAATACATCATATTCTCCATAGTTCATAATAGTGAGTCACAAAAGAGAGTCACAAAATTTCATAGAGATCATAGTGTTACGAGTGATACAGAGAACTCAGTCTTGTGAGTTTGTGAGTGATTGAGTGACTGAATTTCTGTATTTGAGCGCTCTAAACACCGTTGTAATTTCCGTTTTGTGATTAGTGGATTGCTTCTCCTCTGTCCGTGGTTTTTTTCACCCTTCATTAGGGTTTTTTCACTTAAATCTTGTGTGCAATTTTCTCTCTATTTCTTGTTGCTTATTGCTTTGATTTCCAACAGTATGTTACTAGTGCCTTACATGATTACTCTTGGCTTTCAGTGTATATTCATGCATAATCCAAGTAATTTCCTCTTCCACAAGTGTTAGTTTCAACTTCTGAGCTTTTCCCCCGCAAATCCCCTCATCGCATGTTCCTGTGTTCTTCCAATAATTTCCACTCCCGGTTTTCCTGTCTGTGTTTCTTTTGGCATTTCCTGTGATCTTTTGTCTTCGCATGCAGCAATATCTCACATTATCATAAATGCCTTTCTTGGGATCCCCTGCAAAAGATTTTTAAAGCCAAATAGATTCCCTATATATATATATATATATATATATATATATATAATTTAAGTTAATGGAAATTAGAGGATTTTAATTTGTAAGTGAAGAAAGAAGAGAAAGCGAAAAGATCAAGTAAATGTTAGAAATCATCAAGCTCTAGGGTTCACGTACAATTAAGAATCCGAGGATGAAATCCATAGGTGTCTGTATTCGTTACGTACTCAAAGGAGCGGTCAGTGCTTAACTGCTCAGCTGTCAGTTTGCCCTCAACAAATTCCACTAGAGTTTGAATAAGTTGTTCTTCGTTTGGTGTATACTAACAGCCAAAAGGCACCCGCTTATCAGGGCGATCATTTTGGGAAATGGAGGTATGAATTGTTGTGGACATTTCTCTTTTTCACTAGAGAGTGGAGACATTGCCCACAAAGGTAGCTGATCAGACAATCCTTTCTCTTGATTTGATCTTTATGGCCTCTGCTAAACCCTAGCGCCGCCGTTGAGTTCGAGATGTTGACGCACTCCTCATATTCGGTCTCTCGTCACCACTTCACACTCGAGTAATTTGTCTTACACATCAGCACTCATGCCTGGTGGTAACACTAGCTATATTTATCCTTTTTTGTCTTTGATAACTCGTTCCTTTTGCAGATTTCAACATCTTGAAGCCAATTAATTGGTAAATTGTATACCATTTTCACGGGGTTTTCAATTTTCTTTTAGTTTTCACGCGATGATTATTCCAAAACCAAATTAAAAAAAGAAGAAGAAGAAGAAGAAGAGAGCGCGTAATGCAAAATGTGGATAACTAGAGGCAAAAATGGTTTTTTTTTTTTTTTTTTTGAATTATAAAAAAAGCATTTACACCTCACCTTCAACACTGTTATATTTTATGATTCTTTCTGGTCACTTCCTTAAATATTAAATTAAGAGGAATAGATCAATAATTAACCAAAAAAATAAGAAGGCACACATACGAATTCTCTCTTCTAGCAAATAACAAGACCAAGAATTAGAATGACTGCATATAATTTATTTTAATTTATTCTTTTGAATGGTTTTACCCAATGGTTATATTTCTAATAAATATATATTTTAAAAACAATTGATAATATGACCTGATAAAAATTTAACCTTGTTTACTATTATAAATTTGTTTGATCAATTATCCATTTTGTTACAACCGTTTAATTTATCTCAAACGGCTATCCATTGAACAATGTAATCATTAAAGCCATATAAATCTTTACTATATAAAAAATGCAATACCTTTATTGTTCACTCTTCAACCAAAACGCCCATTTCCCCTTTTTTTTCGCTTTTAAACTTTTTTTTTTGCTTTTTTTTCTTGAACAAATAATTATTTTCCCCTCCTTTTTAGCATTTCTTCTTCTTCTTCCTTTTTTCCTTTCAACCTTTTTTTAAAATTTTTCCCTAAATATTTTATTCTCTTTTTTATATTTTCCCCTTCTTTTTAGCATTTCTTTTAAAATTTTACTCTTAGTTGTATGTTGTTATAATACTTTCTTTCATTTTAGTCGACTCTATTAAAATCAACACCTCAAATATGTCTCCATTTAACTTTTTTTGTCACAATTTTTTACCTAATTGCTCAACTCAAACTACTTTCTCTCAAATAATCAATCGAAAGAGAAACTAAAAGTTTTGATATAGTATGTTGCCTCATAAAATTTTATCTGCTACGAATTTTCAATTCAAATATTTAGTTTAAATTATGTACATAAATAAATGTCAGACTTATTTGAATTAAAAATTCAACAAATTGGGAATGCACGTGTGTATCGCTTTTGAACTAGTCAGAGCCAACAATGAAATGCAATCTACTTGAACCAAAATATCGTATCAATTACTTGTCAAGATATATACAGATGGCCAAAGGATTAAAAAATTGACATTTTCATCCGTGTTTCGCTAGAAATTTCTATATTTTGAAAGTGCTTATGAGGAAACAAGGGTGTCGTATCCTTTCAACAAAATAACTAAAATTGTTTTTAGAAATATCCGCAGATATCAACATTTTGGTGGATATTTCATAGTGTTAAATGATAAAATATCAAGAAATTTTACAAAAATTTTCACAAAACACCGATAAAATATCAACAAAATATCCATGCTTTATACTTTTTTTTAATTTACTTTTAAAATGTTATAAAATTCATGTCTTGTCTATTTATTTTTTCAATGTAGTATTTCATAAATTTACTTTTTAATATTATAAATCTATGTTTATTATTTACTTTTTATATATAGTATATAGTCTTTTAAATTATGATGAACTTTATATAATAGGATAACCAAATTTATAGGGTAATAAAACTAAAAAAGAACTAAAAAAATGGAGAACTTGATATTATTTATTACTTTTTAGCAATTGGGTTAACACATATATTTGCTATACATTGAGAGGTAGTGAGTAGGAATCAAAAGATATGCACGCATGTTTAGAATTTTATAAGAAACTATTCAAAATCCACGTCTTGTACAATATTGTTTAAGCCAAGAAGGTATTTAAATACCTTTGAACCTCTTAGAAGCTCTTTATGGTATTGATGTTTTCTTATTTTGTATGAAACTATGCATGCAAAATACTTGTGTTAGGTTGACATATAACTATTTTACTCAATTTGAGATTATATGCTTATCATTTATCTTATTATGATTCAATCTTGCAATTCATATTCATTACATACTTAGTATTTGGTTAAGAATTTTATATAAATTATGTATTATTAAGAATTTTAGAGTTTCTTGAAGTCTTTTACTTGTGTCTGCTGATTCTACTAGGTCCTACTCCTAACAAACTTATAAATAATGAAAGAAGTCTCTGCTGGTTGTAGGCATTATTGGATTTTTGTTGATTTAAAGTCAATTCAAAGTCTAATCCAAAACTTTCAAATTGAGAAAATTTCAATCTGCAATCCGATCCAAAACCTTTGGATTAGAAAAATCTCAATCCATAATCCAATCCAAAATATTCTAATTGAATTCATGGATTTGCGAATTATGCTATAACCTTTAAAAATAAGAATATTGAAGAACAATTTTTTCAACATCAAAAATTAAAATAAACAATCTATAATATAAAATAGCTTAATAAAGCTAAATTTGTTACAAAATCATTAACACAAACTAGCTTCAATAAAACTTAGAATCATGTCTTCTTTAAAAAAAAAAAAGAATCTTCAATAAAATCATCAATGTAACATGAGGAAGGGTAAGGTCCTTTTGACCAATGGGGCCTACCTCACTGTCATGTAATGAATCTCCATTCAAAGCAATCCTATTTAATTTTATGGGGTTATAACTCTACTGAGAACAAAATAGTAAGACCCAATCTAAACGAGCAATTCTAATTAATTTCATGGGGTTATAACCCTGCTACTAATAAAACAATAGGACCTAGTTTAAAAAGCACACTGCATACTAGACTGGGACCCCACAATTTTATTAGTAGTAGGGTTATAACTCTATGGGAATGAAAATGATTTTTTATCTAAAAAGTACACTACATACTAAACTAGGGTCTATAGTTTTGTGAGTAATAGAGTTGTAACCCCATGAGAATAAAGAGGATTTGTCTTCCATTCATGGCTGGTGAAACTAATATATATATATATATATATATATATATATATGTATGTATGTATATGTTGTGTGTAATCTCAGTAGGTCCACTGCTTTAGGATTGAAGATTGACTAGTCTAAGGTGTGGTGCTAGGGTGGACGTTGAGGCCACACAATGGACAAGGTTAGCTTGCTCCTTCAGACTGACGAGGTCAAAGCCTGAAGATAGCACGAAGTCGAGATTATGATATGACCAAATTTAATGAATGGTTATATTTAAATTTAGATTAAGAAACTACAAGGTTTTCTAAATCCAAAAGATTATGTCAATTATGCAAATCAAAGAAACAAATTTAATTTCAATGGAAAGAGATAACTCCTAGATTTTATGAAATTAATTAATTTATTTTATTTGAATGAATTGTAACAGGTTATAAATAGAGGGCCAAATCCACAAATTCGCCCTATTGAGCAAATTAGTTCATGTACTCTTTAGTGAGATAGTGAATTTCTCCCTCGTGTCTAAAGTGGAAATAGCTCGTTTTAAAGTGAACTGTTATAATTCATGGCATTCTTTCTTATTTTCTATGTTTATTTACACCTAAATCAGGAGAGTTTTATACCATCATGAAAATTGTTTCTTGAGAGTTTTGTTAGCGAAATTCTACCTTCAACAATATACTTATTGTTTATCTTTGAACTTGAGATTTTAACACAGGGTTGTACTTTCAATTTTTGTTTAGAAAAAAAAAATTGACAGATCAACTAGACTTAAATGACTAGTGATGCCATAACAACTTTTGGAAACATAAAGAAGAGATTTTTTTGCGTTACGAGCACTTATTTTAATTATTAGTTTGGAAAAGTGCCGTAGGTACTTCTATAGGTCACATATGTGGTGTGTATAAGTTTAAATAACATGGCATAGTATGTTAACATGGTATAGTGCATATGCTTTATCTATCTACCTTTTTGTCCTTTGTATGTGGTAGTTTTTAGGCGCACCAATTTGGAAGAAGAATCAAATAAGAGATTGTGCAAGAATATGGACGTTTGGGTTATCATAATAGTGAGAACCAGTGAAGTATATGGACAGAAAATATACCTGATTTTTTTGGATACAAGTAAAGCCTTTTGTCTTTTCTTTTTTATTTTGTTTCCAAAATCTCTTTCATTGTGTCTCTTATGATCAAGATGGTAAATAGAATATGTCCTATGAGGCATACCTTCAAGCACATTGTCTTTACATCTCCCATGGTACAAAAATCAATGAACAACACCATTTATTAAAATAGGAAATCAAAAGCAGAGAACTTATATTCAAAGTAGATTACATTATCACCTACACCAGTCATAAAATAATGGAAATTACCATGTTACACAAATTAGCAAAATTACATCTTCCAGGATCTCCCATATTACCAAAAGAGCAAGTGATCCACATGAGTAAACTGAATTTTTATCCCAATTGTTCAACACCCCATGTGGATCATGCAAATCATCTCTTCTAATTATAGAGCCACAACTGAAACAAAACCCACAAAATCACATTCAAAATAACAAAACCAAAAAAAAAAAAAGCCATGGAAATCATATGCCTAAACAAGTACAACCCTACATAGAATTAGCAATGCAAGGAACAGAGAGAGATTGAGAGAGCATGAGGCAGAACAAAGAGGCGGAACAGTTTGAACAGGGAAAAAGAGCTAACCTGAGTTTTTCGTGTTTCTTTTTTAGAGAAACTTAAAAAAAAAAATAATAAATAACATTACTAAGTTGTATCTCCTAAGATTTGAGAAAAACTTTTTTTAGCCTGATTGGGCTAGAGTCCAGACCCTCACAAGAGTGAGCCCCACCAAATGGGTCCCACATGAGGCCCGCCCAAACTCTAGTATCCTCGAGCTAAATAGAATTATTCAAGATTTGACTCTATTTATGGTTGTATTAAATGGATGAAACAATAAACATCTATTCCAATTATTTACTAAATTGGGATTTAGCAATTTGAAAAGCCAAAAATAACCTTGCTTCAAGTACAAAATCGCATGGTGAAAGACAAGCAAATCCCTACTTCAACTTCAAAAGATAAATGTAACCCCGAGTTGAAGAATGAAAATGAAGAGGCTGTGTGCCTCTTATATGTTCGTTAAGTTATAGTGAACATATAGACATTTTGTACTGTTGGTTTGTCATTTGGACTATAAAACTCTTTGAAAATATAGTTCTTATTTGGTAGCAAAGTAAATTCTACACCAAGTTAAGGTATCCCGTATTGAAACACACAAAGACAGAGCTCGCATAAATTTATCTGATTCCAAGCATATCTCAAATTAATTTAAAGAAAGTGCACCAAACAACATTTTTTTAACTAAAAAAACTTAATAGCATATTTTAAAAATATCTAAGGTAAATGGCATATTTTTTGGTGTGAATAATTAATTTACCTATGTATTTATGGCATAAATATGCTATTTATTTCAACGATTTTAAAACATGTTATTTGCTTAAAAAGTTCAAAAAAATGCCCCATTAATTTAGTCATAGAGCGCTGTTTAAGCCTCCAATATACTCATAAGCGAAATCTAGATTCAAATTAAGATAGCTATATAAATGGAAAAAAAATAAAATAAAATTTACGTTGTCTATCGATTCCATAAAGTGATTATTTTGGCTCAAAAGAAATCTTGGATCACTTATTTGAAAGCGTTAGAGAAGCTAAATTGTTTTAAAATGTCGAGTTATATATATGTAGCTTAATCGTAGCTTAATCAAGTTATATACATTGTTTTAAAGAATCTTGGGCCACCTGTTCGAAATAAGTCAATACATATTTAACGGTCCAAGTAAAACTTCTGTTCGATATTTAAACACTAGATCATTTACATCTTAGAGGATTTTGTTCAAGATTAAGAACCTTCTATCTTAAATTCGTATATTGATACGAAGGAAGTTTTATCAGCAAGAGACTTGAGCTTCCACGAATAAAAATTTTAAGTATGGTACAACATTATAGTGTACAAACAGAAGGGTATTCTGTGTAATTTTGTTCCTGTTATATTTACTAATGACATTGATAAATCTCTCTCCCTCTATAAGGAAGCGGTAATAGCTCTTGGTGCGTTGTGTTTGGGCTTTTGTGATACAAACAGTGTTGGGCCCAATGGCCTCTTGGGGTTTTTGATTGCAACTTAAGGATGGTAAGCTGGTGGGAAAGTTCTGTTCGGTCCCTACAGTGGATTTGTTGCATGAATCTTTGTGCTAGTTTATATGCTTTTCTGACGGATGCATAGACTAAAAGCAGGACTTGACAACCATGGGTCTATAAAATATAGTATAGTATGGTTCTTTGTCATTTCTCTCGACTTGTGACTCAGTCGCCACAGCCATCAATCGTTCCCTCTTTCGCCCCAGCCACTTGATCCAAGTGCCGTTGACCTTGGGGTCTTCGAGCCGTGCGCTGATGCCGGAGGTGTGGCTTCAGGTTCTTCCTCATTTTCCTTTCCTGATATTTGAGTTGTTGGTATCCTCTTAGAAATTAGTGTTTCGTCTTCTTGAGTTGATGGAAAATCTCTTGTTTTTCAAAGAAAATATGTACACGATGATTTCTGTAGTTCCTGTTTATTTGCACGGTTGGCTTGGGTACTTCTATTGTATCTGATTTGTGGAGACGTGCTACTGTTGACTTTTTGATTTGATCTAGGATTCTTACATATTGCCTAGATTGATTTTGAGTCATAAACGTTATTGGTTCTTTAATAAACAACTTAGTGTTTGATCTTCTTGAGTTAATTAAAAATCTCTTGTTTTTCAAAGAAAATATGTACGCAGATTTCTGTAGTTCCTGTTTATTTTCATGGTTGGGTTGGGATACTTCTATTAAATCTGATTTGTGGAGACGTGCCAGTGTTGACCTTTTGATTTGATCTTGGATTCTTACATATTGCCCAGATTGATTTTGAGTCATAAAACGTTGTTGGTTCTTTATGATTCAATGGACTTGTGTAGAACGTTACCTCCAAAAGCCACATTCTAAACGTATAAGAGCTCAATACTTTAGCAACGTGGGATGAATTCAACCTCTGACACCCTTTCTCATGCGTAGCGTCTCATGCAAATGGGCTGGGGTCTAAACCCATTGTTGCTCGCAAAGTATGGCTCTGAGACCATGATGAAATGGGCTTTGAGTAGAACTCATTACTAGGAGCTTGCTCAATAAAAAAGATGGTGCTCAATCCACATTTTGAACACTGTAACAACCTACTACTTTAGCGATTGGGGAACAAATTCAGCTTCCAACACTTTTATTATCCTTTCCAGCTATACGGTCTTTGTTATTGACATGTATGGAGATTCATATTCAATAGCCAACCTTAGTTGACATGTTTATAGCTTTCCTGATGCCAGTTGCTACTCTTTTCATTAAAAATACGAAAAGGGACATTCATATTGGCTTTGGGAAATCGGAATTGAAATTAGGTGACTTAGTTTCTGTCTTTGAGATACAGATGATTTGACCCATTTGTTTTGAGATTGGTGCCTTTTGTTTTTGTTATTGGCTATGGAAGATTGGTGCTTAATTAGCTATCTAGGTCCTTGTTTGGTTCATATTCGTCAATGTAATTGGTTGGTATAGCATGAATCTTGATTTTAAAGTCACTGGTGATGGTCCAAGTTTTCGTTGACATGTTTTGCGTCTTGGCTAATTCTGTACTTTTTGTTGATGACTCAGTAATCTTTTTTATGTGGGAATTTAAGAGCCTCATCAGTTTAGAATAGGGTACTGTCAAACTACTTAATGTCATAATTACAACTACTTTTAGTATCATCAAAATTAGTAATCATTGTGTCGTCAACTTTTTATATGTTTTTCCGATAACTAGAATTCTGATTACTATTAAAAAAATTACTCTACATACCTAGGTTCATGAACCCTCTCTGCTGTATAGCTTTCTAAGAGCTTTTAGTAGTCTGATATGAGTTGTTGCGAGTTTGAACCGATTTTTGGAGAAACCCATGAAAACTTTGTCTAATCTCACTCTCATTGCTTTTACCTACAGATGAGCACAAAAAACAACCTCTGATGACATTTTGAAACTGTCATTGATACGCTGATTGTTTTGACGACTTGGGATAAGATAACGGTTTTGAAACCGTTGTTTATTTTTTAAGGAGGTTATTAGCTAACGTTGCACCAAGTATTTCTACTAGTATACAAAGACTGGATGTTTACGACACGAGCCGATGTTGTTAAGGCTTTGCACTCTGGTGTCTTGGCCCTTGTTGGCGCTTCAGTTACGGCCCTTCAACTGAAGCAAGAGTCTCCATTCGAGACAGACTACGGGACCATGGTGGCCTTTCTGGTTGCTTTTTGTGTCTATATCGTGGCTGGACTAGCGAGCATCAAGTTCAACGATTACGCCCATGAAGTGACCACAAGCGTCAGCCTCTTGTCTGGATTTCTTGCTTCCCTCCTGATTTTTCTCATCATGGTTCCGGCTTTGGGGTGGGTCTGTTTGGCTTTGTGGGCGCTTCTTGTTGTCACAATTGCTTACAAAAAGCTATCTAGTCGGCGTCCTAAACGGGACCAGAAAGACAATCAATCACAGGATCATGTCATTATTCAGGTATAAAGTTGCTTGCATGTATGAATACAAGGTAGATATATTTTGCCATTTATTTGACTTATATAGTTGTATCATTTTTAGTAATGGGCTTAAATTGTTTGTCCAATTTTGATGTTTAAAATGGTGAATAACCAACTATATCATGCCATACAATTTAAAAATTTTGAATTTTTTTAATTAAATTTATCATACTTGTTCATTAAACAATATGAAAAAATATAATTGGTTCGATATCATTCAAGACACTAAAAATTAGATAAGATAGGTAATTTGAATCCAGTTGCCATTAATATATCTAATAATGTTTATGTGTTGCGAAGATGGAGTCTCCACCTGGACAGGAGACAGAACGTGTGACCATGGAGAAGGAAAATATCGACGAGCAATCACAAAAGAGGATTTCCATGGGATCACCTGCAACAAAATGGATTACGGTTTTCAATCCCCGCGATGAGATGAAGCAACGATATCATTTCGATGTTAAAGACTCAAGGCTCTCTCAGAAGATCGAGAAGGGAAGAGATGACGGGTTGTTTATCAGCAGTATTGCTTCTTGTTCCAATCTTTGGGCATTGATCATGGATGAGTGCACTGGCTTCTCAGACCAAGTGTATGAGCTCTCTCCTAATTTTCTTCCCGGTAAATGGATTGAAGAACAATGGGCCAAGGACTATTATATCACGGCGATGGCCGGAGCAGATAACGGAAGCTCATTAGTTGTGATGTCCAAAGGGACACAGTTTTCACAACAATCCTATAAATTGAGCATTTCATTTCCATTTGAGTGGATTAAGAACAAATGGGAAAAGGGATATTACATTACTTGCATGGCAACTTCAAGAAATAAGTGGGCAATTGTCATGTCTGTAGGCGCAGCATTCTCTCAACAGGTTGTGGAGATAGATTCTAAGTATCCAAGTGAGCGGATTCGTGAGAGATGGGTCAATGGCTACGACATCACCGCGATAGCGGCAATGGTGGATCAGTCTGCTTTCGTTCTTAGCGTACCGAGGACAAAACCCAAAAATGATAAACAGGAGACATATAGAAGTTCTAGTTTTCCTGAAAAACGTATCAAGGAGTTAGGGGAGAAGGATTTTTATGTTACCTCTATTTGCTACGGTCGAGCCGAGACTTGTGAGATGACAAAGTGATAGAATCCAAAATATAAAGTACGATTTTTTATGGAAATAAACAAGAAACACTAGTTTTTATATACATATTTTTTTAAGCGTGAGCTCATTTCTCACATAACCATTCAACTTCTCACTTCTCTTCCTTCAAGCCAATAAACTATTGGAGTTTGCTAACCTTAGTCACTTAGTCATATATAGTTAGTTGCCACGTTTTGTTAAACAATGTAAAGTTCTCAGCAACTACAGTAAATACTAAAATTTGCTAAAGTGTAAAATTCTTATATGCTGTAGTTTTTAAACTTGAAATGTCAATTGCAAATGAAATACAAACAGCCTATAAACTAAAAACTTTAGTTTTAGATAATATTATATATTAGCTTGCCATTCCATGCTCATGACCGCTCTGTGCTCTCTATATTGTGACACCCGTTATTCTCCTAACGGGTATTGAGGTAATTAAATTAATTTTTAGTGTATAAAAAAAATTGCTTCATTTAAATTTATTTTATAATATTTATTTTTATCTATTTTTAAATTTTATAAAATTCTCCTATATTTATTTAGTATGTTTACTAAAAAGTCTTAGAACTTCTAATAAATCTCAAAAATGTCATATTGGCATTATGTGTGTTAAAGTCTTTAGATGAGACATAAGGATATCTTTTCCAACTACTCTTGACCCTCATTTTCTTTATTTCCTCCGTGACATGCTTCAACATGTCTCCTCTATAATTGTTTCTATCACTTCTTTTCAAAGACTTCATCTTTTCTTCCTTTCTCTTCCACGGTTCCCACACTCTTCTTCTCATTTCTTTGCTGAAGCAAAATACTTAGAGAACTTCTTCAAGGCAGCCATAAAAATCAGCCACCATCACCTCCATTTGAGCAAGAATTTCAGTCATACCGAAGTAAAGGAACCTGTTTTGAAGCCATTTCAAGCTTCCAACTAACCATAATCCGAGGTTAGAATCTTATGAACAAATTTAGTCTTTCATTTATAAATTTTCTTTTATACTAAAGGATTATTCAAATTTGCGTTCTTAAACCTAAGTATATGTTTGTTGCTATTTTGGAGCATATGTATGAAGTCTAAGTGTATATGCCCTAGACAGAAAATTTATATTGTTAAACTTTGTAATACCTCTATGGGCAGTGGTTATTTCTTGAAATTCTAAGATTAAATTAAAATGAATTTTATGAATTGGTTTGCATATTTGAAAAGTAGCATCCTAGGCTTTCTAACGAGCTATCATAAACCTAAATCGAAGTTGTATTTTATTTTCTAAGAATTATTCAATTTTTGTATTGGAAAACTAGTAAATCTGCCAGTTTGTTATGGTATACCAGCTGCTAACCTGAACCAAGAACCCATCTTTGCTCACCACCTAATTCTTTAATGTCTTGCAACCTTTCCAATATTATCCTAAGTGATTGATGAATCTTATTAGGGACTAAAACATATAGATTACTTGTTCACATTTTATATTGTGTTAAGACAAAAATTGTTTACTGTGGTATTCAAAAGAGATTTATATAAAAGCTTTAATGGCATACTAGTAAGATAGGTTTACACATGATTTATTTATGAATGTAGTTGTATGTTGTGCTTTAGTTTTAATTGTCCTTATGCACGCCTTAGGATCAAGGGAGTATGGAGCTAACGTTAATTGATTCCAGGATTAAAAGATTGTTGATAAGCTTGAAAGGTAGGGATTCTATTACTCATCTTTTGTGAGGTTTTTATAGAATTAAAATTGATTGTTTTGCCGCAATATATATATATCTATGTTGAACTGATATTATATGTGTATCACATATGAAACTATGACATGGACTCGTCTTGTATTGTACGGCGAGGAACATAATGAATTTACACATGTTATAAATTGAGAAGCATGGTTAGGAAAACTAACTCTATTGATAATGATTCAATATAGAGAAATTGTAAGACATGAAGAGGGCGACGGTTACGTCCTTGGGCATGAATACCCTAAAAGGTAAAATAGGGGGAAGGCGATGACGCTTCCTTGGGTTGAAAGTCCCAGAACACACTGTACAGGAATCGATTTGGTGAGGACTCGGGGCTTGATGTCCCCTCACCGGAACACCCTTGGAATGTTTATAGGGTGATCAAGTGCGCCCATTTGGGTTTCGATGAGTTGAGTGATACTCAATTTAACATGGATACCTAGGAACAATGATGATTGGTAATATTTGTATAAATGTGTAATTATGACACTTGGTAATGATTAACTACGGTATCCATAAGATGTGATCATAATAAACCTTATAATCTGGAATATGATGTAACCTACTAATCATGCAGGTTTTAATGTGGTAATGATAAAAACCTAAAGGTGAGTAATGGCTTTCTCTACTGAGCATAGTTGTAACGCCCCTATATGGGGGTTAACAGTTTTTAATGAGATAAAATAAAAATAAATAATAAAAGTAAAACCTTAAAGATTAAAATTTGCCCGGGACTTAAATGAAAACTCTCAACTCAAAAATAAAAATATAAACGACAAATAAACCACAGTTTTAATGTAGCACCTTAAATTTAATAATATAAACTGTTGTCATCATCATTTTAACCCTCAACACATTGTAATACAGTCACAGAAAGTAACAATTGATGCTTACATTATCATGAAGAACATTCTTTACAATTGAGCAGTCCCAATGTAATATAGTTACATCACTTCCTCAACTATATTTCTCGTAGCCACCTCACACTTAGTGAGTCCTGAAAAGATATAAACATAAGGGAATGAGCAACACTATGCTCAGTAGAGAAAGCCATTACTCACCTTTAGGTTTTTATCATTACCACATTAAAATCTGCATAGTTAGTAAGTTACATCACATTCCAGATTATGAGGTTTATTATGATCACATCTTATGGATACCGTAGTTAATCATTACCAAGTGTCATAATTACACATTTATACAAATATTACCAATCATCATTGTTCCTAGGTATCCATGTTAAATTGAGTATCACTCAACTCATCGAAACCCAAATGGGCGCACTTGATCACCCTATAAACATTCCAAGGGTGTTCCGGTGAGGGGACATCAAGCCCCGAATCCTCACCAAGTCGATTCCTGTACAGTGTGTTCTGGGACTTTCAACCCAAGGAAGCGTCATCGCCTTCCCCCTATTTTACCTTTTAGGGTATTCATGCCCAAGGACGTAACCGTCGCCCTCTTCATGTCTCACAATTTCTCTATATTGAATCATTATCAATAGAGTTAGTTTTCCTAACCATGCTTCTCAATTTATAACATGTGTCAATTCATTATGTTCCTCGCCGTACAATACAAGACGAGTCCATGTCATAGTTTCATATGTGATAATCATATAATATCAGTTCAACATAGATATATATATATATTGCGGCAAAACAATCAATTTTAATTCTATAAAAACCTCACAAAAGATGAGTAATAGAATCCCTACCTTTTAAGCTTATCAACAGTCTCTTAATCCTGGAATCAATTAACGTTAGCTCCATACTCCCTTGATCCTAAGGCGTGCATAAGGACAATTAAAACTAAAGCACAACATACAACTACATTCATAAATAAATCATGTGTAAACCTATCTTACTAGTATGCCATTAAAGCTTTTATATAAATCTCTTTTGAATACCACAGTAAACAATTTTTGTCTTAACACAATATAAAATGTGAACAAGTAATCTATATGTTTTAGTCCCTAATAAGATTCATCAATCACTTAGGATAATATTGGAAAGGTTGCAAGACATTAAAGAATTAGGTGGTGAGCAAAGATGGGTTCTTGGTTCAGGTTAGCAGCTGGTATACCATAACAAACTGGCAGATTTACTAGTTTCCAATACAAAAATTGAATAATTCTTAGAAAATAAAATACAACTCCGATTTAGGTTTATGATTGCTCGCTAGAAAGCCTAGGATGCTACTTTTCAAATATGCAAACCAATTCATAAAATTCATTTTAATTTAATCTTAGAATTTCAAGAAATAACCACTGCCCATAGGGGTATTACAAAGTTTAACAATATAAATTTTCTGTCTAGGGCATATACACTTAGACTTCATACATATGCTCCAAAATAGCAACAAACATATACTTAGGTTTAAGAACGCAAATTTGAATAATCCTTTAGTATAAAAGAAAATTTATAAATGAAAGACTAAATTTGTTCATAAGATTCTAACCTCGGATTATGGTTAGTTGGAAGCTTGAAATGGCTTCAAAACAGGTTCCTTTACTTCGGTATGACTGAAATTCTTGCTCAAATGGAGGTGATGGTGGCATGATTTTTATGGCTGCCTTGAAGAAGTTCTCTAAGTATTTTGCTTCAGCAAAGAAATGAGAAGAAGAGTGTGGGAACCGTGGAAGAGAAAGGAAGAAAAGATGAAGTCTTTGAAGAGAAGTGATGGAAACAATTATAGAGGAGACATGTTGAAGCATGTCACGGAGGAAATAAAGAAAATGAGGGTCAAGAGTAGTTGGAAAAGATATCCTTATGTCTCATCTAAAGACTTTAACACATATAATGCCAATATGACATTTTTGAGATTTATTAGAAGTTCTAAGGCTTTTTAGTAATCATACTAAATAAATATAGGAGAATTTTAGAAAACTTAAAAATAGATAAAAATAAATATTATAAAATAAATTTAAATGAAGCAATTTTTTTTATACATTAAAAATTAATTTAATTACCTCAATACCCGTTAGGAGAATAACGGGTGTCACAGCTCTACCCCCCTTAAAGAAATTTCGTCCTCGAAATTTCAATTCTAGTAATACTAGTAAAAATTATGATTCCACTATGATTCCAATTCTGAGTCTAAACCGTTAATGTTGTTTGTCCTCCAAATTTAAGTTATCGTATCTCCACTTATTTACTTGCATAATAAATCTTACTCCTAAATCCCTCAATGAGAGTATTTCTGACAAGTTTCAACTTATAACACCGTATAATAGTCTAAGAATCTGATCAGGCATACATATTGACCATATCATGATTCCAGTCCTTCATTGTCCATGGACCGTGATTTACAATCACATTTAAGGAGATTGCCAGAGAAATTTTATATACTTCATCTTTAGGTTCCTTTTCCTTTTTGAGTAAGGAAAAGTCAAATATATTTGATTTCATACCTCAACTAATAAACTAAAACATAATCATAAAACATATATCACAAACACTTTTATTCAAAACTATACATTAAACTTACTCATAGAGATATTAAACGGAATCTCAGAGTTGCAAACATACCCGACATATTTTTCATTAAACAGCTATCCTCATGACACAAACATTCAACCCAAATACTATACTCATATTTCATATGGAATATCCCCATAACTGACTCTGGTACTTCCACATAATATTAACAGAATATTACACATTACAAACATAATACGGATACGTTTCGAGAGTACAAGGCACTCCGTATACCAGCTATCCATATCATGCATGCTTATAGGATACAAAAACATCGATAAACAAAAGATCGGACCTTAAGAAGGATGCGTTTCGAGAGCATCAAGTACTCCGTATCCAGCCAGTCCCGGCATTAGGCTCAATGAATCTAAAAGATTTAACAACGACGTACCACAAGAAACACAGAATACAAGGCAAACGGTTATTCGTAACACATGAAATACGGACACACATGCCTACATGCCAAAGATAAAACAAAAAGATTACAGATGGAGATTCAAATCAATTGGCCGCTCCCGGCTTTCCCTTTCCCATTCAAGCTTGGATGTTGCAGTGTCGGATTCTGGATGTATGATTTGCATTTTATCTATCAATTCCTCAGCTGTTGAAGCAGTGACAAAGATTTGTCTCTCCGATTCTGTAGTGATGTTTTCTTCCACAGCGTAATCTAGAAATTTCAAAAGACCGTCATAAAAACCCTTTACGTTCAGCAGTCCCAAAGGTTTGGAATAAAAGCCCAACAATTGCCCACAAGCAACTATAAATATTTCCTCAAGAGTACCTAGACCTACCAGGTAATGCTATAAAAGCATCAGAATTATAGATTATGTCTTTAAAATTTTTAGGGATACTCCTGACTCCTTCTCCCTTACCTATGGCTTCCTTACAAAGGTTTCCTTCAACTGGAATATGAGGCCAAATTCTTACATCAGTAGCGTCGCTAGACCTAGCTGCTAGTGCCATATTTACCATCATTTTTATACTACCACCCCCATAGATTATGTTAATCTTCTTGCGTGCTAGGACTTGCCCTAAGTGATTTGCAGCTTCTAAATAAGCTTTATCTTTTCCAAAGCTGGAACCACAAAAGACACAGACATTCTTTATTTTCTTCGTGGACTGGGAGGTAGACATATTTGGTTTATAGAAGTGGTTGCTTAATGTCTGCTCCACTTAGACTTCGGGTTCTACATGAGTTTTTAAAGATGAGAAATATACAAAAAGGGCTAAAGAGATAGACGAGTAGGTAATGAAAAGGTAATCCAAAGATTTAAACAAAATCTTGTGCGGATAAGAAAGTAAGATAAGGTGATTGATAGTTTACAGAAAATCTGATTCACTTTTTGAAAAAGATTAGACTCTAATTGTATAACTTTTGACAATTGAGAACAATTCGACAAAAGACCCTCATGACACAACTGTAGACTTTTTGACAAATATACACCAAGTCTAGAAATTTAATATAAACGACAAATACTGTAGAACTTTTGAAATTTGAGACACAAATCTTGAAATATCTGGATAAGCTTTTCAAAATTCAAACATATTACTGTACCGTATGTAACGTGTCTGATAAGATAATATATTTTATTATATATATATTTAAGAAAATCATAAATTAAATAAGATATTAACACTTACTGTATCAATCTAATAATCACAATTATTTCAAACACAAAAGCAAATATTCTGAGTAAAAGAAAAACACAAACTGTTGAACATCAGCTAAAACTGCTTCAAATAAGTAAAGACTAAATAACCTTTATAGAGCGATGACTTATTCCCCATCCAGTTTTCTTATGGCTTGGCAAACAGGATCTAGAAATACCATATTCCTGAGGCGTTGTCTTTCTGTATAAAATTTAGGCCAGAGTTTAAAAATAGCTCCTTGAACATATCCACTAGGGTGACCGTGGAGAGGAGGATGGATGCTATCCAAGTTCTCCTTTGAAAGTCCATTCCTACAAAACCTTATTTTATCCTCTCTATTCGTAGACATATAACCAGGTGAAGTACATTTACCGTTACAATTTTGTCTTCCACATTTATTACAAGTGACCACGATGGCACGAGCTCTTCTTTTCATTGCACTACGACTGGTACCTGTTCCTGGTAAACCGACATCTTGACTAAAGTCACTCGGACGGATTTTCCCCTCTATTAACATTCTCACATCACAAGGGATACCAAAACGCATAAGAATCCACAACCGAGTAATTCTAGCCTTGTATTTCTTTCTGAGAATCTTTTGGGAGAGTGATGGGAAATACTTTCTCATGTGTTGGTACTTTGGGTCCATGATGAGATGAAAGAAGAGTAAATAGAAAGGAAAAATTAAGATAGTAAATTGCAGAATCCTAGAATTCCTTCTTCTTTTAGAGGAAAAGAAGAATTTCTAATGAAAAAGAAGAGGATTTGCGATTTAGAGAGAAAATAACAAATTAAGAGAGAAAAAGTGAACTCGGAGAAATAAGGTCTTACGCACAGTAAACGTATATGTAAACAATAATTAAACCACTGTATATGACACGTATAGAGACCACGTGGGAGAGACAGTGTGAATCAAACTGATTTAAGATTTAAACTAGGCCCAAATGTTCTAAGTTGAAAATGGTCAGGTTGTTTCGGGCCTTAACACATTTAGAACAAGTTAAATAACAAACATAAAATTGAAAACCAATTCGTATGAATCTTAAACCCAATTCAAAGCCCACTATAGATAAAGTTAATTATGAACAACAAATCTAATTTAACGACAACAAGGATCTTCCTGAATGATATTTAAAATCATTTCATAACAACATAATCTTCCAGCAACTCGAATAATTTTGTTTTAATCAAAACCTTATTGAACAATGCATACACCCATATGTTATTCATAATACTTAACATCTATCAATGGATTCATCATCATTGCTACCAAGGGTTTAGAATATGACTAACCTTGAAATCAATACGATTTACGTCTTTCAACGTAGACCATATCAACGAACAAAGACACTTGATGTTACTACTTAAGAACATCTACAATCCCCACAATTCTACTTATACAATATATAATTTCCTCATATAACAAAACCTTAAGTAACCAAAAGATTCACTGATACACTTAAATACAATGTACGTAACAAAATATTCCAATTTTGAGATTCATGCATTCTAGACTTTACACAGTCTCAACAGACCAAAAGTCTAACATTTATCTCTCTCAAGATTCAATACCATGATTCCCAACTTATATCATATTCCTCAAATATATAGAACTTTTAAGAAAAGACATTGACACTTATGTGCTCCATCGAATCCACACATAATCATTACTTAGGTTTGAATCAATTACGAAAAATTTGGCATATCTATGCCAAACTTTAAAATCAATAAATCAAGCCTTATATTTCTTATTGTTTTTCACGAGACAAAAGGCTCTTAAATCCTCGTATCTATACGAATTTCTCATCGTTTATACGAATTAAATATGCTTATAGATCCTAATATTATACGAATCTCTCATAAGCATTCTACATATAAACTCATTTCATATAATTATCATTCCCTCATAACTATTAATACTTTCCTTCTATATAATTATTGTACTCATATAACCATTAGTATTTTCATTCTATGGCCTTTCCATGTTACATCCTTCTAGACTGTATAAATTAATGTGAAGGTTCATTTTGATGATGACAATGAAAATTTAGCTTCAAAACCATCTCAAAAATATATTTTTTTTAAAGTGATGCTACACTCCCTAGGTTAACCGAACCTAGGCTCTGATACCAAAAATTCTGTAACGCCCCTATATGGGGGTTAATAGTTTTTAATGAGATAAAATAAAAATAAATAATAAAAGTAAAACCTTAAAGATTAAAATTTGCCCGGGACTTAAATGAAAACTCTCAACTCAAAAATAAAAATATAAACGACAAATAAACCACAGTTTTAATGTAGCACCTTAAATTTAATAATATAAACTATTGTCATCATCATTTTAACCCTCAACACATTATAATACAGTCACAGAAAGTAACAATTGATGCTTACATTATCATGAAGAACATTCTTTACAATTGAGCAATCCCAATGTAATATAGTTACATCACTTCCTCAACTATATTTCTCGTAGCCACCTCACACTTAGTGAGTCCTGAAAAGATATAAACATAAGGGAATGAGCAACACTATGCTCAGTAGAGAAAGCCATTACTCACCTTTAGGTTTTTATCATTACCACATTAAAATCTGCATAGGTTAGTAAGTTACATCACATTCCAGATTATGAGGTTTATTATGATCACATCTTATGGATACCGTAGTTAATCATTACCAAGTGTCATAATTACACATTTATACAAATATTACCAATCATCATTGTTCCTAGGTATCCATGTTAAATTGAGTATCACTCAACTCATCGAAACCCAAATGGGCGCACTTGATCACCCTATAAACATTCCAAGGGTGTTCCGGTGAGGGGACATCAAGCCCCGAATCCTCACCAAGTCGATTCCTGTACAGTGTGTTCTGGGACTTTCAACCCAAGGAAGCGTCATCGCCTTCCCCCTATTTTACCTTTTAGGGTATTCATGCCCAAGAACGTAACCGTCGCCCTCTTCATGTCTCACAATTTCTCTATATTGAATCATTATCAATAGAGTTAGTTTTCCTAACCATGCTTCTCAATTTATAACATGTGTCAATTCATTATGTTCCTCGCCGTACAATACAAGACGAGTCCATGTCATAGTTTCATATGTGATAATCATATAATATCAGTTCAACATAGATATATATATATATATATTGCGGCAAAACAATCAATTTTAATTCTATAAAAACCTCACAAAAGATGAGTAATAGAATCCCTACCTTTTAAGCTTATCAACAGTCTCTTAATCCTGGAATCAATTAACGTTAGCTCCATACTCCCTTGATCCTAAGGCGTGCATAAGGACAATTAAAACTAAAGCACAACATACAACTACATTCATAAATAAATCATGTGTAAACCTATCTTACTAGTATGCCATTAAAGCTTTTATATAAATCTCTTTTGAATACCACAGTAAACAATTTTTGTCTTAACACAATATAAAATGTGAACAAGTAATCTATATGTTTTAGTCCCTAATAAGATTCATCAATCACTTAGGATAATATTGGAAAGGTTGCAAGACATTAAAGAATTAGGTGGTGAGCAAAGATGGGTTCTTGGTTCAGGTTAGCAGCTGGTATACCATAACAAACTGGCAGATTTACTAGTTTCCAATACAAAAATTGAATAATTCTTAGAAAATAAAATACAACTCCGATTTAGGTTTATGATTGCTCGTTAGAAAGCCTAGGATGCTACTTTTCAAATATGCAAACCAATTCATAAAATTCATTTTAATTTAATCTTAGAATTTCAAGAAATAACCACTGCCCATAGGGGTATTACAAAGTTTAACAATATAAATTTTCTGTCTAGGGCATATACACTTAGACTTCATACATATGCTCCAAAATAGCAACAAACATATACTTAGGTTTAAGAACGCAAATTTGAATAATCCTTTAGTATAAAAGAAAATTTATAAATGAAAGACTAAATTTGTTCATAAGATTCTAACCTCGGATTATGGTTAGTTGGAAGCTTGAAATGGCTTCAAAACAGGTTCCTTTACTTCGGTATGACTGAAATTCTTGCTCAAATGGAGGTGATGGTGGCATGATTTTTATGGCTGCCTTAAAGAAGTTCTCTAAGTATTTTGCTTCAGCAAAGAAATGAGAAGAAGAGTGTGGGAACCGTGGAAGAGAAAGGAAAAAAAGATGAAGTCTTTGAAGAGAAGTGATGGAAACAATTATAGAGGAGACATGTTGAAGCATGTCACGGAGGAAATAAAGAAAATGAGGGTCAAGAGTAGTTGGAAAAGATATCCTTATGTCTCATCTAAAGACTTTAACACACATAATGCCAATATGACATTTTTGAGATTTATTAGAAGTTCTAAGGCTTTTTAGTAATCATACTAAATAAATATAGGAGAATTTTAGAAAACTTAAAAATAGATAAAAATAAATATTATAAAATAAATTTAAATGAAGCAATTTTTTTTATATATTAAAAATTAATTTAATTACCTCAATACCCGTTAGGAGAATAACGGGTGTCACAATAGTGTTGCTCATACCCTTATGTTTATATCTTTTCAGGACTCACTAAGTGTGAGGTGGCTACGAGAAATATAGTTGAGGACGTGATGTAGCTATATTACATTGGGACTGCTTCAATTGTTGAGAATGTTCTTCATGATAATGTAAGCATCAATTGTTACTTCTGTGACTGTATTATAATGTGTTGAGGGTTAAAATGATGATGACAACAGTTTATATTATTAAATTTAAGGTGCTACATTAAAACTGTGGTTTATTTGTCGTTTATATTTTTATTTTTTTTGAGTTGAGAGTTTTCATTTAAGTCCCGGGCAAATTTTAATCTTTAAGGTTTTACTTTTATTATTTATTTTTATTTTATCTCATTAAAAACTGTTAACCCCCATATAGGGGCGTTACATATATATAGAGTGTTTGGAAACAGTGTAAAGTTCTCAAATGCTACAGTTTTTAAATTTAAACTGATGGTTTAAACTACTCTCTTAAATATCTTAATAAAAGATACTCTCACATAACATACAAAAATGAAAATATTAAATAACATTTATTTAACATAATACGACCGTTGTAGAGGTATAACATTAGTCTGCATAACTAAATTTTTTGGTTTCTTATTTCTCTATGTTGCATTGGAGACAATGAAGAGACAACCAAAGAAGACCAAAGTTAGGGGAAAAAAAAGGAAAGGGAAAAAACCCAGCAATTATGGGAGAAACAAAGGAACAAAAGGGGCATTGTTAATGGCAATATTCTCGTTAACTCCTCACTTTTTTTTTTTTTAAATTATGGTTAACAGTTGATCCATTTTTCACTGATATAAATTGCAATCTATTAACAGTTGATCACGATTACTTGGCCTTCCATACCCCCCCCCCCCTTTTTTTTTTTTTTGAGGGAATTTGCCTTCCTTTACTAGTTATAAGTTTCTCAGAAATTTTTACAGCCAAAAGTTAAAAAAAAAAACAGGTTGAGATTCATGTGGAAAAGAAGAGTGATTTCGAACAGTTCAATGAGTAAGGTCAGATGAGTAGACGAAATTTGGAGTTTGGTGTAAACAATCTGTTGGCAATAATATTTATGGCAATGTTAAAAATCATAGTCGTTAAAATAGTAATCATGAGCCAGTAGATCGAGTACATGAATCAATCCAACGGCTAAAAATGTTTTATGCTTTCCTTACGTAATAGTACTAAGGGAATCAATAACCTTAATAAATGAATGTTCCATAAATTAATAACCTTAGTTAAATAATACATCATCCGGTGTCGACTTGGGCCAATATATACTAAATTAATAGTCTTGTTATATGCACCAGATGATATTTCTTAAAAAAAATTACACTGCATGTCACATTTTTAAATCAATCTAATTTTTCATGCGGCAAATTGTAAAGCTTAGAAAATTATATACCACGACTCTGATCTCCTTGATCTCCTGCAAATTAGCTCTGTCTTTCTCATTCCCTCTATCTCTTTCTCTCTCCCTATCCCTCCCCATCATCTGTCCCTCTCTCTCTCCCCCTCATCCATCCCCCCTCTCTCTCATCCGTTTTGAACCCTGGCTCGTTGTCAAAGAAGGAGTCCGTGTGTGGAGTCGAGGAATTTGTCCATGGCAGAGCAAATTTGGGTTCTTGAACTCTGTTAATGGTGGCTCAGATACTTCGAAGTTGCTGCCATTGCGGCCTCGATCTTCGCTCGTCTTGACATGGGATTTCCTGAATCTATTTGACACTTAAATAGAATCAGTGACGGAGAAGGTGAAATTAGAGGAATCTCATGAGAAAATTGATCATCGGAGTCGTCATCCTCGCAACATATTTACTGCTAGTTCCTTCATCGATTTTCCTACCATCATTACGTGAAGCAAGTCGTTGATTGCTGGAGTTGTGCGAAGCTGGTTTGTCGTCATAGCAGATCTACCACAAAGTCAAATCTGACGAGATTTAAAGTCGTATTATGGCCAGATCTTATCGTTGTTGTGTTTAGTTTTTTTTTTTTTTTTTTTTTCATTTTTTTCTCTTTTTTTTGGTGGCTGGCATCGTCACTGGCGTGGGCGATGTTCAACGACATTGTTGGTAAAACTAGAGACAAGCTAACAATGGTGAGGAGAGAGAGAGGAGACTGTATGGGTGAGCATGGTGTGGATTGGGTGGGTTTTGAAATTTTCAATTCACCCAATTAGAGTTTAAGTGAGTTGATTTTAAATTTAACTCATCCAATTAAAGTAAAGTTTAAAATCAACCTAGCTAATTAAAGTATAAGTGGGTTGGGTGAGTTAGTCGGATCGAGTGTTATAAATGAGAAAAAAATCAAAACTAACAAATTTAACCAAATATGAATTAAAAAATAAAATTCATAATATATTGGTCTTATAAAGTTCCAATATTGCCTAAGTAAGTCATAAACCAATATAAAGATAAGATCTACAACACAAGTTCAAATACATTAAGTAAAAAACAAACAAATAAACTATAACAAAAACTAATACAACAAAATTACTAAGAAATATCAAATAACATAGTTTATAATTGCGAGTCTCCAAGTCCAACATAGTGTCTAAATATATATATATATATATAAAATATTTTATTTTTTATATAAGTAGATTGGGTGGGTTTGTATTAAAATGGATTGGAAAAAATTCAATCTAAAACCACCAATGAATTCTCAGGTTAGGTTGGGTCAACCCGAACTACTTGTCAGGCTTACTAGTTAAGGTTATCTTAGGATTGGGTTAGATTAGTTAATTGAGTTCATCGATTTATTGGGCGTTTTGTTCATCCCCTAGATGCAAGAGAGAAAGAGAAGAGAAAAAAAAGTCTGGTGGAATGCAAAATAGTCCTAATGGGACACAAAATATCTCAGTGAGATATGAAAAATGTCATGATGGGACACAAATTATCCCAATAGGACACAAAAACATGTCCCATTGGGACATGAAACATGTCCTAATGGGATATCTACCAAGGAATTTTTAACTTTTTTTTGGCACAAATAAAAATTGAATCTCAAAAAGTAATATTTATGAAAATATCCTTTTTTAAAAATATCTTAAGGCCAATATAAATATAAATTAATAATCAATCAAATAGAAAAAAATGACACATAAAATTCATAATATTAAGGAGTTTTTTTTTTCTTGATCACAACTACAATTTTCTCAATTCAACTCTTTTCCAAAATAAGCATTTAAAGTTGAACTCAATCTCGTTGAGGGAATAGAAGATTTTCAAACTTTTGAAGTTAATAGCATGTTTTGAAAATAATTAACATGTACCAAGATGGCACAAGTAATTAAAATGTAAAACTCGATCTTAAATTGATAAATATTCATCTATTGATGAATTGATAAATTCATTTATAAATAAATAAAAAACCTAGTTATCAGAAAAATTAAAAAATATTGTAACGCCCCTATGTGGGGGTTAACAGTTTTTAATGAGATAAAATAAAAATAAATAATAAAAGTAAAACCTTAAAAATAAAATTTGCCCGGGACTTAAATGTAAACTCTCAACTCAAAAATAAAAATATAAACGACAAATAAATCACAGTTTTAATGTAGCACCTTAAATTTAATAATATAAACTGTTGTCATCATCATTTTAACCCTCAACACATTGTAATACAGTCACAGAAAGTAACAATTGATGCTTACATTATCATGAAGAACATTCTCAACAATTGAAGCAGTCCCAATGTAATATAGCTACATCACTTCCTCAACTATATTTCTCGTAGCCACCTCACACTTAGTGAGTCCTGAAAAGATATAAACATAAGGGAATGAGCAACACTATGCTCAGTAGAGAAAGCCATTACTCACCTCTATCATTACCACATTAAAATCTGCATGGTTAGTAAGTCACATCATATTTCAGATTATGAGGTTTATTATGATCACATCTTATGGATACCGTAGTTAATCATTACCAAGTGTCATAATTACACATTTATACAAATATTACCAATAATTATTGTTCCTAGGTATTCATGTTAAATTGAGTATCACTCAACTCATCGAAACCCAAGTGGGCGCACTTGATCACCCTATAAACATTCCAAGGGTGTTCCGGTGAGGGGACATCAAGCCCCGAGTCCTCACCAAATCGATTCTTGTACAGTGTGTTCTGGGACTTTCAACCCAAGGAAGCGTCATCGCCTTCCCCCTATTTTACCTTTTAGGGTATTCATGCCCAAAGACGTAACCGTCGCCCTCTTCATGTCTCAAAATTTCTCTATATTGAATCATTATTAATAGAGTTAGTTTTCCTAACCATGCTTCTCAATTTATAACATGTGTCAATTCATTATGTTCCTCGCCGTACAATATAAGACGAGTCCATGTCATAGTTTCATATGTGATAATCATATAATATCAGTTCAACATAGATATATATATATTGCGGCAAAACAATCAATTTTAATTCTATAAAAACCTCACAAAAGATGAGTAATAGAATCCCTACCTTTCAAGCTTATCAACAGTCTCTTAATCCTGGAATCAATTAACGTTAGCTCCATACTCCCTTGATCTTGAACTCCAAGCAAAACAGATCCAGTTGTATCTCGCTGTATCTACGAAGCATCCTCTGTAGTGCTCCTCGAGCGACTATGAATGGCTAGGAATGCTTCCTGGAGATCATACATTCTTGAAAACGTCATTCTGGACTCCGATACTGCTGTTTGAATCGCCTCGATTCGCGTGCAGTCGGTACCGGATGATTTTCATCGGAGTGGAATTTGCTCAAACGGAGGTCACCATTGCATCCAAAGCATCGAAACGAGTCAGGAGGCGGTCTCGGATCTTCGATCGGAGGTCCGGATCACAAAATCCCAATTTAGCCTTTGACTGGCCGTTGACCGGCGTTGACCACCGTTGACCGGCGTTGACCGACTTTGACCGTCGTTGACCGGCGTCAATCGGGGTCCGTTGGCAGCTGGGCTCGGGCCTACCCTCCCTAAATCGACCCTTCTGAGTCCAATGGCGGGGTCAATTTCACCCAATTCTGCCTCTAACATAGCGGGTCGTGAAGTACAACGTCGGTAGAAATGGATGAGCTCCGATCTTGATTCTCCGACGATGGAAACCTGAAATTGGCTGAGGGCTTTTGCTACCCATCCTCCTATGAGCATTTCCCCTCATCCAATTTGAAGAAACGTGGCTGGGAAGAGCCAAAACGGAGGCTCCCGCGGCGGTTGACGGCGGCGTTGGCCGTTCTCCGGCGAAACCGGCTCCTTCCGTGCAATTGATCGAGGGGTTTTACTCCCCTTGATCCTCTGAACTCATTGGGAGGGGTGGTGTCAGTCACCTCCTCCGGCAAGGCGGAGTTCCACCATGGGGGCGGCGGTGCACGGCGGCAATAGACGGGCGGAGCAATCCGGCGGTTGTTGAGCTGCCACCAAGGGTGGGTTTTGTTCCTCTCATCACGGTGGTCGTGTAGGAACAAGAATCACGTCGATCGGACGTCGGACGGCGAAGATATCTCGTCGGAAAGAAATGGGTTTTGCCGCCACTTTGGGCGGCGCGTGTGGTCTCCTCCGGCGGCGTTTTGGGCGGCGCGGCACCTCGTTGGACTCAGCTCGTCGAGAGCTTTCCATTGGTGCGGGAGGTGTCGAAAACGGATGCCAAAATCTCAGACGATCTTTGAGGAGAGAGAGAGAGAATTTTTAGAGAGAGAGAGAGTTTCGAATTATGAGAGATTTTCTGATTTTTTTTATATATATACTAGGTAATTAATCTAATTACCTTAATACCCTTAAGAGAATAACGGGTGTCACAAATATTGGGTTATAGTTTCCACAGCAAAAACGCGATAAAAAAGTATAAATATTGGTCAAACAGTACACAACATATAATTTTATTTTATTTTATTTTATTATTTTTTAAGGCAGCTACGGAGAGAAGCCGGGTGGAGAAGATGAATGTAAGGAGCATAGCAACCACCTTCGACTTTCTTTCTTTTTTTTTTTTTTAGATTTTTTTCCCTCTCTCACATGCATGCACGTTCCAAATTCTTGCCTTTATCTTTTTTTTAATGGAAATTTTTATTTTAACTTAGCCATACAAGTGAGTATTAACTTAAAATAGTTACTTATACTCAGTAACCAAAAAAAAAAAAAAGTAAAAGAAGTGATGTTTACATCGTATTAAATATTTACAGAGAGAAAAAAAAAGAACGATGTATAAAAAGAGACAAGCATGCATCATGTAGTTGGATTAAGAAAATACCAAAAAGAAAAACCCTGTGTTTTAGACATTTGAATAATTAAAAAGCTAATCACAAAACTATATCTTTTTAGTTTTTATTATTTCTCAACTTATTCATCTATTTCTTGATACTATAAAGGTATCCTTCAAATTTGAAAAACTTATTTCAATTTAATCTCTTATGCGCTTCATGGATAAAAAAATTAAAATAAAAAAATACAAAGAGACTTTTAATTAGACTAAATTTATTTCTAATTTTTTTTAAGAAAAAATTTGAAAGATGATTTAACATTTATAAACATAAAACATGAGTTCTTTTTTTTTTTTTGACATGTGATGTTTTGTTTTAGTGATTTTTATGTTTTTTTAAGTCTAAAAAATATTATCGTAAATTGTATTTAAGGATAGTTATATTGTTTTGCTCAATTTGTTTATTCATAATTGTAACGCCCCTATATGGGGGTTAACAGTTTTTAATGAGATAAAATAAAAATAAATAGTAAAAGTAAAACCTTAAAAATAAAATTTGCCCGGGACTTAAATGAAAACTCTTAACTCAAAAATAAAAATATAAACGACAATTAAACCACAGTTTTAATGTAGCACCTTAAATTTAATAATATAAACTGTTGTCATCATCATTTTAACCCTCAACACATTGTAATACAGTCACAGAAGTAACAATTGATGCTTACATTATCATGAAGAACATTCTCAACGATTGAAGCAGTCCCAATGTAATATAGCTACATCACGTCCTCAACTATATTTCTCGTAGCCACCTCACACTTAGTGAGTCCTGAAAAGATATAAACATAAGGGAATGAGCAACACTATGCTCAGTAGAGAAAGCTATTACTCACCTCTATCATTACCACATTAAAATCTGCATGGTTAGTAAGTCACATCATATTCCAGATTATGAGGTTTATTATGATCACATCTTATGGATACCGTAGTTAATCATTACCAAGTGTCATAATTACACATTTATACAAATATTACCAATCATCATTGTTCCTAGGTATCCATGTTAAATTGAGTATCACTCAACTCATCGAGACCCAAATGGGCGCACTTGTTCACCCTATAAACATTCCAAGGGTGTTCCGGTGAGGGGACATCAAGCCCCGAGTCCTCACCAAATCGATTCCTGTACAGTGTGTTCTGGGACTTTCAACCCAAGGAAGCGTCATCACCTTCCCCCTATTTTTCCTTTTAGGGTATTCGTGCCCAAGGACGTAACCGTCGCCCTTTTCATGTCTCACAATTTCTCTATATTAAATCATTATTAATAGAGTTAATTTTCCTAACCATGCTTCTCAATTTATAACATGTGTCAATTCATTATGTTCCTCGCCGTACAATACAAGACGAGTCCATGTCATAGTTTCCTATGTGATACACATATAATATCAGTTCAACATAGATATATATATATTGCGGCAAAACAATCAATTTTAATTCTATAAAAACCTCACAAAAGATGAGTAATAGAATCCCTACCTTTCAAGCTTATCAACAGTCTCTTAATCCTGAAATCAATTAACGTTAGCTCCATACTCCCTTGATCTTGAACTCCAAGCAAAACAGATCCAGTTGTATCTTGCTGTATCTACGAAGCATCCTCTGTAGTGCTCCTCGAGCGACTATGAATGGCTAGGAATGCTTCCTGGAGATCATACATTCTTGAAAACGTCATTCTGGACTCCGATACTGCTGTTTGAATCGCCTCGATTCGCGTGCAGTCGGTACCGGATGATTTTCATCGGAGTGGAATTTGCTCGAACGGAGGTCACCATTGCATCCAGAGCATCGAAACGAGTCAGGAGGCGGTCTCGGATCTTCGATCGGAGGTCCGGATCACAAAATCCTATTTTGGCCTTTGACCGGCCGTTGACCGGCGTTGACCACCGTTGACCGGCGTTGACCGACTTTGACCGTCGTTGACCGGCGTCAATCGGGGTCCGTTGGCAGCTGGGCTCGGGCCTACCCCCCCTAAATCGACCCTTCTGAGTCCAATGGCGGGGTCAATTTCACCCAATTCTGCCTCTAACATAGCGGGTCGTGAAGTACAACGTCGGTAGAAATGGATGAGCTCCGATCTTGATTCTCCGACGATGGAAACCTGAAATTGGCTGAGGGCTTTTGCTACCCATCCTCCTATGAGCATTTCCCCTCATCCAATTTGAAGAAACGTGGCTGGGAAGAGCCAAAACGGAGACTCCCGCGGCGGTTGACGGCGGCGTTGGCCGTTCTCCGGCGAAACCGGCTCCTTCCGTGCAATTGATCGAGGGGTTTTACTCCCCTTGATCCTCTGAACTCATTGGGAGGGGTGGTGTCAGTCACCTCCTCCGGCAAGGCGGAGTTCCACCATGGGGGCGGCGGTGCACGGCGGCAATAGACGGGCGGAGCAATCCGGCGGTTGTTGAGCTGCCACCAAGGGTGGGTTTTGTTCCTCTCATCACGGTGGTCGTGTAGGAACAAGAATCACGTCGATCGGACGTCGGACGGCGAAGATATCTCGTCGGAAAGAAATGGGTTTTGCCGCCACTTTGGGCGGCGCGTGTGGTCTCCTCCGGCGGCGTTTTGGGCGGCGCGGCACCTCGTTGGACTCAGCTCGTCGAGAGCTTTCCATTGGTGCGGGAGGTGTCGAAAACGGATGCCGAAATCTCAGACGATCTTTGAGGAGAGAGAGAGAGAATTTTTAGAGAGAGAAAGTAGAGAGAGAGAGAGTTTCGAATTATGAGAGATTTTCTAATTTTTTTATATATATACTAGGTAATTAATCTAATTACCTTAATACCCTTAGGAGAATAACGGGTGTCACAGCTCTACCCCCCTTAAAGAAATTTCGTCCTCGAAATTTCAATTCTAGTAATACTAGTAAAAATTATGATTCCAATTCTGAGTCTAAACCGTTAATGCTGTTTGTCCTCCAAATTTAAGTTATCGTATCTCCACTCATTTACTGCATAATAAATCTTACTCCTAAATCCCTCAAGAGAGTATTTCTGACAAGTTTCAACTTGTAACACCGTATAATAGTCTAAGAATCTGATCAGGCATACATATTGACCATACCATGATTCCAGTCCTTCATTGTCCATGGACTGTGATTTACAATCACATTTAAGGAGATTGCCAGAGAAATTTTATATACTTCATCTTTAGGTTCCTTTTCCTTTTTGAGTAAGGAAAAGTCAAATATATTTGATTTCATACCTCAACTAATAAACTAAAACATAATCATAAAACATATATCACAAACACTTATATTCAAAACCATACATTAAACTTATTCATAGAGATATTAAACGGAATCTCTGGTTGCAAACATACCCGACATATTTTTCATTAAACAGCTATCCTCATGACACAAACATTCAATCCAAATAATATACTCATATTTCATATGGAATATCCCCATAACTGACTCTGGTACTTCCACATAATATTAACAGAATATTACACATTACAAACATAATACGGATACGTTTCGAGAGTACAAGGCACTCCGTATACCAGCTATCCATATCATGCATGCTTATAGAATACAAAAACATCGATAAACAAAAGATCGGACCTTAAGAAGGATGCGTTTCGAGAGCATCAAGTACTCCGTATCCAGCCATCCCGGCATTAGGCTCAATGAATCTAAAAGATTGAACAACAACGTACCACAAGAAACACAGAATACAAGACAAACGGTTATTCGCAACACACGAAATACGGACACACATGCCTATATGCCAAAGATAAAACAAAAAGATTACAGATGGAGATTCAAATCAATTGGCCGCTCCCGGCTTTCCCTTTCCCATTCAAGCTTGGATGTTGCAGTGTCGGATTCTGGATGTATGATTTGCATTTTATCTATCAATTCCTCAGCTGTTGAAGCAGTGACAAAGATTTGTCTCTCCGATTCTGTAGTGATGTTTTCTTCCACAGCGTAATCTAGAAATTTCAAAAGACCGTCATAAAAACCCTTTACGTTCAGCAGTCCCAAAGGTTTGGAATAAAAGCCCAACAATTGCCCACAAGCAACTATAAATATTTCCTCAAGAGTACCTAGACCACCAGGTAATGCTATAAAAGCATCAGAATTATAGATTATGTCTTTAAAATTTTTAGGGATACTCCTGACTCCTTCTCCCTTACCTATGGCTTCCTTACAAAGGTTTCCTTCAACTGGAATATGAGGCCAAATTCTTACATCAGTAGCGTCGCTAGACCTAGCTGCTAGTGCCATATTTACCATCATTTTTATACTACCACCCCCATAGATTATGTTAATCTTCTTGCGTGCTAGGACTTGCCCTAAGTGATTTGCAGCTTCTAAATAAGCTTTATCTTTTCCAAAGCTGGAACCACAAAAGACACAGACATTCTTTATTTTCTTCGTGGACTGGGAGGTAGACATATTTGGTTTATAGAAGTGGTTGCTTAATGTCTGCTCCACTTAGACTTCGGGTTCTACATGAGTTTTTAAAGATGAGAAATATACAAAAAGGGCTAAAGAGATAGACGAGTAGGTAATGAAAAGGTAATCCAAAGATTTAAACAAAATCTTGTGCGGATAAGAAAGTAAGATAAGGTGATTGATAGTTTACAGAAAATCTGATTCACTTTTTGAAAAAGATTAGACTCTAATTGTATAACTTTTGACAATTGAGAACAATTTGACAGAAGACCCTCTTGACACAACTGTAGACTTTTTGACAAATATACAACAAGTCTAGAAATTTAATATAAACGACAAATACTGTAGAACTTTTGAAATTTGAGACACAAATCTTGAAATATCTGGATAAGCTTTTCAAAATTCAAACATATTACTGTACCGTATGTGACGTGTCTAATAAGATAATATATTTTATTATATATATATTTAAGAAAGTCATAAATTAAATAAGATATTAACACTTACTGTATCAATCTAATAATCACAATTATTTCAAACACAAAAGCAAATATTCTGAGTAAAAGAAAAACACAAACTGTTGAACATCAGCTAAAACTGCTTCAAATAAGTAAAGACTAAATAACCTTTATAGAGCGATGACTTATTCCCCATCCAGTTTTCTTATGGCTTGGCAAACAGGATCTAGAAATACCATATTCCTGAGGCGTTGTCTTTCTGTATAAAATTTAGGCCAGAGTTTAAAAATAGCTCCTTGAACATATCCACTAGGGTGACCATGGAGAGGAGGATGGATGCTATCCAAGTTCTCCTTTGAAAGTCCATCCCTACAAAACCTTATTTTATCCTCTCTATTCGTAGACATATAACCAGGTGAAGTACATTTACCGTTACAATTTTGTCTTCCACATTTGTTACAAGTGACCACGATGGCACGAGCTCTTCTTTTCATTGCACTACGACTGGTACCTGTTCCTGGTAAACCGACATCTTGACTAAAGTCACTCGGACGGAT